>JAQPZY010001264.1:0-112500 GCA_029931535.1 Margaritifera margaritifera | reverse complement strand
TGGGGTGGACTTAATGAGTTAATTTTTTATAGCGATGTTAATCCATATTTTGCTATCATTTTTTGGAAGTGAGTGGGGTGGACTTAATGAGTTCATTTTTTTTATAGGGATTTTAATGCATATTTTGCTATCATATTTTGGAAGTGAGTGGGGTGGACTTAATGAGTTAATTTTTTATAGCGATGTTAATGCATATTTTGCTATCATTTTTTTAATGAAAATATTTCAATCGTCAGTATCGCAGAACTTTTGCTTCAATAACGGTTACAAAAAAAAAAATTCTTCACGATAACAAACTAAATTGAATCATTCTTCATAGACTCTTGAACAGGTGTAAGAAATGAAGAGAGACTATTAAAGAAAGTTAAACCTGGCTGCATGAAATTGAAAGAAGAAGATATTTTAATGAGTGCGCATTAATTAATATAGCTTCGCATAAAATGGGATATTATGCATTTCTGCTCATGTATATATATATATATATATATATATATATATATATATATATATATATATATATATATATATGGGTGTCGGTGTGTATGTGTGTCTGTGTATGTGTGTGTGAGAGGGAGAGAATAATAAGCATCAACGACCAATAGAATCATATTTTATTTTGTCAGACCATTAATTATCACATGAAAATATCTATTGCTTGTCGGTTACAACATCAAATCAACACCTCTAATCGCTTATCTCTATTAATTCTTCTGGAACAAAGTAACTGAATTGTTTTGATCATCTGCGCCATCTTGTCCATCATCCACTCAAAATTAAGACCTTTCAACCTCAAGTGTAGACCTCTTCTTATCTTTCTATTTATATTAGAGAGGGATATAAATAGATAATGGCTTTGATATTTATATTTATATTAGAGAGATATATAAATAGATAATTGCTTTGATATTTCTATTTATAGTAGAGAGGGATATAAATAGATAATGGCTTTGATATTAACAGATAAACAACATATTGTCTGGTCTAAAATGCAATTTTTGTATAAATCAAACAGATGACAGAGTCAATACATTGAAAGGAATCTTTATTAGGCGAAGTGAATACCCAGCCAAACAAGCAGCTCCTGAACAATTCTCCTACGGTCCATTAATTTACAAATTGATGTACTACACAGTGTATAAAAAGTAGGGCAAATTAATCACTGCTAGTACATTAGAGCCAGCATTTTCTGGGAGAGTAATATACTATGTTAGCACTGTAATTTTCAATATTTCGGACATTAATGGTCCAGATCAAAATAAGAAATAGTTACTTCAACGGTTGCAAACGATATATACTTTGGAGCGAATATGGTTATTCATAGGTACGGTCTAGAATCAATCATGTGTCGTGCACATCATGCAGTTATTTTGGTGTTTTGACTTGTATTAGAGGTATGTTATGGAAACCTTTTATTTCTTCTTCTTAATTTCAGAGTTCGTATAAATAATTTTTTTTTTACAAAGTTGTAAATATCCAGAAAATTAAAAAGTGTTATATAGTGGCATAATACAACCAATATTAAAAATAAGGGTACATTAAAATCACAGATCTAGCACTTAATACAATTCCAGTATATCTACAAAGTAATCTACGTTCGTAGTATATCCTGTGCTGTAGTGGAAATTTTATGCATTTGCGTTTATAATCTGTATAGAATAGATTGGAGTCTGTTATACAAATCTCATCTTTGTCTGTTTATTATAGATTGGATTCTGTTGTCATGATCTCATATCTGTCTCTATATAATAGATTGGAGTCTGTTATCCAAATCTCATCTTTGTCTGTTTATTATAGATTGGATTCTGTTGTCATGATCTCATATCTGTCTCTATATAATAGATTGGAGTCTGTTATCCAAATCTCATCTTTGTCTGTTTATTATAGATTGGATTCTGTTGTCATTATCTCATATCTGTCTCTATATAATAGATTGAAGTCTGTTATCCAAATCTCATCTTTTTTGTTTAGGATAGATTGGATTATGTTGTCATTATATCATCTCTGTCTTTATATAATAGATTGAAGTCTCTTATCCAAACCAAAGAACAGAAGGATAACTGGATAAAGCCGAGAAAAGTCGTTACTTAAGTGGCAAGTCACAGAAGCTGCACCAATTCTATATACGAAGTCTGTCCAATTATTTCCTCAAGTAACATAGCAAGACCAATTTTTGCCACAAGCGATATCATATGAAAATAGAACTTCATTTGGTATTAGAATGTCATTGTTGCATGGAATATAGACACACGTATATACATAAATATTTTTGGAGGCATCCAAATATTGCCAAATTTATTCACCTTTCTTCAAAAAATAATCAGAAGATTATATGAAATTAAGCAGTTTTATTTTATATCCTTTAAACTTCGCAATGAATTACTGAATTCCGCCCCATAATATGTCAATGAATTTAATAAATATTTAATAAAAAAGACACTTTTTCATCCAGCTTAAGATTATAATTTTACATCTATTGCTTTGACTGCTTTAGTTGCTGATAATGTACTCACTTCTTCCTTTTCTATTTATTGTGATTGTTTGTTTTTCCTACTTTCTTTCATTGCTTGTGACTTACCTTATTTGTAGTAATTAACATAAATTCAATTACTCTGTGTGATCTGAAGATTCTAATTTAGAATGAATATTGTTTAATATGCGTCTGCCATTACTTCATTTCTTTTGGTATTATATAATTTTGTATATTTATATGTTTGAAAAATGCGCATAGGCTAATATGCAATCAAAACTATTCTGCTTTCTATATTTGTCGGCGCATAAAATCCATTACACTGGTACAGCCGTATTTGCGTTTAGTCTCTCATTCCAACACAGATAATTACCTTAGAGAATATCCAATGAGGAGCAGCGCATTGTAATGTGCTCTTTTATAATTTGGCTAATACAAAAAGTCGATTACATGGGACAATCTATCTAATGATAAATGGCAATGAAATGCCGCAAGATATTTTAAAAAGTAAGTTAAGGCACGGACGAAGCAGACTGACAGGTTATAATAATAATAATAATAATGAGGACTTAGTACAGCGCCTAATCTTTAGAAGCTCTAAGCACTTTACAATATCGGATAACACATAAAACATGTATAAAGACACGATTAAAAAAACAAACACCACGAAATTAGAAAAAAAAACATGCTGAAAATAATTAATGTAAAGTAACGTTATTTAAGTCTGTTCTTGCAGTCGAAATAGGTGAGTTTTAAGAGCACTCTTGAGTGAGATCACAGTGTCCTTGTGTCTAAGTTCAGAGGGCAATTAAGTTCCACGTAGCTGGGCTATCGTATGCAAAAGAACGTTGTCCATATGACTTCGTTTTGCTAGTGGGAATAATGAAAATACGAGTGTAGGAAGAGGAGCGTAAGTATCTTGCTGGGGTGTACACATGGGTGAGGTCAGATAGGTATTTTGGACTGGAGCCAGTCAACGAAATGTAGCATAGAGAACAAATTTTGTGTTTGATTCTGGATCGAATAGGTAGCCAGTGTAGGGTACAGAGCAGGGGGAATGTGTGCTCGGTTCTTGGTACTCTAAGGATGATCCGCGCAGCTGTTTTGAACTTTTTGAAGTTTCTGTAGTAGATACTGAGACGAACAAGATAGAAGTGAATTACAGTAATCCAGTTTTTAAAGTACTAAGGAACACACGAGTGTTTTAGTGGCATCAAGAAAATTGCGAATGGAGCTGATACGTCTTAGCTACAGATATGCAGCCTTACATATGTCTATGACATGTTGGTGTAATGGGAGAGTATTGTCGACATTAACACCTAGGTTTCGTACATATTGTGAATTTAATGTTGGTGTTTCTGATACTTGATGTTTGAGGTAAAGGATGTGAATGAGAAAGTCTTTGCGTTGTGATCAGAATGGCTTCAGTTTTTTCATCATTCATCTACAGCTTGTTACATGTCATCCATGACTTCACATCGGAAATGCACCTATATACGCTTTTGATGGTAGCATCAACGCATCAACTTCAGTTGGGTGGCTAGATTTGTATATTTGGGTGTCATCAGCGTACAAACGGTGAGACACCGGATGACGGTCTATGACACTTGAGAGCGGCTGAAGGTATAGAATGAAGAAAACGGGTTCAAGAACAGACCCCTGTGGAACACCAAAACATAGATCAACTGGGATGGAATGTTTTCTTTCTACGGACACAGTTTGTGTCCTGTTGACTAAGTAGGATTTGAACCATAGTAAGGTTGTATCGTGAATGCCAAATGCATGCTGGTAATAAACCATGGTCTATTGTATCCTTTGTATGTTTTGAAAATACACGTTTGTAAACTTCAGATGGTAAGCTGTAAAACTAATTTGTAATATTTGTTTTTGTTTTCAAAAGAGTTTTAAATGTTTTCACAAACTATATTTTACAGCAAAATAATACTGCCACTTCAATTTTCCTATCGATTAATCTCCTTTTCCTAATCAGAGCATCGGTCCCAAATCCAAAACTTTAGTGTAATTCTATAAACGCAAAAGATAGTACACTGAAAACTTCAACTCTTTATTTCTGCCCATTCAACGGAGGATACATTGCATCGTAAATAAACTTTCGTACAAACTCGCGCAAACAAGAGCGCATGGTGTCGGGCATGATCTCAGGTGATCCCCATTTTCTCTTCAAAAACACAAAGGCAGCATTCTTCATAAAAATAATAACTTTAATATGACATGTCTTGCAAAAATTAGTCAAGGAATATCCAGATTACTGCATGATAAGAAAAACATTTAATATATGTAAATACGCTTGAACACAGAGTAATTGAATTGATAATGTTACTTCAGAGCTCCTTAGGCGCTTTAGTACTTTAAAAATGGATGCAAATATCAATATCAACGACCGACAAAATAGGCACTGACAAAGACTGGCATTGTTTTGTATATTTAGCATTCCGCTCGTTTTCCTCAAAGATCATTTAAGGGAAACACACACTAAAGAATAAGGAAGTCCAGTTCGATCTTAGCAACGCGCAGATTTTGCAATTAATTATTTTTGTAAATAGACATATTGGTCTTATTAGTTTGTCTGGCACTGAAACAACCTTCCAGCAAATTATATCAGTCTGACACTGAAACAACCTGCCAACAAATTATATCAGTCTGGCACTGAAACAACCTGCCAACAAATTATATCAGTCTGGCACTGAAACAACCTGCCAACAAATTATATCAGACTGACAAGTAAATGTTACTACATTGGTAGAAAAAGATGCTTTCAGACAGCGCGTGAAAACAATATCAACAAACAATGCATCAGTCTAAGGGGACTAAAAAATTAGTGGCAAGATTACGTTTGGTACTTTTTCAGCCACTAGTCTGTTTAGATGCCTGATACAAGAGAGTTGTCGCTGAGAGAAATATTCATTGGTAATACCGGAGACGGTAAATTTGTTTCATTGATGAAAACAATTGGTAATTACTCCGTAAGGATTTTGTTAAAACTTATATAAACTTTCCATTTTTGCTATCAAAGTAGTTGCTAATGGTATGAACTCTCTCCTTTCATGGTCTCTCCATGAATGTAACGAAATTACTTTGCTTGACGACCTTTCAAAAATGAATCTAACAATATACGCATATATTGCTGCCTTTTCTTTTCATCTACATGATGAATTTCAGGAATGTTCCTGTTACCCTATGTTACGGAATTATGTATATGGAATCTATAATGTGCTTAAAGTTTAGGCCTATGACTCTACTTTAAAGTTGTGTCAAATAGTGAGTCATATTTGGGTTTAGTTGTACTATTAATCAAATAACAACATGTATACTGGCCTTTTGTTCAAGGTCAGAGTTGTTTACTGTACCTGGATTACTTTTTCATGAAATAGACGCATTTAGTATTGCATTCTGGGTCGTAATATGACACGTTTCCTGTTGTGAAATGTGCCATTTGCAAGTTGTATAAAAGACCGGGAAATACGAATTATTTCCATTCCATTTTTGATCTTGAGTTGAAAAGAACCGTTTTTTTATGATCAGCTTTGGAATCATCAGTTCGTTTGAAATAATAGCCGTTCAAGAATGCTGCTGTGATTCCATGCTGTGTAGATAATTCGAAAGGAATTATTTATTGGACCATTAATCAGAGCTACCTGGAGTTATATTTAGGACTTTCTCGGATGCCTCTGAATATTCTTAAAGATGATCTGACATTATCGTTGATACATCGGAACATTACAGACTCATTCATTCGGAACCATCATCTATCGGAACATTACAGACTCATTCATTCGGAACCATCATTCTTTCGGAACATTCGTTCATTACGAAAATTCATTTGGAACATTCATTAACTTGGAACATTCATTCATTTAGAACATTTTATCGTTTATATATATATATATATATATATATATATATATATATATATATATATATATATATATATATATATATAAATATATATACAGGACTTGTGATTAGAACACTAATAATTGTTGGATTATTTGGATTATAATACACGATACTGTAAGTGTATTTTGATTTTCACATTAATTATTTAGAATAATTGTTTGTTGATTTTTACAAACATTGTTGGTTTCACATTCTTTTGTTACGTTTGTTCGAGCCATAGGGTCCTAACACTCTAATACTGAGGATTAACACTCTACGAATGACACAATAGTTAGCATAGAATCAGGACAAGTTGGAAACAATTTCTCTGATAATAGCAATCTATATGAACGAGATGGCCTCGTTCATATCCTATTCTTATTCGAAAAGAAACTATGGATACCTTCCTTGTAACATTTTCTACATTCAACATTTTCAAATATTATAAACATTTAACATTTTTCCAATAGTAAGGCTTGATCTTATAAACACTTAGCTATTCTCCAACAGAAAGGCTTGATCTTATAAACACTTAGCTTTTTCCAACAGTAAGGCTTGATCTTATAAACACTTAGCTTTTTGCCAACAGTAAGGCTTGATCTTATAAACACTTAGCTTTTTGCCAACAGTATGGCTTGATCTTATAAACACTTAGCTTTTTTCCCAATATTAAGGCTTGATCTTATAAACACTTAGCTTTTTGCCAACAGTATGGCTTGATCTTATAAACACTTAGCTTTTTTCCCAATATTAAGGCTTGATCTTATAAACACTTAGCTTTTTGCCAACAGTATGGCTTGATCTTATAAACACTTAGCTTTTTTCCCAATATTAAGGCTTGATCTTATAAACACTTAGCTTTTCTCAAATAGTAAGGCTTGATCTTACAAACACTAAGCTTATTTTCCAGTAGAAATGCTTGATCTTATAAACACTTAGCTATTCTCCAACAGAAAGGCTTGATCTTATAAAAACTTAGCTATT
This sequence comes from Margaritifera margaritifera, assembly GCA_029931535.1. NCBI lineage: Eukaryota > Metazoa > Mollusca > Bivalvia > Unionida > Margaritiferidae > Margaritifera > Margaritifera margaritifera. Next base: position 105,152 of record JAQPZY010001264.1, on the reverse strand, counting down.
CTCCAACAGAAAGGCTTGATCTTATAAACACTTAGCTATTCTCCAACAGAAAGGCTTGATCTTATAAACACTTAGCGATTCTCCAGCAGAAAGGCTTGATCTTATAAACACTTAGCTATTCTGCAACAGAAAGGCTTGATCTTATAAACACTTAGCGATTCTCCAACAGTAAGGCTTGATCTTATAAACACTTAGCTATTCTCCAACAGAAAGGCTTGATCTTATAAACACTTAGCTTTTTTCCAACAGTAAGGCTTGATCTTATAAACACTTAGCGATTCTCCAACAGAAAGGCTTGATCTTATAAACACTTAGCTATTCTCCAACAGAAAGGCTTGATCTTATAAACACTAAGCTTTTTTCCAACAGTAAGGCTTGATCTTATAAACACTTAGCTTTTCTCCAACAGTAAGGCTTGATCTTATAAACACTTAGCTTTTCTCCAACAGTAAGGCTTGATCTTATAAACACTTAGCTTTTCTCCAACAGAAAGGCTTGATCTTATAAAAACTTAGCTTTCTTCCAACAGTAAGGCTTGATCTTATAAACACTTAGCTTTTATCCAATAGTAAGGCTTGATCTTATAAACACTTAGCTATTCTCCAACAGAAAAGCTTGATCTTATAAACACTTAGCTATTCTCCAACAGTAAGGCTTGATCTTATAAACACTTAGCTATTCTCCAACAGAAAGGCTTGATCTTATAAACACTTAGCTTTTTTCCAACAGTAAGACTTGATCTTATAAACACTCAGCTTTTTCCAACAGTAAGATTTGATCTTATAAACACTTAGCTTTTTCCAATAGTAAGGCTTGATCTTATAAACACTTAGCTTTTTCCAATAGTAAGACTTGATCTTATAAACACTCAACTTTTTCCAACAGTATGGCTTGATCTTATAAACACTTAGCTTTTTCCAATAGTAAGGCTTGATCTTATAAACACTTAGCTTTTTCCAATAGTAAGACTTGATCTTATAAACACTTAGCTTTTCTCCAACAGTAAGGCTTGATCTAATAAACACTTAGCTTTTTTCCAACAGAAAGGCTTGATCTTATAAACACTTAGCTTTTTTCCAACAGTAAGGCTTGATCTTATAAACACTTAGCTTTTATCCAATAGTAAGACTTGATCTTATAAACACTTAGCTTTTTTCCAACAGAAAGGCTTGATCTTATAAACACTTAGCTTTTCTCCAACAGTAAGGCTTGATCTTATAAACACTTAGCTTTTATCCAATAGTAAGACTTGATCTTATAAACACTTAGCTTTTTTCCAATAGTAAGGCTTGATCTTATAAACACTTAGCTTTTTTCCAACAGTAAGGCTTGATCTTATAAACACTTAGCTTTTATCCAATAGTAAGGCTTGATCTTATAAACACTTAGCTATTCTCCAACAGAAAGGCTTGATCTTATAAACACTTAGCTTTTCTCGAACAGTAAGGCTTGATCTTATAAACACTTAGCTTTTTTCCAATAGTAAGGCTTGATCTTATAAACACTTAGCTTTTTTCCAACATTAAGGCTTGATCTTATAAACACTTAGCTTTTTCCAATAGTAAGACTTGATCTTATAAACACTTAGCTATTCTCCAACAGAAAGACTTGATCTTATAAACACTTAGCTATTCTCCAACAGTAAGGCTTGATCTTATAAACACTTAGCTTTTATCCAATAGTAAGGCTTGATCTTATAAACACTTAGCTATTCTCCAACAGAAAGGCTTGATCTTATAAACACTTAGCTATTCTCCAACAGTAAGGCTTGATCTTATAAACACTTAGCTTTTATCCAATAGTAAGGCTTGATCTTATAAACACTTAGCTATTCTCCAACAGAAAGGCTTGATCTTATAAACACTTAGCTATTCTCCAACAGAAAGGCTTGATCTTATAAACACTTAGCTATTCTCCAACAGTAAGGCTTGATCTTATAAACACTTAGCTATTCTCCAACAGTAAGGCTTGATCTTATAAACACTTAGCTATTCTCCAACAGAAAGGCTTGATCTTATAAACACTTAGCTTTTTTCCAACAGTAAGGCTTGATCTTACAAACACTTAGCTTTTTCCAATAGTAAGGCTTGATCTTATAAACACTTAGCTTTTTCCAATAGTAAGACTTGATCTTATAAACACTCAGCTTTTTCCAACAGTATGGCTTGATCTTATAAACACTTAGCTTTTTCCAATAGTAAGACTTGATCTTATAAACACTCAGCTTTTTCCAACAGTATGGCTTGATCTTATAAACACTTAGCTTTTTCTAGTAGAAATGCTTGATCTTATAAACACTTAGCTTTTCTCCAACAGTAAGGCTTGATCTTATAAACACTTAGCTATTCTCCAACAGAAAGGCTTGATCTTATAAACACTTAGCTTTTTTCCAATAGTAAGGCTTGATCTTATAAACACTTAGCTTTTTCCAATAGTAAGACTTGATCTTATAAACACTTAGCTTTTCTCCAACAGTAAGGCTTGATCTAATAAACACTTAGCTTTTCTCCAATATAAAGGCTTGATCTTTTAAACACTTAGCTTTTTTCCAATAGTAAGACTTGATCTTATAAACACTTAGCTTTTCTCCAACAGTAAGGCTTGATCTTATAAACACTTAGCTTTTCTCAAATAGTAAGGCTTGATCTTACAAACACTAAGCTTATTTTCCAGTAGAAATGCTTGATCTTATAAACACTTAGCTTTTCTCCAACAGTAAGGCTTGATCTTATAAACACTTAGCTATTCTCCAACAGAAAGGCTTGATCTTATAAACACTTAGCTATTCTCCAACAGTAAGGCTTGATCTTATAAACACTTAGCTTTTTCCAATAGTAAGACTTGATCTTATAAACACTTAGCTATTCTCCAACAGAAAGGCTTGATCTTATAAGCACTTAGCTATTCTCCAACAGAAAGGCTTGATCTTATAAACACTTAGCTTTTTTCCAACAGTAAGGCTTGATCTTATAAACACTTAGCTTTTATCCAATAGTAAGGCTTGATCTTATAAACACTTAGCTATTCTCCAACAGAAAGGCTTGATCTTATAAAAACTTAGCTTTTCTCCAACAGTAAGGCTTGATCTTATAAACACTTAGCTATTCTCCAACAGTAAGGCTTGATCTTATAAACACTTAGCTATTCTCCAACAGAAAGGCTTGATCTTATAAACACTTAGCTATTCTCCAACAGAAAAGCTTGATCTTATAAAAACTTAGCTTTTCTCCAACAGTAAGGCTTGATCTTATAAACACTTAGCTATTCTCCAACAGAAAGGCTTGATCTTATAAAAACTTAGCTTTTCTCCAACAGTAAGGCTTGATCTTATAAACACTTAGCTATTCTCCAACAGTAAGGCTTGATCTTATAAACACTTAGCTATTCTCCAACAGTAAGGCTTGATCTTATAAACACTTAGCTATTCTCCAACAGTAAGGCTTGATCTTATAAACACTTAGCTATTCTCCAACAGTAAGGCTTGATCTTACAAACACTAAGCTTATTTTCCAGTAGAAATGCTTGATCTTATAAACACTTAGCTTTTCTCCAACAGTAAGGCTTGATCTTATAAACACTTAGCTATTCTCCAACAGAAAGGCTTGATCTTATAAACACTTAGCTTTTTCCAATAGTAAGGCTTGATCTTATAAACACTTAGCTTTTCTCCAACAGTAAGGCTTGATCTTATAAACACTTAGCTTTTCTCGAACAGTAAGGCTTAATCTTATAAACACTCAGCTTTTCTCCAACAGTAAAGCTTGATCTTATAAACACTTAGCTTTTCTCCAACAGTAAGGCTTGATCTTATAAACACTTAGCTATTCTCCAACAGAAAGGCTTGATCTTATAAACACTTAGCTTTTTTCCAACAGTAAGGCTTGATCTTATAAACACTTAGCTTTTATCCAATAGTAAGGCTTGATCTTATAAACACTTAGCTTTTCTCGAACAGTAAGGCTTAATCTTATAAACACTTAGCTTTTTTCCAACAGTAAGGCTTGATCTTATAAAAACTTAGCTTTTATCCAATAGTAAGGCTTGATCTTATAAACACTTAGCTTTTATCCAATAGTAAGGCTTGATCTTATAAACACTTAGCTTTTATCCAATAGTAAGGCTTCATCTTATAAACACTTAGCTTTTCTCGAACAGTAAGGCTTGATCTTATAAACATTTAGCTTTTCTCGAACAGTAAGGCTTGATCTTATAAACACTTAGCTATTCTCCAACAGAAAGGCTTGATCTTATAAACACTTAGCTTTTCTCCAACAGTAAGGCTTGATCTTATAAACACTTAGCTTTTCTCCAACAGTAAGGCTTGATCTTATAAACACTTAGCTTTTCTCCAACAGTAAGGCTTGATCTTATAAACACTTAGCTATTCTCCAACAGTAAGGCTTGATCTTATAAACACTTAGCTATTCTCCAACAGTAAGGCTTGATCTTATAAACACTTAGCTATTCTCGAACAGTAAGGCTTGATCTTATAAACACTTAGCTTTTATCCAATAGTAAGGCTTGATCTTTTAAACACTTAGCTTTTATCCAATAGTAAGGCTTGATCAATATTTCTCTTATTCCCTCTATTTATCTCATTCTAAAGTAAAATTATATTCGTCTACAACTACACTGTAACCACAATTTTCACAAATCTTTTGGAATATTTTGATAACGACTATGCTAATTCAGTATTCCACGGGCTGAAATATGCATTTAACATGTAGGTCTCTTTTACTGAACGACTTTCATTAAATAATACTTAATACCAAACACACCAATGAAATATCTATGCAAAAAGAATTTTGATGAAGAAGCGAAAAATCTGTACATATTTTGTAAAGTCTATGAATCAATAATAGTCTAAAGTCACACAAAAAGTATTGTTTATTATCAACATATTAGTAAGGTAAACATAGCTCATACCAAGTTCACGTCAATTTTTATCAACTAATCTTCAGCTATTAATTTTAACGTTTCGAATTTGATACAAATATTGGTAACATTCCCTCAAAATACAATTTATTAGTACAAATAAGTTTTAACCAATACTTTCTGTTTATTAACAATGGGAACTTTCCAAATTCTGAATATACATTTTGGACTTTTCGTGTACATCAAAACCTTCCTTACAAACGTTTTTATGACTTTTCTCAATATTCTGAGCTGGATTAAAACCCTAAACTTTAGAAGCATCGCCCAGAACACTTTTAATCTTAGCTTACAGTAGATGACATTCGGTTTCAATGTTGAAATAATAAACAATGACTTATTCCCTTGCAATTCGAGATGTTTTGAAGCTTCATTAAACATACCATTGTTGCACAAAATTATACTCAGGGAGGAACATTTATCAACAATTTCGATTACTTCGTCTTTTAATAACATCTTTCCTCAAGCTTTATTTTAACACCATTTCTAAATACTATAATCTTTGTTTCATCAGTACAAAATTTTAAATTAAGTTTATCACTAAACATTTGTTACAAAATTCTCAACACTATCTTAAAGAAATAACTGTATTATCAGCAAACATTATAAGAAAAACAAAAAACAAATTTAGTATATATGTCTCACAAGAAAAAGACAAGAGTCCCTCGAAGGGATTGACCCTCTACTGGGCAAAAAGAATTTCCAGGAATTCAAGATAAGATCATTTTTTCCTTTTAACAGTCGAGTGTTGAAACGATCTCTGATACAGCGATAACAAGATTTTCAAATTAGCTGCTGTGGCACACATAGTGGATGCCAGTTTGGCACCATTTTTATTTAGCACAAATTAGACATCATTAGAAGTCTTTTGGTGAAAACCCTATGTCATAATGATCATCCATTGACGGGAAGTAGTGACAATACGATTTTTAAGACAGTCGTCGTGGCAGCCATATTGGATGTACGACTGGGACTATTTTAATTTGGGACCAGCTAGGTATCATAAGAAGTCTATTGGTGAAAACCCCATGCTGATATAGCCATCCATTTGGAGAGGAGTAGAGATAGCAATACTTTCAAGATATGACTTTCCAACCAGGAGGAGTAGCAAGATTTGTATTATGGCTTCCATGTCGGCCATATTGGCTTTTAGATCGGCACCGTTTTCATTTAAGACTAACTGGACATCATAAGAATTCTTCTGCTGAAAACCCCAAGTCAATATGACTTTCTGTTCAAGTAGCGATGTGATAACAAGATTTGTATGATGTCTGCCATGTCGGCCATATTGAATGCTAGATCAGCACCATGTTTATTTAGGACCAAGCAGACATCATAAGAAGTCTATTGGTGAAAACTCCATGTTGATATGACCATCCATTCAGGAGGAGTAGCAATAACAAGATCTTCAAGATGGCTGCCATGACGGCCATATTGGACGTCACGTCAGCACCATTTTCATTTAGGACCAACTAGATATCATAAGAAGTCTTTTAGGGAAAGCCCCATGTTGATGTGACCATCTATGTACGAGGAGTAGTGATAACAAGATTTTCAAGTTGGCCACTATGGCGGCCATATTGGATGTCCGGGCAGCACCATTTTCATATCGGACCAACAAGACCATGGGATGAATGTGTGTGTGTGTGTGTGTGTGTGTGTGTGTGTGTGTGTGTGTGTGTGTAAAGTTTCAAGGCAATCCTCCAAGTAGTTTAGGAGGAGTAGCAATAACAAACTTGTGCTAATGGACGAACGGACGACGGACGATTGGTGAAAACCCAAAGTCAACATGACTTTCTGTTCAAATAGAGTAGTGATAACAAGATTTGTAACATGGAGGCCATATTGGATGTCAGATCGGCACCATTTTTTTATTTAGGACCAAGTATGCATCATAAGAAGTCTATTGTGAAAACCCCACGTTGATATGACCATCCATGTAGGAGGAGTAGTGATAACAAGATTCTCAACATGGCCGCTGTGGCGTCCATATTGGATGTCAGATCGGTACCATTGTCATTTAGGACCAACTAGACATCATAAGAAGTCTTTTAGTGAAAACCCCACATTGATATGACCATCCTTTCAGGAGGAGTAGCAATAACAAGATTTTCAAGATGGCCACTGTGGCGGCTATATTGGATATCCGAGCAGGACCATTTTCATTTAGGACCAACTAGACCAAGGGATGAATATGTGTGTACAGTTTCAAGGCAATCCTCCAAGCAGTTTAGGAGGAGTAGCGATAACAAACTTGTGCTAACGGACGAACGGACGCCCGACGACAGACAACGGACGACGGACAACAGACCATCCCATAAGCTCTTCTGGTCTATGACCAGTAGAGCTAGTAAAAAGGGAAGAAGATTAGGAGGAGAAGGAGGAGGAGGAAACTATAAAGCTTTATCGGATATCCTTAAATATATTAATGGATTATACTTCTTTATGATTAGGATTATCAACATGTTTTCCAGGTAACGATTGCCTTTATAAGATTATGTCAGTGGAAAGCATTAACTACAGGTCGTAAAGAAAAAATATGGGAAACGAAAATAGACTATCATGAAAAATATTGACTATATATGGCATATGAACTGTATACCACACATGAAACTACAATGAAAACAAACGAAATATGTTGGAGATTTTTATGAATAATTTGGGGGGGGGGAGCTAGATTTGCATTTGAAGTCCATTAAGTGGCTATTAAGCAATCAAAGACTATGATAGAAACTGAGGTTCATTTTACGTCACTACTGAAGATTCTACGTATTTCTGAAACATCAACTTACAAATGTTTGTGCTCAAAGAATAAAAAAGCTGTCTTAAAATAGACTCAACAAAAAGGCGAGAAAGTAGAACATGAGCTGAATGCACCAGAAAGTTAAACTTTATGAAGAGTCCTAATTTCTATGGAAACGATAACACTTCTTTTTATCCTGTTTTAAATCGAAGATAATATGTAACATAAATGAAGCAAAGGCTCCAATGAGAGCTTCATTTCAGAATTATTTATATTATATAATGGTATTCTTATCTAAAGCATGTTTTAAAAAATTCGAAAAATAGCAGTATATACGAACTCTATCGCAGTCTTTCATGGAAGTAAAGTTGATAATATCTAGAAACCCGTGGGAAATGGGATTTATTTGTTCTGTCAGATCGTTAAAGCCACAGGCAAGATAAACGTTTCTAAATGCCAGTAAGCATGCCTAAGTTGTGTCTGACACGAACAATATTTTGCTTTGTGTTTTCTCTAAGCCCACTTAAAATTATTTTGCCAAAAAGGCACTTTGGAGCTCTAACAGCCAAACAATATAATTTTTCAGAGCGTAAGACGTGTCTTTCGGAACCTTTTTTCTCGCATTCCGCCTCCTCCCTAAATCGCCTCCAATTCCGTCTTCTGCTGTTTTCACACCGCACCTTTCTCATCCACGGTGGACAGTTTGTAGTTCTAGTAGGACGTAATGGTTGATTTTGTATGTGAAATTAGATTTTAATTACAAGCAGCATATTTTCCGTTGCCTATTTTACTCATAGAATAGGAATATGTATAAGACAAGGTGTACATTTGTAAATTAGCGAACTAAATTGCTTCAGGTAATGAAATCTGTTTCGTTATAATGAAATATAGATGCCATTATTATAACTTGCTAAACTGTCAGGAATTACTTTATTATCGGAAATGGTGGGGTAAATGCTTTAAGGATGAGAAGGGTGCGGTGCGAAAGACATCAGAAAATGGAACAGGAGGCGATTTAGGGAGGAGGCGAGGAAAATCGTCCAAGGACATAAATTGAAAATATTATTTCTCAGATATATATTATCTTTTGAGTCTTTCAGAATTCGACTATTGAAAATAAGCAAAATTATTATTTATAGTGAGAATATTGATAATAATGAAATATTTCATATCTTCCGCTTTACAAATGATCAAAGAATTTAACTTATTAGAACATGAGCATCACAAAAATCTATCTAATAAATAATTATATTAATTAAATAAAATTTCGGCCAAAAAAATATTTAAAAAACTCTTTCTATGAAAATGTACAGATTTTCAATTGAAAATTTTAATTTCAGGCAGCATAAAACTAAAATGCCGTTAAGGTCGTTACAGCTGTAATAGGAAGTTTAGATGATTTTCATCAAAGAACAGTGTAAAGAAAGTATGTAGAACCTTTATGAAAATGAAGAAATTATTTTATTACAAATATTGTCGAAACATTAAAATAAGAAAAATTAAGCCCACAAATTATTGCATCTTTTTGACAGAAACTCTGAAGAGGAAGAACGTTTTAGAAAAACTTGGAAGATATTCACATAAAGAGTTAAAGAGAGTCTTCTTCAAAAAATAAATATAGCTGTCTTATTTGTTGGAATCTCAAGAAGTAAAGGAGTTGGAAAAAGGCTAATCGATCGTAGCTCTGCGGAAGTAGTGTAGATGTTCGTGGGCACAAGAGCTCGTTTTCATGGTTTAATACAAAAAAAAATCTTATTTTGCCAATCCATTTCGATCTTAACTTTAATGTGATTTTGATGCGGTTTTTGAAACTAATAATGGCTTTTTAGCAGCATTATTTAATGAGATACGATTTCCGCCACCTTATTTTATCGAAGAGGTGTTACAACGTGTGAAAGGCAAGCGATAAATTTCATTGAGACTTATCAGAAATGAAAGAGACATTTTTTTTTTGTATTTGGACGTGAAAAGTACGCTAATTATGACGAAAAGTAAATAACACTTGATCAAAGTAAATCACTGTTAAATTTTAAGTAGGCCTTTATTTTTTTAAAATATTGAAGGTTAATATTTGCATTATCTGTTGGATAACCTACCCCTATTTTTTTTTCAAAATTGTGTTACTACAGTGTGTTCTTTTTTTTCTTTCTCTGCATTATACGTGACATGATAGTGTGATGAAATTATATGGTTTGTTTGTAAAGAAACGTATCTTGATCACAATCTAAGCCTTATATGATTAATAAGAAGAAAAAGAAGAAGAAGAAGACACTTGACCGGATTTTAATGTATATAATTTATGCGAGGTAATGTGTATATGTTGCTATTATCTCTATTGAAGCTCAGAATCTTCTAGTCGGGCATGCACGAAGAATACATAAGCAATTAATGAAAAAAGAAAACGCTGTAGCAGATTGGAAGTATATTTTAAAATTTCAATCTGAAAGTAATCAGTTGATGAATAACTAAATCAAATTAAAATGGAGATCCCCTACGTAGCGGAAATCTGACAGACACCGAAGTCATGTTCCGTTGACCTTGCGATTCACCAATCAAATTACAGCTTTCACATTTATGAAAGTGATAACCGTCATTAGGAACATAACGCTTCAAACGATAACTCTCCCTAACACGAAATGCAATGCTTTTTCTGATAGATTACTAAAAGCAAGTGGACCGGGAATTCCAAAGGTCACGAGAACATGATACTTAATCGGTACCTGGTAGTTTAGCTTGTTATAAATATATCTCGGTTTTAATCAGTTGAAGTATAACATGGTTAACGCTTTTGTTTTGGTTTGTGTTTGTGGGTGGGTGGATGGGATTGTATTTTGTTTTGGTTTGTGTTTGTGGGTGGGTGGGTGGGTGGGTAGGTGGGATTGTATTTTGTTTTGGTTTGTGTTTGTGGGTGGGTGGGTGGGATTGTGTTTTGTTTTGGTTTGTGTTTGTGGGTGGGTGAGGGTGGATGGGTGGGATTGTATTTTGTTTTTTAAATGTTTATTACAAGACCACAGGATGAAAGTGATAACTGAACAAAAAGTGAAAAAAACAAAACTTTTTCATTGACAAACAGGTTATGCAACAGTTTGCTTGGAAGGTTATTCCAGAGTGGTTTTCAAAGGGGAAAAATATACGCTTGCAAGTAGTTTATTGGCCAGGTCACGCAACAAGCTCGTTTCTAAGCCTATACGGCAGTATAGATTAGGACCGTTAAAGAATCACACTCAACTCAAGTCCATCCATCTATCCAATCATCATTGCAGCCACAAGGTTTTCTCTGTTAAAAAAATCGCAAACTGCAACGAGAATGGGGGGGGGGGGGGGCGGGGCCATAAAAAACAATCTGACACTTGCACTGTGTCAGATCAGCCTATGGTATTTGTTAATTTTTAGCTTTTCTAGCGCTATTCCATTAAAGGAAGGGGAAAAAAGTGCGTATATTACTTTACTGAGACTTTTTCCATTATTGTATGTATTTATGCCAATGAAATATGACAAAACAATTCTGAATTATTTACTGGTCATTTGATTCAGAAAAAATTCAGCTAAATGAATTATTTTAAATCAGAAGAACCAAACCAGAAAGAAAAAAAGCTAAGTTGGAACAATTCGCGATTTACATATAAAGTGACAATATAATCGTTAGTATTTTTCCTGACTAACTCTTTGCGTAAAAATTAAATACTTAATATCATTTGCACTTTACAGTTTCTCTGAGAGATTGTCATGACGATGATAATGATGATGATGATGATGATGATGATTTCGTCTACGAACCAGGCCACTTCCACCTGATATGATGAATAAATGCAAATGGGTGTATAAGGATCCACAATATTCATCTCATAATTAAGCAAGTTTGACTCTTTCTGATGATGATGATGATGATGATGATGATGATTTCATCTAAAGAAAACAAACCACTTCCCCCGAATATAATGAAGAAATTAAATGTAATGCATAAGGATCCACAATACTCAGTTCATAACTAAGCAAGTTTGGCTCTTTGAACTCAGTTTGAATTTCCGTTGAAATACCCTAATTTAAAGCATATATGTATGTATGTATGTATGTATGTATGTATGTATGTATGTATGTATGTATGTATGTATGTATGTATGTATGTATGTATGTATGTATGTATGTATGTATGTATGTATGTATGTATGTATGTATGTATGTATGTAAGTATGTATGTATGTATGTATGTATGTATGTATGTATGTATGTATGTATGTATGTATGTATGTATGTATGTATGTATGTATGTAGCGTTTTACTGCACCAAAGCACAAGATTAGTCATAAGGTGCAAACTTATATAAAAATCCTTTTGTATATGTGCGACCACGGGAGACTTTCCCACCAAATCTAACACGTTATTCACTTATGCATTTTAATAAAAAAAAAAAAAAAAAAAATATTGACCATTTTACCTTTACATGATGGTTCCCAGAGTCCCTTGAATTAAATTGTAACTCACATATATCATTTTACCTCTAAAATTTCCATGAAAAAATATTACACGAAAATCGCAAACAATAATGCGTTAATACGGCATGCCACGCACGCTTAGAATATGTATGTAAATACGGATAAATGTAAGTTCTTACAGTTACAGACTGTAAAAAAAATGAAATATGATCACTTCAAAGTGGAGATTTCGCAATGTCTATATAAAGTACATTAAAGGAGAAAGGTATTAGGTTGCACACACACACACACAAATAAAAAACAACAAAAAAAAAACAACAACAAAAAAAAAACTTTTCACAGGTGGAGCTTGACCTTCTAATTTTTAATTCCTCTTAATTTCTAATTTCTAAGAAAAATGATCGACAAAAAATATCAAAATGGTCAGAAAAATCTCTGACAAATGTGAAATTTGCCTTAAACTTGATCTCTAAATGGAATTGATACAAAAATTAATATTTATTTTATTAGTCTGAGAGAGAGATTAACTATTTCAAATTAATAATTTCAAACACTTTCAAAGGTATATAAGAAAACTGTTAATGTGCTGAAATGTGCAAAATGTCAGCACTCAATCTTTTATTCTTCATTTTTATCGAAAGAGCCTTCATAGCTACAATCTTTTCTTGACACGCTTTTAGAAAAATTCCCGCTTTTCTCTATCAACGTACGCGGGCACTATCATAAGTGGGGTGCCAATCTGTTTCCTCGAGACAGAGATCTCGAGAGTTGAAAGATAGTATATTTCGTACATACTGATGTTTCTTTCTTTCAAAACCTATAGCTCGTATTCCTGACTTCTGTAAAACAGCAGGGGTTTTTTTTTGCCAATAATTTGTAGATCAGTAATACCAACCATAACAATGCACTCTGGATAAACAGTCACATAAACCGGTAGTTGGCGCTACATGTTTCTGAACGTGATGTATCGATAACTTCCGTTTCCGAAATAGGCATTATATTCTCCGAAAGATTTAAATTATAAATGTTAATTGACCTATGCAACTTCAAATAGTAGAAATTACATTATAAATATGATTTAATTCCTTACAATGCATTGAAAGTGTACCATATTCATTAAAAAAAGTCCTTACCAAATACGTTTCGTCCCCGATATGTAAATTCTTTAAAAATTGTTTATAACTAAAGACAAACAATAATAAAAACTCATAAGGTCTACACCCTTATGGTTTGGATTTGTAAAAAGTATGTGAAGAATTATACCCGATCATACCCTAGAATGCTCCGTGCAAACGTATGAAATAAACGATTGGAATGTTGTTTGTGTAAAACCATGTCACAGAAGCTGGCAAAACTTAAAATGAAGCTGGAGGCGTATTATTATTGATCTTTATACATTTTAATCTTGTATCGTGCGCACCCACCCACCCCCACCCCCTCCGTCTAAAGAGTTAATGTCTAGTGAACCCCGCTTCCCTATGGCAGAAAGGTTCCTGCAGGCAATATTCATTCAAGCTGATATAATTATTTTATAAAAGCCAGAACGATTTCATTATGAAAAACTTGTTGCACATGCGCATTCACTGTCTTAGGTAATACTGGCTGGTTGACGAGTAGTTCAATGAAATACAACGGGCGGCTTATTTGGTAAAAAGTTGGACTATATTATTTTTCTAATTAAGAACGAATAATCAGGAATTTAAAAACTGTCTGATTTATGAGACACCTAATTATATAATAGACATAAGTCACGTATTTCTCGTGCAGAGGATACTGTATTCTGCAAGCGGAAAATGAACTGTAATTTCACATAATAATAGACTATCTGAGTGATATGACAGAGTTGCTATTTCTTTTAAAGATATAGTTTTCGGTCAAGTATTATATACATGAGTTCATCAAGTTTAATATCGTGTTTATGTCATTCTCTTAGCTAACAAATTTAACAAGGTCGATTAATGGAAAAAGATTCTTTGCATAGTCACGTACTGTAGTTCAGCAGCTAATGATCTGAAGGTCAATGGCGTAATTCAGTTGCAGTCTCCAAGGTTACAGTCCTTCCCCGTTTCACACCTGTCAATTTGTGTATTAAAGCATGACGCCAATCGGATACCGTGGTTTAATTTAATTTCGTGATGAAACATTTTTGTGGTTTTGTTATATAAAATAAAAAAAAGAAAAAAAAAAAAAAAAAGAAAGAAAAGAACAGAAAATCTTGAGTACTTAAATTCGTGAATTTGCCTCTGTCACATTTCACATATTTGATAGGTAGTTAATTTCGTGCATTAACTTCCAGAGATACCCAAACTAAAGAATACAAAAGAACAAAAATATGCCAACAAAGGTAGATCGCTTGAATGGTTAAAACAATACTGACGCCAGTATTAGCACATATCAAACACCCGTGAAGATCAACCCCTTACACCGTCGTTACTTCCGGGTGCTCAACACCAAGCCAGGCAGTTAATAAAGCACATTTATATATGATATATTACCTTTACCTCTCTCCATAAAGTTGCACCATCTGTTCGTTATCATGATGTTACGATTGTTAAATTTCTAGCCGGATCGCTCACGAGAAAACGTCAGAGATCTAATTATTTATCTGTGGCTTTAATAAAATTTGACCTGTGTCATTCTTCAATTTTGAGATTATTTACGTGTCAACACCATTCCATATACCAGGAGACTCGATTGACCTGGTGTTTATTTAGTGGTTTTGTCTGAAAATCAGTGACGTGTGAGCGTTAGTACTGGGCTGTAATTAATGGGTATATACATCTAGTATTTTTTTGGGCTGTAATTAATGGGTATATACAGAGTATTTTTTGGGCTGTAATTAATGGGTATATACAGAGTATTTTTTGGGCTGTAATTAATGGGTATATACAGAGTATTTTTGGGCTGTAATTAATGGGTATATACAGAGTATTTTTTGGGCTGTAATTAATGGGTATATACAGAGTATTTTTTGGGATGTAATTAATGGGTATATACAGAGTATTTAACTGGTCCTTGTGCTTCAAGCAATCGTTTTTGTATTTTACTGTCACTGTTCTCTCGTTGGAAGAAAAATGAGGGAATAAAAAGGGTTGTGCTATCAGGAGGATTAAATTTTAACATTAAAGTTTCCTATACGTAATTAGAAGTATAAATGGTTGCATTTATCTATGCTTTGTGTCGATTATTCATTCAGATTGATCGCAACTGTTGGAAAATCTTAAATCACAGAGAATTGCAGTGAATAAATTCAGTGCAATTTTTATCATACAAGTATTTTAAACAGCAGTTTCGCGTGATTTTCCTTCATCATTTCATTACCTTTCTCTAATTCTAAATAGTACTAGTACTTGAATACTATACGCTCTTTTTTTTCTTCTTCTTTTCTCTCGCCTTACTGATCTCTCATATCGACTTAAGCCAGTGAACGGAACCGGCTGCTACTGGATACTGCATATATGCATATGCATTAAAATACGAAGAAGCGTTATAACTTTGTTTTATAAAATAAAGCTAAAATAAAACTAACCCATTTAAAAGACACTCATTTCATACAGCAATTAAGCTGAATTATCAAATAACTGAGCTTTGTTGATCGCCAGTAAGAAAATGGGGGCGGGGAGGAACTTTCTGCATCATGCGACTCATTTTTCGTTGGGTCTTTAATTTTATGTCTCTGAATAACCACGAAATCCACAACAATTGGTATCCCACAGAAAAAAAAGAAAGAAAAAGGGAAGCCATATTATATCAATAAGTTCAGAAGAAACTGACTGAACGTTTGAAATTAATGTCGTGCATAATTCGGCTTTTGATTGCCTATAGCTATAGAGTTATAAGAGTTCATTCCCTTTAGTACAAGATACTTAATAGAATGCACAATCGGATTGATACTGAATACGCATGATTTCCAAATCCACAGCAACAGGGGTTTCAGAAAAAAAAACCCCAAAAAATTATTGAATTACTGCAACATTTAATCTCCGTGAAACCTTATTTACCAACCTTAAACAAGGCAGTAGGGTTCATTGAGCCATCTTCGATATATGGAAAACATTCTATACCGTTTTACATGATTTTTTTTTTTAAACTCCAGAATTTTTGAATATATGGGAGGATTTGTCTCTTAACACAAGAGTCATATAAAAATATAAAAAGCGTGGTTTTATCAACGGTTCGCGTTCTTGGCATTTTTATGTCCACGAAGGTATATGCCAAGATGGAGTTTTGTCCACTTTTCTTTATTTATTCTACACCAATGATCTCTTTGATGAGCTAAAAAAAAGTGGACATTTGGTACAATAATACGCGCAGTATCATCAGACAGTTGGTACAATGATACGCGCAGCCTCATCAGACATTTGGTACAATAATACGCTCAGCCTCATCAGACAGTTGGTACAATAATACGCTCAGCCTCATCAGACAGTTGGTACAATAATACGCTCAGCCTCATCAGACATTTGGTACAATAATACGCTCAGCCTCATCAGACAGTTGGTACAATGATACGCTCAGCCTCCTCAGACAGTTGGTACAATGATACGCTCAGCCTCCTCAGACAGTTGGTACAATAATACACTCAGCCTCATCAGACAGTTGGTACAATAATACTCTCAGACAATCCTGATGATCTTTCTATGTTAGCTAGTATTCCGATGCGTCTTCAAAGTATGCTTGATTTAACAAACTTACATGCTTTAGAATGACAATCGATGTATAATGTAGCTAAGAGTAGTTTTATGATTTTTAACCAGAAATAAATTGACTATTTAATTATACTTGAACAGGGGGCGAAAGCAAACTTCCTATCTTGAACTCCGCTGAACAGTTAGGTATATCAGCAACTTGAGCAATGACATGTTTCGAGAAAATTGAAAAAGCTTAGTCCAAGGAATGCAAATCATTTTCATAAACAACATTCTGGAAATCTGATTGGTCAGTTATCAAGATATAAAATCCAGTATTTATGTTGACATTTTTCTATTAAGATGTAAGAACTCCAACAAGGTCATAGCTAAATCATGTGACTTACATGTGGGGATGTAAATAAGTCACATAACGACTGGCAATACACAATTCAATTAAACAAAGTGGCAGACAATCTCCTCTTCAAAAGCAAAAACGCAAATGTCTAATTCATGATCCAAATATATAAAATTATTTCAATATAAATAGAAACGAGTTATTGTGTGGTCAATTAATCAGTGGACATTCCCCATGCCACCGCCCACTACCACCCTACCACTCCCACCACCAAAGTAGGCTAGATTTTAAGTAAACAATGCTGATTCGTTAGTTGTTCAGCATGATTGTTTTGATCAGTGCAAGAGAGGTAACTGCAACGGCTTGTGCGTTGTTAACAGTCGTCTGTGTATCCAACAATGGCAGCTAAAAGGTTCGCATCTCACCCTAACAATGAAATTTTGGCGTCAAAAGTTATGTTTATGAAGTAATAAATTCATTACATGTAAGTTTACTGGGCTGTACAGAATTGTATGACCGGCTTGAACCCCATACATCTTTAAACTATAGTTTACAGTTCAGGGTGTATCGGGTTCTACACGGTCATACAACGTGGGTATGTGAGAAACCTTACGAGTAGCTATCCGTGGGTCAGTGGTTCTTCCAGGGGTCTTCCCGGTTTCTTCCTCCACCAAATATTCTGGCCCCCATGTCTAGACTATCAGTTGCCGAAAAATGGCGTTAACACCCACAAAACCAAATCTGCACGGTCATAACATTCCGTACAGCCCTGTAAACTAAAATGAAACTAATAGTATATACTCTGTTTAATAATAGTATATACTCTGTTTAATAATAGTGTATACTCTGTTTAATAATAGAGTATACTCTGTTTAATAATAGTATATACTCTGTTTAATAATAGTATATACTCTGTTTAATAATAGTATATACCCTGTTTAATATTAGTATATACTCTGTTTAATATTAGTATATACTCTGTTTAATATTGGTATCGGTAGAATGAGTCTGAATCTCTTATCTGCAACTGTCTTTTACAGAAAAACTTTTTTGCCTTCGCCCCTATATGAGTATGAAATGTGGTCTAATTCGACTTGCCTTCGCCCTTATATGGGTACGAAATGTGGTCTAATTTGACTTGCCTTCGCCCCTATATGAGTATGAAATGTGGTCTAATTTGACCTGCCTTCGCCCCTATATGAGTATGAAATGTGGTCTAATTTGACCTACCTTCGCCCCTATATGAGTATGAAATGTGGTCTAATTTGACCTGCCTTCGCCCTTATATGGGTATGAAATGTGGCCTAATTTGACCTGCATTCGCCCTTATATGGGTATAAAATATGGTCTAATTTGACTTATCATAGATTCGTAATTTTGAAATTTTCCATCATCCCTGTGGAAGATACATGAAATATTTTTCACCTCAAACACGACCGCCAGTGGTAGAAAGCTTGTTTAGGTTACATGGCATTGTTGAAAAAACGGACTAAAAACGGATGCTTTTCGAAAACTTTGTCGTCTCCCTGAAAACACAAGAACATAGCAAATATTTTTTCAGATACTGTATAGTTTCTATCAAACACATCTTTAAAACAGAGTGAATTTATCCAGATATTTACAAAATACTGGAGAAATATCACTTGTTTCCATTTCTGTATAAGTATGTACAGTTGAAAATATTTCCCTCAAAGAGGCAGAGGAAATCTATTGTAATAAATTTGGGTATGTTCCATTTGTATTTACATCTCCATTTATAGGTTCGTTAGATTTTAGTGATTAGTGGTTTGATTATGGGAAGTGGGTTATGGGAAAATATTTCTCAGCCCGAGTAATTAGCCAATTTCTAGGAACAGACGTCATACTTACAGTTTTTAAGAGACTTTGCAGTGGCATGGATTGGTTTCGAGGTTTTAGATGGCGGCAGACAAGCATAAGTAGTATAACTGGGCATGGAGCCAAGTAGTTCCTTTCTTAATTCAGAGGTGTTCATTAATTGTGCCTTTCGGTGGGAGATATTCGTGTCAAGAACTACTGTTTTGTGCCATAGAATAATTGGGAAGAGGTCATCCCTTTGTTTGGAGATGCCTTTCATTGTAGCAGTTGGCGGAAGTGCACATGCGAAACGTGGTTTAGACTGTTGTTTTTATTGTCCCAGGGATGGAATCGGAAAATAGTTCCCTGAATGGGGTGTTTGAATTGTGTTATGTGCTTCATGCCACGACGTGCTAACAAGGAAAAAACATGTAATTGTGAAGTTATAGTTGTGACATTGTGGTCATTCATATACTGATTAGAGAAAAAAAATTTTGGTCTTGGCGCGTTACGAGAACTTCCAGTTGACAACGAATGTTGTCGGGAAGTCCTTGGAAATGGGGGAAAACAAGGGACTTCCAGCCCAACCTCACGCAGGTGTTTGATTCGCTCGGTAGAGGAACCCCTGTGCGTGTTACACTATTTATAAGAAATATATTTCCTTGTACGAACCTGTTAAGTTTGTAAATATTATTCTCAATTACAATGATTTCCATATAATTGCTAAGTTTTATATAGAACTTGGTGTTTTTTTTAAAAAACATTTTATATCTGATGATGATTTCACTAACCATGCATGGGGTAGACCATTTTCTAGAGAAATAGGTCTTGATGATTCTGACAACCATCACAGAGCCTTAAAGTCATCAGCAATATATACTGCATCTGCAATTCGTGTATACTTCCAATCTGTAGAATTGTTTTTTCTTTTTCATTTGACTATAACGGACTGTCAATCTTTTACTGTTTTTTTAAAATATTTTTATTTTTAATTTGTTTATAAAATGCTTAAACTTTGTATGAGAGGCTTCTGATTTAAATGAATTCTCAGAAAATTTACAGCAGCTTTATCATCGTTTATGCCCATGGTTATGCAGAGAATTGTTCGAAATACGAGTTTGTGTTATTTCGAAATATACTAATATACCAAATTTAAAATGTAACTACTTAAGGATATCAACGTTACATTCTCTTTTTGCAAATAGTTAAATTTTGGCATTCGCAAATGCCAGTTAATGTTCTCAATGCTACTAAAGAAAACGTTTTCGTGTTACAAATACATATAATTAGAGCTTGACGTCTACAATGCCAGCTATAGTTCTCGATGCTACTAGAGAAAACGTTCTCGTTGTACAAATACATATAGTTAGATCTTGACATCCATAATGCCACTGAATGTTCTGAACGCTACCATGGATAACGTTCCTGCTTAATAAACGTTTTAAATGTTAACATCCACAATGCCAGTAAATATTATCAATGCTACTAGAAAACAAATTCTCGTATTGAAAATAGTTAAATATTGACATTCGCAAATGCCAGGTAATGTTCTCAGTGCGACGAGAGAAACCATTATCGTGTTACAAATAGTTACATTTTGACAACTACAATGCCAGGTAATGTTCTCAATGATACTAGAGAAAACGTTTTCGTATTACAAATAGTTACATTTTGACAACTACAATGCCAGGTAATGTTATCAATGATACTGGAGAAAACGTTTTCGTATTACAAATAGTTAAGTATTGACATCCAAAATGTCAGTTAATGTTTTCAATGCTACTAGAAAACAACGTTCTTGTTTTACAAATAGCTAAGTATTGACATCTATTATGCCAGTTAATGTTTTCAATGCTATTAGAAAATAACGTTCTTGTTTTACAAATAGCTAAGTATTGACATCATTAATGCCAGTTAATGTTTTCAATGCTACTAGAAAACAAAGTTCTTGTTTTACAAATAGTTAAGTATTGACATCCATAATGTCAGTTAATGTTTTCAATGCTACTAGAAAACAAAGTTCTTGTTTTACAAATAGATAAGTATTGACATCCATAATGCCAGTTAATGTTTTCAATGCTACTAGAAAACAACGTTCTTGTTTTACAAATAGCTAAGTATTGACATCCATAATGCCAGTTAATGTTTTCAATGCTACTAGAAAACAACGTTCTTGTTTTACAAATAGTTAAGTATTGACATCCATAATGTCAGTTAATGTTTTCAATGCTACTAGAAAACAAAGTTCTTGTTTTACAAATAGATAAGTATTGACATCCATAATGCCAGTTAATGTTTTCAATGCTACTAGAAAACAACGTTCTTGTTTTACAAATAGCTAAGTATTGACATCCATAATGCCAGTTAATGTTTTCAATGCTACTAGAAAACAACGTTCTTGTTTTACAAATAGCTAAGTATTGACATCACTAATGCCAGTTAATTTTTTCAATCATGATTAGGATTTGGCTTTTGTCTCGTATTTCCATTTTAGGACACCGATGCTGTTGAATCATTTGTTTCATTGTATAGCCATTCATTTGACATCTCTATAATCCTCGTGTTCTGTATAAACACATTTTGTGTGTGTGAGCCATTCATTTGACATCTCTATAATCCTCGTGTTCTGTATAAACACATTTTGTGTGTGTGAGCCATTCATTTGACATCTCTATAATCCTCGTGTTCTGTATAAACACATTTTGTGTGTGTGGCTAATTTCTCAGTACTGACCTTCCTTGTGTGCCGCTGTTTCTGATGTGTAATTGTGTGTGTAGCTAAATGTCCAGCACTGACTTTTCTTTTGAGCCTTTATTTCGGATGTGTATTTGTGTGTGTGGCTAATTGCCCAGTACTGATCTTCCTTGTGTGTCTTTATTTCTGATCTGTATTTATGTAATTGTATATATGTGCCTTCGTCATACTTTTTTTTTTTTGTTGGTTATATTATAAATCTTTAAATGGAGGAATGGAGATTAATGATGATAATGATCTATTTTTAATCAGGTACATACATGTGCAACAGAAAACTATGAACCAAACAAAACCTTATGTGGCACCCTCTTCTACACAAAAGTTATCACGTGTAATTTGTTTTACATATTATTCCATGATCACTTCCTTCGCGTGCAAAATGGTAAAAGTCTTTCTTCTCGGTAATAGGGGCCCCGCGTGGCCGAGTGGTCTAAGGCGCTCGCCTTTACCGGTCACTGCCAAATCATCTCTGTCCACGTGGGTTCAAGTCTTGGGCTCGGCCAATGTGGCTATGTGAGAAAGCTTGCCAGTAGCTTCCCGTTGGTAGTTGGTTCTTCCCGGCATTTTCCTCCTCCACCAGATATACTGGCCTATCATGTGCTGAAAAATGGCGTTAAACCCATAAAACCAAACCATCTTCTAGGTAATAAGCATACACAAGATATTTAACACAATGTGTCGTCGCTTTAGTCTCACCTGTAACGATTTCAACTGCCATATTACATCACAATACAATTTTTGAATATGAGCATTTAATGTCACAACTAGCAATACATGTTGTATATAGAATGGGCGAATTCATATTAACTAAGATATGAACCATTATTAACTGTAGTAGCAGTTAGAATGTGTTGTGAATATTTGTTTACCTGATTGGTTTTAGACTGTCCAGTTCGCTTGTGAGACTGTCCAATTTCACGTGTTAGACTGTTCAATTTAGCGTGTTAATAGTAATGTTCATTTTCCCGCGTACAGACTTAACTACTGTAAATTTGTTCGCGTAGGTGCTCGACTTGTAACACTACCAAACATCTTAATTATTTTCTTGTCTTCATCATTGGCAAAGTGTTGGATTCTTTATGCGTGGCGTATCGTAATACCGACAACAGACTGGAATTAGGAAATAAATGGTATCTGCTATAAAGTGCAAAAAATTTTTTTTAGACTTTTAATGACTGCCAAATATTTAGTAATAATGATTTTTAAAGTTAGCAAAATCTTTTTGGTTAAGGTTTTCAAGCGATTGCCAGAGCGACAATACTGCTTTATCTTAGGAAGAAGAAATCGTCTGATTACTTACCAAAAATGGAAGTTAGTTTGTTGAATTCGTGTCTTCGGAATGAATATATCACGATGCGCTCAAGTCTAAAATAAGCAAAGACACAACACTAATGTGATTCTTAACATGTTTTCAAGGGTTAAATGAACCTTAGCATGTGGAATTTCCTCAACTGCTGTTTTATTATGTTATGTTTTTATTTTTTTATTTTGCGTATGTTGCTTTAATACATATACTTATATCAAATGGTTAGTCTACAATATAAAACGCGTGATCACCCATATATTCTATCTATTTCACCGAACAGGTATATACATTGCATAAATGAAATGAAATGCATTGTGTGTAATTCGTGTCTGTCTGTTAGAGAAGATGAATAATTATGCCAGTTTGATACGTAGTATGATCAAATAACATAGCTAGTTTGTAGCCATTCCAACACTGAATGTATATGTAGGTGACATTGTATTACGCTAATGCCGCATTTCAAGGTATTAACAGATTAGTGAACTGTCACAAACTGCAAGAAGAACTGACTATCGTAATTATAGCATTACTACATTGTAAAACATCATGCCACAATCTTAAAATAAATTTTCTGATGATAAACATGGGTTTGACCTATATTTTTTCAAACCTGAATCACAATTTAAAAAAATTGCAGAATTTGATAATGTGCACACAGGATCTAATCCATGCTAGATTCCACTGGATGATGACAGGGCTCATATTTACCCAGTGATCATATGCATACAACACAGGCGACAGTAGCGTACTAACGGGGGCGGACGGGGTGGTTGCCCCGGGCACCAGAGGTCTTTGGGCGCCAAAACAGCTGATAAAAATTCGGGCATTGTATTATGGCTCTTTGGGCCATCATCGTCGCCCCGGGCGCCATTTACCATTAGTACGCCACTGACAGCCGATGCTGTGCATGTACTGTCTAATCCATACTAGATTCCAGAGTATTTACCGAATGATCATATGCATACGACAACGTTAATTCGTTTCTTTCGACCAGGCATTTCTGACGTATACCTCTCTAAAATCTTCCCCAAATAATAATATTGCATTCGCACTGTAGGTAGTACTTTGAGTGAGAAAAATGCAACATGAGATGAGTCATTCTTTCATGTTCGTATATTTCCGAAATTGCTTTGAAAATATAGAGTATTCATTTTTTCAAAAGCAAGGTGAATGATTGAGGTTATCCTTAGAATTAATGTACATCCAAAGATTTAGAACAAACTTTGACTATAGTATATTGATAGTTTCAGAGTGTGCTAGGTGAATTAATGTACATCCAAAGATGTAGAACAAACCTTTACCATAGTATATTGATAGTTTCAGAGTGTGCTTGGTGAATTAATGTACATCCAAAGATGTAGAACAAACTTTTACTATACTATATTGATAGTTTCAGAGTGTGCTAGGTCAATTTATACGGCCAAATAATCCTGACAGGATTCGTCCGTCATTTTTCTCAGTATGGACAGCACGAAATTATCCAAAAGTATATGAAGTACAAGAGAACTACACTGCATGAATGAGAGGATAATAAGAAAAAGAGCATCAAAGACTGATCATTTACAATGGTTTCAACATCAGGGTTAGTGTCAGATTGATAAGGTGAGAAAAAGATTTATGGGAGGTGTTTTGAGATAAAAGAACATGAGTTTTAAAGGGAGCAGATCAAGCAAAATATATCAAAGATTATTGTTGGCATGAATTTTGTAATCATACATATATTTTTTGCAACTTTAGCCCGTCAGTATTATAACCAAAGAATACTCATTTTCCACTTTACAATGAAATCATATATTCTTATTTCACAGCAAGTGATTATTAAAAAAAAGCAATCATAACAAAGTTCCTGCTTTAACGAACACTTTTAGTTAGAAAGTGGAAATTCGTACAGAAGTTCCTGCTTTAACTAACACTTTCAATTAGGAAGAGGAAACTTATCATCTGATTACCAATTTAAAAACAAGACCGACTGCGTTCAATTCATGTCCTCACGTTCAATATGAAATAAATTATCGTACATTTTCAAATTCATTGTGTGCTAAATTGAGTTTTA
Source organism: Margaritifera margaritifera (assembly GCA_029931535.1). NCBI lineage: Eukaryota > Metazoa > Mollusca > Bivalvia > Unionida > Margaritiferidae > Margaritifera > Margaritifera margaritifera. The sequence goes on along the minus strand of JAQPZY010001264.1, from coordinate 80,130 downwards.
TGGCAAACTAATCTCAACAGGATTTTAACGGTCATTATTCTCATGACGAGCAACTCAAAATATATTCATTATCATGCAAAGCACAAGGTAATTATATTGCATGAATCAGACGGTAATTGTGTGCTTAAAAAGGCCATCAAAGACTGGTAATTTGCAAATATTTTAATGTCAGTTTTTTTTTTTTTATCCCCGTATTAGGTTGACCACTGGGTCGGGGAACACCATCCCAAGGTCACCTTACAATCAAACATTTCTAGGTATCAGCTAATCTAGGGACAATAAATATAATGTACAGAAAAAGAAAAGAAAACAAGCACACACATACACGCATGCACACATGCATATAGCACGCAGTCTCTTTAGATACACAGTTTAAATAGACAAACACATGTATCCCGCGTCTAGGTGACATAGATTTTATGATATTGCAGTGTTTTGTTCCTGTTTACACCATCAAATCCAACCCAAATAAATATAACGATTGGCAAGAAGAGAAAGGATTCTAACACAAGTTACATATTCATGATTGAGGTCCATTTTTGAAGAAATTGGTCCTCTTTTTTATTTAACTTAGCTGTGTATTTTTCAGTGTTCGTGTGCATTTAAACTATTTGTTACAAGCATAAAAGGAAGGATTTTGCATATTGAATCTGCATGTGTAAATATAATATTTAGCCAAAATAAGTAGGAAATTACACAAAATGTCCAATTGTTCACTTCTTACAAATATTTCTATTTTGGACAAATATTCAATATTTGGGCAAGAAGGTGCAAAATGTTTAATAAAACGGTACCGAAACTCTGAAGTAATAATAGAAGAAATGTTCAATACTTTCGTTATCACTCTTACAGAAAGTTCATTTGTCGTCGTCTAGTATGTTAATTTTTTTCAAAACATTATTAGTAACAATTATTCTGTAGATTAATTTAAAGTTAAAAGAGATCAACTTGGTATCCTTAGTATAAAATTTCGTCCGACTATTAATCTCAGACCACTCCTCACTACTTATATTTTTATTTAATTCTTGAATCCAAGTTTCTTGCTTAGTAGTGTGTTGCCTTTTTAAAAGATCTTTGTAAACAAACTTCAGTGAATCTTATTTGTGCAAGTTCATTATTTTATCCTCCTACTTATCAAAATTAGTATGTACTAAATGCTTTAAATATTTAAAAGTGATACAGGTCTCCAATTTTTAAAGTATTTTCTGTCTTTTTCTTCATTTTGTAGACATGTGATGACTCCCTGAGTCTGAAATCTGAAAGTTTTCCTACAGTATATCCATAATTTATTGATCTGCATAGAAATCCCCCAAGAGTCTTCCAAATGAATTTATAGAACTCTACAGTGAATCCATCTGAAACAGGACTTTTTCTATTTTCATCCGTTTTATAGACATACCGTATTCATTAATTGTAAGTAGACCCTCGCATGATTCTCTTTCCTCTTGACTAAATTTAATATTGTGATTTAAAAATATATTTTGAGTTTCTAGAGTATCCTCAACATCAAGCTGAGCAATTCTACTTTTGTACAATTCCACATAACTGTTTTGGGGTTTCTAAAATATCTATTTGGTCTGATATATTTGTCCCATCATCTAAAATAATTTTTGTTATTGTCTTATCGACGTAATTTCTTTTTTAAAGATTTCAAAAGTACTTCGTGCTTTTTTCTCGAAACTCGTACCATGGAGCTTTGGATCATAATATAACATCTTCTATATATTTTTTTTAGATTTCTCTAATTCTGCTTTCTCTTTTTCTAAATTTTACAGTTTCCCCATCTATGTTATCCGACTGTCCCCTATGAATCTGTATTATTTCCTGTTTAATTCCTTTTTATTTTGCCCGTTTCTGTTTTGTTTTCCTAATAGAAGAACATACATTTTCAGATCTTATTTCATTTTCAAAATTCCAAAGAACATTTTATCATTCCAGGAAAGAGAAACATAGAGGGAGTCCTCTTTTTTTCCCCTGCATAATGTTCATTTACAGTATCAGTTATACGCTTTTTTACCAAATCATTATATTCAACGTTCCTCAATAGTTGGCAATTAAATTTTCAATATCCTTTTCCCCTTGGACACTTTGAAAAAGCCACACTCAAAACAATAGCTGAATGATCAGTCTTATAACCTGGTCAGTTTTGTGAATAGTTCCGGCAATGTGACATCAAAGACAGGTCATTTGCTCATGGTCAATACTAATGGCAATGTGAAAATTCTGCTGAACGTTCCAACGCGGTTAAAGACCCTTAAGGATAAAAAAGATCCCCCCAAAATAAGGGAGAGATTTTTTAAGAGTTGGTAGACACAAATTATTTTTTCAAATCAATTAATCCGAAATCAATTCAAAGTCATTTGTGCAGGATATCGATCACAACTAGTAAGTCAAAGTTTGTTGGAATAGGCTTAAGCGTTGTCTTTCACATCTGTTATCAGTTAGACGGTAATATTATAAAAAAATTTTATAAAGGGAGTTTATTTCACTTATTAATGTCTTAGGTAGGTGTTTCCATCGAACAAGCAGATAAATGGCTCACAGGTATACACCCACACACCCCATATATATCGCTCAGGTTTTTAAAAGCTTACTAGGAAATATATTACTTATGCATAAACCATATTGTCCTGTGCGAAGTGCAAATCGAATCTTTTCTTTCTTTATTTTTTCTCTTTTGCAGAAAGAGGTTCTTTTGATATCTTTATCATATACCAAACTTTGCGTCTCATTATCAAGAAAATATATTCAGAGTAAATTCGTGCACATACTTAAATCAATGCATGCTAATTTGGAATCATGTGTTAAAACTCCTAAAGGTTTAACGGATTAATTTTTATGTTCAATAGGTACGAGACAAAATTGTGTACTAAGTTCCATTTTATTCCTCTTATTAAGTGTAAAATTTCCTCTTGGTATCTTTACAACTTAAAACACAGGGGACATATTTGCTATTTTGTATGCCGGTGGTGTTGCGAATTGTGCTAAAACAGTGATTTTGTTACATAAACAAATAGACATTCTAGATGAATTTTGTCCAAATTGAAGTATGAAAATCAATCTAGATAAAACAAAATAATTGTTTTCATTTATGGTGGAATGGAGAGAGAGAGAGAGAGAGAGAGAGAGAGAGAGAGAGAGAGAGAGAGAGAGAGAGAGAGAGTCTGTGTGTGTGTGTGTGTGTGTGTGTGTGTGTGTGTGTGTGTGTGTGTGTGTGTGTGTGTGTGAGTTATTTTAGAAGATCATTTGATTGAATGTGTCTCTTTGTAAAAATATATGGGTTAAGTTTTTTCCTAACGCTGACATGGAGTACAACCATACATATATTGAATTTTCAGGCACAGAAAGATATTGAATATATTTTTAGATCTCAGCGTAAGTTTGGCTTATTCAGTGGTTTTGATATTTTCAAACATTTTGAAAGCATAATTCAGAAGTCTTGGGCTAGAAATATTCAGAATTAATAGACAAAATACAACGCAAGTTTTCTAAACGGTACCTGAATCTCTCACCCTATATGATTAATGCTTATGCAGTTGGAGAATGTGGCAGATACCCATTATATGTTACCTATTATATACGATGTATAAAATGTTGGATACGTTTAATTCACATGGATCAAAACAGGCATTCCTATAATTGTCTATATCTTGATGAAAATAATTGGGCAACACACGTGAAACAAATTACCATATTCATATGAGTTTGGTTTTATATGGACTGAGCAAAGTGTTGGAGATATAATTGTTTTCATTAGGATGTTTAAACAAAGAGTTAAAATTGTATGACTCAAAAATGGTAGAGTGGAGTTATGAGTTTAACGCGAGGAAGTTAGAGAGACTATGCTACGTTGCATCTTTGTTGAATCCTGAAATTTTTTTTGTCAAAAGAACTTCCATTAAAATGTAGAAATTCAATTATTAGATTTCGATGTTCCAGTCACATTTTAGCGATATAGACAAGTCGACTTCAAACGAAATGGAGTACGAGTCGTCGAGAGGTTTTCTTGAAAATTTCCATGGTATTGGGGCAAGTGAATGCAAGAAAGAAAGAAAGAAATAATTGAAAGAGAAAAGGTATATTAAAACTAACCTGCAGCGTTTTACTATGTGCAAACGTATTAGCTGACTGTGTTTCTGTCAAATATCGGGACATACTTTGAAAAAGTATTGAAAATACTCTAAATTGCTAAGAGGAATCGGAGATACACCCATGTAGTTTGCTAATTCTGGATGATAGCCTTGTCCAAGCCAATCAACAATGCCCGAGAAATACAACAGCATGGCCGTGCCTTAATGGTACCAATACATTTGGTAGGAGCACACATCTTCAGTGTCTAAATCATCACGTGATACGAATTGCTATTTCGGTACGATAAAACTATCTTTAGGAAGCACATCAGACATTCCGATCGAAAATATTTGAAATAAATCAGGCATAAGATATGGTGGTCAATATTATACAAAATAGAGTAGTACTTTTTTCTTATGAACACGCTAGATACGTCCAGTATTTTACGTTCTGACGGGAAGAGGTTATCTTTTGAGGGCAGAAATTAGGTAAATATTAGTCTGTTACGACTAGGGGTTATGTAACAAAAGAAAAGACTCAAACAAGCTTTCAAGATTTAAAATACAAATCTTTAATTTCCTAAAATATTAAAATATTTCAACAAACAATTAAAGGGAAAGAATTTAAAATAACTTGCAGTATAGAATATCCTTAAAAGTCCTAAATTGTTCTAAAGTTAACATTCTTCCTTAAACTATAATTCCTGGTCAATATAATGTTTACTCCTAAAAGTACGAGAACTAGATCGAAAGTTCATTATTCTCTCGTGCGAGGAAAATACGTCATATGACTAAAGCTGCAAGCAAATAGGTGAAATATTGATCGAGCCTACCGTATGTATACTCATAAGACGACAGCTGTTTAGACTAAGAACAGAGATCATAAACTAATAAACTATACCATTATTAAAAAGAAAAATATATATAATTCCGTAACATCCTCACCCTTTTGGGAAAAAAATGCTTTATGCAATAAAACTTTTTTTTAGTATGTACTTCGAACATATAAGTAATTAACTGCATAAAAAAATTAATAAATGATAGTCATGTATATACAACAATGTAACTGTAGTATTATACACGTGAAAATGCATCAGCAATTCAATTTTGCTAAGAAATAGCCGTAACCTTAGCTTCTATTGATTTTATTTGTCCATGTCCCACAATCATGCCTTAAAAAGGTAACACAGGGACGAGAAAAGTCACTTTTATTCAAATTGATGGTCAAGTTCGCTTTGCTGAGTCTTTTGAAGGATATTTTTTGATCTTGCCACGTGTCGTTGCAGATGATGACATCATCGATGTATTCAGATGTTATCATATTCATCAGATGTTGGAAAAACTTTACGGAACCTTCATTCCAAATGGTACGACTTTGTATTGGTAACGTTCATCTGGAGTCATGAATGCAGAAATTTCTTTTGCTTTCTCCGTAAGTGGAATTTGGTAGAATCCCTTCAATAGGTCAATATTTTGTGACGTATTTAGCATTTCCAATCCTGTCTAGGAATTGGAAATGAATCTGTCCTGGTGACACTATTTACTTTTCTGTAATTTGTACACATACGGAAAGTCTTGTTTGGTTTCGGCACTAAAACATGGTGAACTCCAGTCACTTTTACTTGGTTCAAGTCATATTCCAGTAAACTCTGAATCGCTATCTTCGAGTAGTCTTGTTTGAGAGACGACATCATGGAAAATTTTGTTGGTTCATGTGGGAAAGTCTGGAAATAAATGTTCATGTTCTTTTATCAACTGCTTCAGTTCGTTAATCTCAGGAGGCAGTATACGCGAAAGCTTCTGGTCCAGATCGTCCAGAATTTCCTAATTGAGAAGAGTAGTGACTTCAAAATCATCCTATCAGATTTCTCATCTTCATTCAAATGTCGAATGTGTGGGACAGGTACTACTAAAGTAATTTGATAATTTATATGGCTATTTCCGTCTACATATTGTTTCAACATTTTAATAATGCAAAGTTGTTTCTGCTTTCACCTCCCAGAAGTATTAATAATATAATTAAATTCCCTAACCTTTTGTCAATGGTATAAGGGCCAAAATACTTAACTTGAAGAGAACTTTCGGGTATGGGTAGCAAAGCTAATACTCTATCACCTGACTGAAAAACTCCTACACTGACCCCCCCACCCCCCCCCCCCCCGCAGCAAACAACAATAATTGGACACCTTCATCCTACTCCCTTTATGTTCAACAACAAATCCCAATTATAATCTATCTCATAACAATATGTTTTAATTATTTGTTCTAAAGTCTGATATAGTATCGACTTAAGAAGACCAAACAGTGTGAAAAACTCGACCAAAGCTTTCACTATGGTCTCAGTTTTAATATTCCGCAAAGGAATAGCTCTTGAAAAACTTGTAGACGCACACCACGTCAACAAGTATTGGTTGCCTAATGTTTGTCTTATTTCACCCTGATTATTTTTATGAGATTTTGTAGTTGAAAGAGTATCACTGTGATCAATACTTAATTGAACTTTACTAGGAGCATAAGTGACCTCATTAAAAGCCTGACCCAAAAAGGTGTCCGCTAAAAGAAATTCATCCAGTTCAACAACATAATTCTCAAGAGCACACTTTGCCATAGATCTAGTAACTGCACAAGCTGGATTTAAACCAGGGATTTCTACTTCAATAGGATCAACTCGTTGATCCATACTAGGCTTGTCAGTTACAACTGGATTAACCACGACCTTATCTCTCGCTACGTCATTACCTAGTAATAAATGGATGCCCTTAATAGGCAAAGAAGCCACTGCTCCTATGGTCACAGGTCCCGAAACTAAGTCTGATGACAAACTAACACAATGAAGAGGGACATTATCATATCCACATTCTACCTCCTGTATTAATACACTTTCACTAGTAGAAGTTTTCTCAGAAAACGGCAAAGTACTATCTAACAATAGACTGAGAAGCTCCTGTGTCTCTTAATATCTTAATAGGAGTAGACTTACCCAAATCACCAACAAGTGACACAGAACCCTTCGACATGAATGGTTCGTAATTCTTCATTATAAAATCAGACTGAGGTATGTAAGCCTTCAAACAAATATCATCCTTGATATATGACCCTGACCTTGACTTCTTAATAACTAGAGCATTTGGAACTGCTCTATTAAAATTCCGTTGCCTATATTCCAACTTTAAGCATCTTAGAATAAGAACACGTAGGTAGAGATAAGGTTTTCTGATATTCCCTATCAGAACTTTGATTCCTCACAGTTACATCACCCTGAGGTCTGAAATTACTCAGACAAGATTTATTTACAAATGGAACCTTGTGTATTGAAGAATATTCATCAGTTGTGATGGCTGCCTTTTCTAAAGTCTCGACACCTTTCTCATTAAGATATACCTTAATTTCATTACTGACACAATTCTTGAAATCTTCAATCAATACCAGTTGCTCAAGATTATCATAATCCCTTTCAACCTTCTTAGACGTACACCATCTTGTAAACCAACGTTTCTTTTCCCAAGCAAATTCTACATGAGTCTGATTAGTTTCCTTTTTACATTCTCTAAAGTTTTGACGATGAGTTTCAGGTACCAACTCATAAACCCTCAAGATATATTCTTTGACCACTTCATAATCAGCAGATTGTTCAGATGAGAGTGCAGTATAAACATCACTAGCTTTGCCAGTAAACACACTCTGCAATAATGAGGTCCACTTCTCTTTCGGCCATTCCAGATTCTCGGCAATTCTCTAAAAACTGAGAAAATATTTGTCTACCTCCTTTTCTCTAAAATGGGGAACCTGTCTCATATGTTTGACTATATCAAAATATGAACCCGTATTGTCACGAGAGTGCCCTTTACTGGTCAATTCTAATTCCCTTAATCTAAATTTCCGTTCCTTATCTTTCTCCTGAAATTCTTTATCTTCCCTTCTTTCCTGTCTTTCTCTATCCCTCTCTCGTATTTCATTATCCCTTAATTTATCCTACCTTCTTTCCTGTCTTTCCCTTTCTTTATCATCCCTTCTTTCCTGCATCTGCATCTGTTCCCATTGTAATCTGAGCTTTTCTAACTCTATGTCCTTAGCTATCTGTAATTTCTTTCCTAAACTAGACGGAGATTTTGTTGTGACACTTGAAACCCCCTCTTCAAAAATACCTGTTTGTACCAAATAGTGTATCAAGATACTCCTAATATCTTGTTTTAACATGGAAGCTTTCGCTTCAGTCAGACTATAATGTTTAACAATTTTAAGTAATTTCTCCTGGGTAGGATCAGCTACGAAACTCTTTACTCTGGATGTCATTATGAAAAATATATATAATTCCGTAACAAGTCTAGCTTTACTGTTATAGGTAGACGTTATAATAACATTTATTATCATTTCTGCCTGAAAAAGAAATATCAATTTAGCTATTTGCAGGGGAAAGATGTCTTTTGTTGTCCGTCCTTTGAGTTCGAAAATGACCATAACATTACTAACTAGTTTGGTTTCTTTGAGTACCTGAGTGGCTGAGTGCACTGAACTGACTGTGGCACACTTGACAGGCGATGCCGCTTGTGGTTGCTTAATCAATAGAGGACGTGCTGCAGTTCTGAGATTTACGATGCTCGCGATTCTGCACTGCCGCTACAATTCTCCTCAGTTCAAAGTCTGTTGCTCCAGTAGAGATGAGACTGCGCCAGGTGGAGCAATCCTGTGCGAGAGCTTTCCAAGACTCATGGTCAATGTTGAAGCGTTTTAAGGATGACTTGAGGGAAACTTTGAAGCGTTTCTTCTGACCACCTTGAGAATGTTTTTTCTCCTTCAACTTGCAGTAGGAGATCTTCTTTGGTAGTCTCTCTTATGACATTCTGGTGACGTGGCATGCCCATCTCATCTGTGATTTCATCAGCAAAGTGTGGATACTTGGAATGCCTGCCCGTGTGAGAGCCTCAGTGTCTGGAACCCTGTCTTACCATCTTATCCTCATCAGTTTTCTCAGGCAGCCCATGTAAAAATTGTTCAGCCTCATGGCATAGCATCTGTATACCGTCCAGGTTTGGCAAGCATACAGCAGGGTCTGCAACACAATCGCTGTGTAGACCTTCAATTTTGTTTCCCGACTGATGTCTCTGCGCTCCTACACATTTGCACGTAGTCTGACAAAGGCCACACTTGCTTTATCAATTCTGGCGATGGTTTCATCATCGATGTGGACTGCATGTGATAGTATGCTACCGAGATAGGTAGACCTGTCCACTGCCACGAGGGTTTGGCCATTTACTGTGATGATAGGCTCTAGGTAAGGCTTTCCTGGTGCAGGTTGGTGCATCATCTCCGTCTTCTTGATACTGATTGTGAGACCGAAACTGTCACAAACTGAAGAGAAATGGTCCATACTCTGTTGCATGTCAGACTCAGATTATGCATTCAGCAAATAAGAGATCACGAAGAGTAACTTCCTGTAGCATCGTCCTTCTCAGATTAAAGACTTGCTCTCAGTCCGGTAGCTGATATCATAGTCACAAAAGGTATCAGTAAGCATGGCAGAGAACATCATACTGAAGAGGGTGGGGACCAACACACAGACTTGCCTGACTCCATTGGTGACTGGGAATGGTTCATATGACACACCGTTGTCCACGACACGAGCGAGCATGCCTCATGGAATTGCCGAACCATTATGTTGAATTTCTCTGAGCAACCAAAATTTGCCATGATTTTCCAGAGGCCCCCATGACTGCATGTGTCAAGGGCTTTGGTCAGGTCGATGAATATTCTGTACAGGTTGAAGTTCTGTTCCTGGCATTTCTCCTGGAGTTGAGTTGCAAACACCATGTCTGTGGTCCCTCTTTTTTTCCTGAAGCCACACAGACACTCAGACAGGAGCCCTCGCTCGGTGTGATGCACAAGGCGATTCAGCATAATTCTGGCAAGGATTTTGCATTCTGTTGACAGCAAGAAGATGTTCCGATGGTTGTCGCAGGATTGTCAGTTGCCTTTCTGCTTGTACAAGTGGACAATGGATGCATCCTTGTATTCCTGAGGTAGGTCCTAGACTCCACATTGACTTGAAGAGTTCAGTCAGTTTCTGTGCCATGTGTGAGCCTCCGACTTTGTAGACTTCTGCTGGTATAGCATCCTGCTACAGGTACTTTGCCATTTGACAGCAGGTCAATTGATTTCTAAATTTCAGTCAGCGTTGGAGGATAAACAAGTGATATGCTGATTTCCACTTGGGGCACTGGATCAGTTGACTCTTCACTGAAAGATGATTGTTGATTGAGGATGTTGTTGAAGTGTTCTACCAATCTTTGTAGTAGCACAGTATTCTATATGTTTCTGATGAATGTGGCGCGGAGATTGTCTTCAAAGTATCATAGAAGTTCTTCATGTCATTCCTGTCTGCAGAGGACTGAATCTCATCTGCCTTGTTGCTCAGCCATGTGTCTTGAAATTCTCTGAGTTTGCATTGGACAGTCCTCCTGATGTTGTTGAAGGCTGCCTTCTTAGATGATGAAGAGTAGTCTCTGTATGGCAGCATCGGTCTCATCAAACCAATCTTGATGTTTACGTGTGATGGGACCAAGGGTTTTGGATGCAGCTGAGAACACAGAGTCTCTGATGGATGCCCAGTTTTCCTCGACATTCTCTACGTTCGTATCAATTGTTTCTAGTTGGATGCACAGTTCTTCGACAAATGCCTGTTTCACATTCTCTTCTTTCAATTTGAAGACATTGAGCTTTTTGGGTACGTTTTTGCCTTGTGGTCGTCTGCTAGGCTGAATCTTGATATTGAGCTTGGAGACTAGGAGCCTCTGGTCAGTCCAGCATTCTGCACTTCTCGTGGCCTTCGTCACTCCGACATCCTGCCTGTATCTTCTCCTGACGATGACGTAGTCAATGAAATATCAGTGCTTGGAGCGTGGATGTATTGTTGCGTTTGGTCGGCGGAAGACTGTGTTGGTGATTAGGAGGTCGTGTTCAGCGGATTTCCTCAGCAGGAGAAGTCCATTGTTGTTGCATTTGTCAAAGCCATTTTTACCAACGACACATGGCCATGTCTGGTGATCTGTACCAGCTCTAGCATTGAAGTCACCAAGGATGATGAGCTTGTCTGCCTTCGGTACTTCTGCGATAATAGTCTCCAGGTCTTCATAATATTTGTCCTTGATCTCATCTGGCTTGGTCATGGTTGGTACATAGGCGCTGATGATAGTTGCATGTCTTTTTGCAGACAGTGGGAGCCTCATTTGCATGAATCTGTCTTTCACGCCCTTTGGGAGATTTGTGAGCTTGCTGACTAGCTGTGATTTGATGATAAACCCAACACCTGCTTCACGTCGCTCTTCTTTACTTCGGCCAATGCAGAAGATGGCGTAGCCGTCTGATATTTCAGTGAGTTGTCCTTCCTCAGCTAGGTGAATTTCACTCAGGGCTGCTATCCGCATGATGAATCTGGCCAGTTCTCTACCAACTAGAACTGTTCTTCTCTATAGTCTGTCTGCTGATGTACTGTCCATAAGTGTGCGCATATTCCAGGCACCGATAGTGAGTTGCGTCACCTTTGTCTTCTTGCTAGATTTTCGACCTATAAGGTGGGATCCCCGTCATCCGCGGTATGCTGACCAGGGTTAAGGTGAAGCAGGAAACGCTTAGGGTACCTTTTCTAGCCATTACTTCATTCTACGGAGGTGACCAGTGTGATCCTAAAAAGGGCTGCTCAGTCGCCCACGGGGCTGCCTAGTTCCACTGCTGCGTCGGTCCAGTGAAAAGCGACCCTATCCCCTAAGCCGCCTGTGTGCAGGTCTGTAGCTCCCAGTCCACACCTGCTGCTTTGCCACTCGACCATCGCCACAGGACTTGAAGGTATCAGGTGGGAATGGGTAATAATGCTATGACTTGCGCGTGAGTTGTATTTAAGTAAGGGAAAGTTGCGCAGAGTCACCCTCACTCTCTCGTCCAGACCTGTCTGAATCCAGTCGCACGATAATGTTGAGATGCAGTGGAGATGAACCTTAAATCGGAACGAATAATAAGATAATACCATTATTCCTCTTCGGTAAATGTTTTACTCATTTTTGGCACGTCCAGCTCTTATTCAGAATATTTTTAGTATTATTGTATTCATGATTGATTTTCAGAACAGTTTTAAGCCGCCAATAATCAGCTGATGGGAATATATTGTATATAACTTAACAGATCAAACTACACAGATCAGACATAATGATGTTTAGATGCACTAGTTTGCCCATCGACTTTGCTCCGTGTACTCATTGACAGATCAGTTTCTTTAATATTTAACATTCCTTGGAGAAAACATGCATACATACATTAACAGCACAAATGAGACACTATATAAAATGTTGCTGAAATTGGGCAAAAGAGAGAAATGTTATAGCAAGATAAATGTATACATGTTATATACGCATACGTGTCCAGGCGTCAGAGTTCGGTCAACAATGACTCGTACCAACAAGCGTTTATGTCAGTGTTGAAAAGACAAAAATGATTGTTCTCAGTTGTAGAGATATAACACTAAATTCATTCTCAGTAATCAGATTACTGATGTAGTGAATAATTATGGGCATTTATGAGTTATTTTTAGTATAAATGGTTCTTCTTGATAGATAGGAAGGCTGCAATGGAACGGGCTTATAAAGGACTGCAATGGAAGGGGCTTACAAAGGACTGCATTTGTGATATTAGCTTAAGAAATGTACCCTTAGCAGTAGAATGCCAGCTGAATTTGTTTAATACAACAACTGCACCAATTATTTGACATAGATGTGAAAATTTGTGGTTTTGAAGATCTTCGATTCATTTAAAATTTTCATATCAATTGAATGAAATTTATTCTAAATTTCAAAAGGGGTATCACGATTTGTATGCTTTATGGTGATTTATGTACATATTCCATAAATGTAACAACTGAAAGAAAAATTTTGATTTTTACAGCTCGACTCATACACGACAAATGCAGTAAACATTCGTATATATTGTACAGGATATTATTGCAGAATCTTAAAGGGAAAGTCCATGAAAATTTGCACTTTTTATTATTTTATAGTTATTAGCTTAAAAAATACGGAAGATATAAATGAAGTTCTCGTGCTTCTGGAAATATTTTAGTTCAAACGTTTGAAAATGCAACGTATCTACCGTGAGTTCGGCTTCGCCATATTGCAGAGGTATAATGTATGGATGCTATGAAAGCATCAGAGGATCTCCGAATGATTCCTTGCTTCGCGAGGTCGGTTTGTGTTCGCTGCAGTGCTATATACACAACAGCCAAGAATGTTGTTCGACTGAAAGAATTTCAGAAAAATACAAATAAAAAACAATTAATCACACTAAACCTCATTATATTTGCTTTTAATTTGACTGTCTTTTTGGTCTTGCTTTAAGTTTTTGACGATATCCGACGCGAGTGAAAGTAATACCATAATACTGTAAAATTTAAATTATTATTATTTAATACAAATAATCTCGATTCACTTTGAAACTTGTGCAAGTTTAATGATATCATCATGACTAAATTCAAGAAGCGTCGATATACTAAACTTTGATATACTGCAAACAATATTGATATCACAGGCTCCTGTAACAATTTGTGTTGATGTGAATGTCCAATGTTGTGGTGTGCATGTGGATTATATGCTGTGTGTATGCACTACATACACTCAAAAAGAGTGCAAATGTGTTGTGTTTCTATGTCCTATTACAGATGCCTGTAGTTGATCTACATGTGTATATAGATATGTAAGTACATGTAATGATATATATTTACAAATAATAAAATACTTATGTTGCATAAATGATCCATCATACCATGAAAACTATTATATTACCGTTACATTTTTGAAAATATTTTATACTGATCTGTACAACATTTATAGTAGTGTAAGTTCATTTTTATGATACTTATATGTCAGTTATGATCTATGGCAGACACAAGTTCTGATCTGTAATGGTAAATAGGTGAGTGTGTAATAACTGTCAGATGGCTCCTAGTCTAATTGGTCTTGACCTATTGCAAGAGAAGAGATAACCACGCCTGATCATTAGCATGCCGCATCATGCAAATTCAGAACTGTTTAATTTGATAACTACACCAATATGAACTAGCTTATACGGTAAGTATATACTGAGTATACTAAGTATATCAGCAAAGTCACCAACATTAGACCAGAATGTCAGACAAGCTTACCATTGTGCCTGTGAGAACATAATGCATAATATCTTTTCTAGTGATAGTATTGGGTATCGGCACGTGTTTGACATTGATTGATATTCGGCAATAGATTAATTGGTCTGGGATCACAGATAAAGAGCATTTTATTTACAGTTATCGATAGGCAAATTATTTTATATTCTTTATCCACAGACAATTAAATGTCAACTGCCAAAGTATACATCAATTAATTAACAAAACTGTAAAGGCTATACTTGCATAAGGAATCAGCGTAATTCCTTTGCTAATAAAGCTAGAGGCATAATTTATCAGCTAAATAAGATTGATAGTCAATTATCATTTAATTACTTATGGAATTGATGTTTTTCAGCAGACATTAATCTTAGCTCGAAATGCATTGAACAACGAGCATGTCGAATGTAAATGTATACTATTCATGGTGTGCTTATGAATATTGACGAGTCGCTTTATGTTTCCAAATTCAAGCTGATAGGCAGTCGGCGTTTAACTAAGGGAAAAGTAGTTATTATTTTCAAAGGACCCTGTGTGAATCCTGATTAGCTAAATCTTTGGTTCCATACTAGATAACACTGAGCCGTTATAAGGGCGGATCCAAAAATATCTTCTTTTTTTGGGTGGGGGCTAGGGGGTGGGGGAGCATAAATAAATAGGCAAGGGATCTGTCGGACGGAAGCCCCTATGGGGGCCCCAGAAGCTCATGCATCTTAAGCGTTTCCAGGGCATAATTTTAACCATCTGCCTATAAAGAAAACTTACTCTAGGAAACATTGAGGTTGTTTCGCGTTCATTTTTCCGGGTGTGGGGGTGGGGGTTAGAGCTGGGATGGTAGTGGTGGAGGCGCCAGCTCCACCACGCCCCTCCCCGCCCCCCCCCCCCCCCACCACACATCACCAACCGCAATCCCCATATCTGCCTATAGTTGTTAATGCCTCAATATGAGTCTTTCCCTTAGCTACTCTTCGATTTCGGAAAACCAATAAAGTCTAATAAGGTAACGGAAGGTAGAAATGAAAGTACGTCCATCATATCGCGCAGATGTGTAATGTACAA
The DNA here is from genome assembly GCA_029931535.1 of Margaritifera margaritifera. NCBI lineage: Eukaryota > Metazoa > Mollusca > Bivalvia > Unionida > Margaritiferidae > Margaritifera > Margaritifera margaritifera. Next base: position 64,824 of record JAQPZY010001264.1, on the reverse strand, counting down.
TTAACATTTAACTTTAATGAAAAAATGTAATTTTGTTGCTACGGGTTTAACACTTTAAGCATTGTATTAAAACTACTGGATTATCTCTCAAAGCAAGACCTCGTATACAAATATAAATAGAAATATATATATATATATATATATATATATATATATATATATATATATATATATATATATATATATATATATATATATACCTACATACATACACTAAACTGACTAAAATGACTGTTTGGTCTGTCAATCCATTTCAAAATTTTAAACATTGACCACGAAGGATATTTTATAATCTAAATATGGCAATAGTTCCAGGCACGCTTTTCATTTATTATTGGATCTCAAAATTACAACATTTTCATTAAATACAGTTACGTACGACATCAAAATCAGTAATATCCTCACGTCATAATAAAGCATCACTACTGAACCTAACTTACGTACACGCCAACTGGCGATCAGGCTAATAGAGATGACTGTAAATGCTTTGTACGTAACTCCAAGCATATGTGGCGCTCTACAGATATTACGTGCTTCTGAGAAAGTGACAGTTGTAAGATGAAGTTGTGTGCAATTGCAACATGCACAATGGAGAGAATGTTGGCATACCTCAATACTACTTTTATGTACTGTGGCTGAAATTTCTTTACATATTGTATTTGTGGAAATTGTACATGATCTAAGCACACAGCCAACCAGAATGGCTTCTCCCATGTGCTCGAAAAATCAGCCTGAATTAGTCCAAAGTACACTAACTTTAGCAGTTATTATAAAAGGGAAAACCAACTTTGCCAGAGTAGGTAATATCAGCTTCTGAATGTGCAATGAATGAATTACAAAATATATAAAAGTAAAAAATGTTATCGGCTCGTTTGTTTACAGTTTATCTTTGAAGTCCAGGAAGTGAAAATGACCAAATGAAGCTAGCAGCTTTTTTTTTATAGGTGCACGTCTGAAGTAAGGCCAAGCTGTATACTCTATAAGCCCAATTACACCCAGCAATCATACAGCAAAATAAAGGGAACTAAAAGTTCTTTTAACAGTACCTAAGATATACAAGCTCTTTTTTAAATAGCTAGGAAAACCAGTGAGGAAAGTCTGTGAAATTTAAAAAAAAAAAAAAATCTAACCCTATGCAAAATACGAAACTGTAGAGTGCCACCTTAAAACAAATATGAAAATGTGAGAAGTTTCTTTTCTTGCTTTCATATTATCATGTATGATTTTCTCAACAAAATGATACATTACCATTGACGTTATGCATGCAAAAAACTATATGCGCCTAGTGTGCTCTTGCTTACACAATATACCTTGTGGCAGTATTGTGCGTGCAATGTCCTTAATTATGGGGAAATTCGAAGTCTTAGGATACATGAGTAAAGTCAACTTAAATTTAAAACTGTTGTATTAAGTGAAAGAAAAATATAGCAAAATATGTTTCTTTTCATTCACTTGTAATAAAATTGAGGAAGAAAATGACGACAAAGCAAATTCGCTTTCTTCCATATCCTAGTGTTAGAAGAATAAGCAAACTTTTAACCTTTGACCTTTGACCTAGGTGAACATGATCTATTCAATCCCTGTTCAAACTGTACAATTTATGAGTGACATCTCAGGAATAATTGTGGCAAGTTTCATGTTCCTGTCTTTCAGAATAATACTGGCTGTTATTGTTGAGAAAATGCAGTGTGCATTTTAAAAATAGCTCACTTTATATCATGGTGGTAGGGGCTGGACTTGTGTGGGACTTTGCTACTAATGAATACTGTTCTGTGGGAAAAAAAAACATGAACATTGTTCAAAAGGACTGTTTAGATGCTTGCAACTTAAATGTTTCAGCTATACAACCAAAATTAAATCATAGAATAATAATACCTATGTGGTCTTTATGGTGGCGCTCTACAGATACTACTTGCTTCTGAGAAAGTGACCGGTGTAAGATGAAGTTGTTTACATTTGCAACATGCACAATGGAGAGAATGTTGGCATACCTCAATACTACTTTAATGTACTTTGGCTGAAATTTCTTTACATATTGTATTTGTGGAAATTGTACATGATCTAAGCACACAGCCAACCAAAATGACTTCTCCCATGTGCTCGAAAAATCAGCCTGAATTAGTCCAAAGTACACTAACTTTAGCAGTTATTATAAAAGGGAAAACCAACTTTGCCAGAGTAGGTAATATCAGCTTCTGAATGTGCAATGAATGAATTACAAAATATATAAAAGTAAAAAAAGTTATCGGCTCGTTTGTTTACAATTTATCTTTGAAGTCCAGGAAGTGAAAATGACCAAATGAAGCTAGCAGCTTTTTTTATAGGTGAACGTCTGAAGTAAGGCCAAGCTGTATACTCTATAAGCCCAATTACACCCAGCAATCATACAGCAAAATAAAGGGAACTAAAAGTTCTTTTAACAGTACCTAAGATATACAAGCTCTTTTTTAAATAGCTAGGAAAACCAGTGAGGAAAGTCTGTGAAATTCTTTTTCTAAAAAAATCTAACCCTATGCAAAATACGAAACTGTAGAGTGCCACCTTAAAACAAATATGAAAATGTGAGAAGTTTCTTTTCTTGCTTTCAAATTATTATGTATGATTTTCTCGACAAAATGATACATTACCATTGACGTTATGCATGCAAAAAAACTATATGCACCTAGTGTGCTCTTGCTTACACAATATGCCTTGTGGCAGTATTGTGCGTGCAATGTCCTTAATTATGAGGAAATTCGAAGTCTTAGGATACATGAGTAAAGTCAACTTAAATTTAAAACTGTTGTATTAAGTGAAAGAAAAATATAGCAAAAAATGTTTCTTTTCATTCACTTGTAATAAAATTGAGGAAGAAAATGACGACAAAGCAAATTTGCTTTCTTCCATATCCTAGTTAGAAGAATAAGCAAACTTTTAACCTTTGACCTTTGACCTATGTGAACATGATCTATTCAATCCCTGTTCAAACTGTACAATTTATGAGTGACATCTCAGGAATAATTGTGGCAAGTTTCATGTTCCTGTCTTTCAGAATAATACTGGCTGCTATTGTTGAGAAAATGCAGTGTGCATTTTAAAAATAGCTCACTTTTTATCATGGTGGTAGGGGCTGGGCTTGTGTGGGACTTTGCTACTAATGAATACTGTTCTGTGGGGGGAAAAAAACATGACAATTGTTCAAAAGGACTGTTTAGATGCTTGCAACTTAAATGTTTCAGCTATACAACCAAAATTAAATCATACAATAATAATACCTATGGTGGCGCTCTACAGATACTACGTGCTTCTGAGAGAGTGACAGGTGTAAGATGAAGTTGTTTGCATTTGCAACATGCACAATGGAGAGAATGTTAACATACCTCAATACTACTTTTATGTATTGTGGCTGAAATTTCTTTACATATTGTATTTGTGGAAATTGCACATGATCTAAGCACACAGCTAACCAAAATGGCTTCTCCCATGTGCTCGAAAAATCAGCCTGAATTAGTCCAAAGTTTACTAACTTTAGCAGTTATTAAAATAGGGAAAAAGCATTTTGCCAGAGTAGGCAATACCAGCTTCTGAAAGTGCAATGAAATACAAAATATATAAAAAGTAAACAAGTTGTCGGCTCGTTTGTTTACAATTTATTTTTGAAGTCCAGGAAGTGAAAATGACTAAACGAAGCTAGCAGTTTCTTTTACAGGTGCACATCATGCACCAAATTAAAGGGAATTAAAAGTTCTTGTAACAATACCTAAGATATACAAGGTCTTTTTTAAATAGCCAGGTTACCCAGTGAGGAAAGTCTGGCAAATTCTTTTTTTTTAAAAATCTAACCCTATGCAAAATACGAAACTGTAGAGTGCCACCATAGCTAAATTTATACATTTTTAATAATATATACCAGGAGCGTATCAAGCGCCCAAGCAACCACCGCAACTGGTAGGACCAGAATTTTTTGCTACGCCCTGGTCTATAAGAATTAAAACCATCATATTTAATTCCTCCCTAGCGACATTCTTTGATCGCAGATAAGTTTTATAACTTTTCTATTACAAGAAATTTAATATTACCTATTAAAGAGAATCATTTGTTGTAGATGTGCGTGTTGAGTTCACCTATTATCACGATACTGCGAGTACTTTTTCCTACCCCTGTAGGATTTTTTGTCCGCATCATGGTGTCATACAATGAATGTTTCGCACCTAAAAGCGAATTATGATGACGATAAAAGTGCCCCAAAAGTATGCTCCAATGTTCACTTTTAGTGAACCTTCACAAAAGGTTTGGACTCACAATACATGATAAAATAAAGCAGTAATAAACTTTGATATTAATAGATATTATTGATTTTTTTCGTTTTAAGTTACACTCGCAAATTGTGACGATAATGTTCGATATAAGTTACACTCGCAAATCGTGACGATAATGTTCGTTTTAAGTCGAAGAAAGAGAGCATTTAATCGCTTCTGCAACTGTCACTTTTTTCAATATGTTATCTTAACAGCATTGTTTCTTGGAAATGGTGTCAACTAATGCAGTGACCAGCTTGAAATTTGTATTCTAATGCTTTCAAGCATCAATCATGCATTGATAATCCTACTGTCAATATGATTTCCTATGCGTTCTCCCTTGTCCACTTAAAGAGTTGACTTTATCTGAACATTAAATACCCACTGTAATATGTGTCTGATCTTTCCTTATGGAGGTACTTAATGTTATAACGTTTTCTACCTCGAGCACGGTCAAGGGACACAAATCCCCATCTCTTAATAGGCTCTTTTTCCAAGCAGATGGAATGATACACAAACTTTCATCTCTGTACAGCATGTATCCCCAAGTAGGAGGTAATTAATAATATGGATAGATAATTTGTGATCTACTGTTTGAGAGTTGTATCAGTATTATGGGGAAATAAGAGATTTCATAGGCACTATTTTTACTTAACAACATTGGCGTGTGAAAACCAACATTCATGGGGCCTGCTTTTTATATCCTGGATGCTGCAATCGCAGGTAGAATGCCGTAGGTTTAACATGCCAAGTATATTTAAAGACTGGACGGCAATAAACATCACGGAACGATTGTACAGAAGATCAGAATTCTTCTATTTCCGTTCCAAACCAAAGTTTAACTGGGATATAGTGAAAGCAACATGTACATCTGTCAATTTACAAATAGATACTAAAATTATGTCTTGCGACATTTTTATGGTCAACACATGTATGTATGTAAGTATGTATGTATGCATGTATGTATGCATGTATATATATGTATGTATGTATGTATGTATTTATGTATGTATCTATGTATGACTGAATGACTGACTGACTGACTTTCTTTATTTCCTCTTCCAAAGAGATTACATTCAGTTCTTTTCATTATTACACAATAATAATAGGAACTTACATTGATATTATTTGATATGCAACACACTAAACAAGTAATATATTTACAAAAGTTCAATGATTGTCAGTAGTCCTTTCCATTATCTTCTGCCTCAATGCTTTTAATATTATAGCCATCAGGGACAGCAGAGGAAATCTCCCATAAATATGAGTTATATAATCTTAACCGTGCTTTTTTAAGAGCATTATACATTTTAGAAATGCTTATAAGGTACAATATATAGGCAATATTTGTAATATACCGCATGGTTGATTTGAAATAAAATTATTACAAGCTTGAAGAGTATATAAAACATAAAGCTATTATTATACATGTAATATGTGTAAGTAAAACAGGGAGAAGGAACAGATGTTCAGGTGTACAATGTCTGTCTGTCTGTCTGCCTGTCTGCCCGGCTGACTGCCTGTCTGTCTGCCTGTCTATATGCATGTATATAAGTATGTATGTTTGAAAGTATGGAAATATATGGGTAGGTGGAAAATATCCTTGAAATGAAAAACTTTAAGGAAAACATAATATCGAAACACATGAGTGAGAAAACTCATCACAAACGAAATATGAAAGAAATATCAATAATATTTTTTTTTTAAAACAAAAATAAAAACATTGATATTAATGGATATGCAACAAACTAAACAAGTAATATATTTAAAAAGTTTAATGATTGTCAATGATCCTCTCCATTATCTTCTGCCTCAATGTTTGCAATATTATAGCCATCAGGGACAGCAAAGGAAATCTCCCAAAAAAATGAGTAATATATTCTTAGCCTTGCTTTTTTAAGAGCATTAAACATTTTAGATATGTGTATAAGGTACACTATATAGGTAATATCTGTAGTACACTGCATATTTGATTTGCAATAAAGTTATTATAAGCTGGAAAAGTATATAAAACATAAAGCTATTATTATACATGTAATAGGTGTAGATAAAACAGTGAGAAGGAACAGATGTTCAGGTGTAAAATGTCTGTCTGTCTGTTTGTCTGTCTGCATGTCTGTCTCTCTGTATGTATGTAAGCATGTATGTATGTATGCACGAAAGTAACCTAGAAAAGAACAAAAAATAACATGCTAACGAACATGTAGACAACTTGAAATAATTGAAATTATTTACAAATGGCTGGAGCGGTTTAAATGAATTAATACATTTAATCGCCAGTTGGACTGGACGGCAATAAACGTCACGGAAGGATTGTACAGAAGATCAGAATTCTTCTATTTCCGTTCCAAACCAAAGTTTAACGGGGATATAATGAAAGCAGCATGTACATCTGTCAATTTACAAATAGATACTAAAATTATGTCTTGCGACATTTTTATGGTCAACACATGTATGTATGTAAGTATGTATGTATGTATGTATGTATGTATGTATGTATGTATGTATGTATGTATGTATGTATGTATGTGTGTATGTGTGTGTGTATGTATGTATGTATGTATGTATGTATGTATGTATGTATGTTTGTATCCATGCATGTATGTATGTATGTGTGTATGTGTGTGTATGTATGTATGTATGTATGTATGTATGTATGTATGTATGTATGTATCTATGTATGTATGTATGTATGTCAGATAACAAGAGTACTTTTGCGTGTCATTTGTGTGTCTAAGTTATGCCGTATCGTTCTCTCTCTTCACATTTCAACATGCTATAGATGTACATTGTTGTTATTTAAGCTTAACTGTATGAGTTTAGATTATGCTTGCCATGGTCATGATATTTGTATTCTAATATATATAGACAATTAGCAGAACTACACAGGGTGAAAACATCAAGGCATGCTATTAATTATTTTAGATATTTTACTAGCACACTGTGGAACTTACTCCCGAACAGTTTCAAGGAAGAAATGTATCTAAGTAAATTTTACAGCTTAATAAATTGATGAAATTGTCCTTCCTCAAGCTGCTGTGCATGGCTGCAGTTGCTTGTGCGCTCTTGTTTCCTGATTCAGTTCAAATTTATTATGCAATATGTATGCTTTAATATGATTTCTCATTCCAGTAAATCTATTATATATCTGTTTAATTCCATGTTAATAAGTTTTCTAAGTTAAAGACTATGATGCACTTTCTTCAATTCATAATAAGTTATGTTTCTTTTTAATGTATATATAATTAAATATGCCAAAGAAACTTTTGTATCAGGTACATTTTAAATGTCTGCTTGTATATGTGCTGGGACGACACGCAGGTGAGATAAGTTATATGTTACGTCTTTAAGTTATTTCATTCATTCCAGATTATGTATTTTTAGTTTATAATACCGCATAAATTGCATTGTGATTTTATTTATGTATGTAATTTGTCAAATTTTACCGTTGTATGGGCCTTAGAATTTTATGTATTATTACTGTTGCTTGAGTCTTAGTATTGTATGTTGGTAAATTGTCACCTGATAATATGTGTGAGTCTTAGCATATGATATGTGTTTTAATGTTTGTATGCATGGTTTGTATTTGAATTCCTGCATATCGTATGTACGAGTCGTTTAATAATGTAGATATAAACGTTCTGTGAAAAACTGACTATAAATAAATTTTACTTCACTTGACTTGGCGTGCATTGTTTTTAACTAGTTAAAACTTTTAAATATAATTATAGAGATACTGCTACCTGAAAATGCTTATGACACTTAGACTTTTTACCTATCCATTATCAGTGTATATATTTGCTTATGCTATTAATGTTATATACATACATAGATACCTACCTACATACATACATACATACATGCATACATACATACCTACCTTCCTACCTACCTACATACATACCTACCTACCTACCTACATACATACCTACCTACCTACATACATACATACATACCTGCCTGCCTGCCTGTATGCATGCATGCATGCATACAAACATACATACATACATACATACATACATACATACATACATACATACATACATACATACATACATACATACATACATACAAGTTTATAAGGATAATGAGTCAACCTTGTTACCGTCCAGGTTTATGGTGCAAGAATTAGAATGTACATACAAATGGAAAATATTCAGGAAAGTACAATATACCAAATTCTCTTGAATAGTCCGCGGATCCCGGGAGGGATGGCCACATCACCTTTCCCGCTACCAGTGGAGACTGTAGCAGTCACCAAATCAGCCTAACCATTCCTCACAAGGTAACGCTGGAAAGGTACAACCCCACAGGATCATACCAATCATATATATATATATATATATATATATATATATATATATATATATATATATATATATATATATATATATATTCTTGTTTATATATATATACACTTGTTGATGATATATATATATATATATATTCTTGTTTATATATATACACTTGTTGATGATATATATATATATATATATATATATATATATATATATATATATATATATATATATATATATATATATATATATAGTGATCAGTCTTCTCAGGGAGGAAATAATCCAGAATCTTTACATATAAATGTTTACATCTGAATTTATTTTGAAACTACCGGTTATGAATCCAACCCTGTTATGTACAGCCTATATTTACGTCAAATTGTAATTCAAAATACATATGCCCATGTGCATACCAAAAGTATATTTTAATTATTTCCTTGATTGCGTGCCCTTTATATTATTGTATCTGTAAAAACGTAATCGTCATATACTCAGCGGGAAATATCTTCTTAGAACTGAATACTCCAAGACAATACCAAATACACTCAACATAATTAGAACTGAATACTCCAAGGCAATACCAAATACACTCAAAATAATTAGAACTGAATACTCCAAGACAATACCAAATACACTCAACATAATTAGAACTGAATACTTCAAGACAATACCAAATACAATCAACATAATTAGAACTGAATACTCCAAGACAATACCAAATACACTCAACATAATTAGAACTGAATACTCCAAGACAATACCAAATACACTCAACATAATTAGAACTGAATACTCCAAGACAATACCAAATACACTCAACATAATTCCAAACTGAGCAGAGATGGTCCGGCACTGTCTATACTCACTTATAGGTCGGGTCCAACTGCAAACAACATAATGAAGGTCTATGTTGTTTTTTCAACAGATTAGTCCTAGCAAACTGCATATACCCAGATCTACATGATCATTGTGCGATGGTAAAATAGTTCTATACAGTTTGCAATTGGATCAGACTTTTAAGCGAGTAAATATGGTACGGGTATGTATCATCTCAGGATAGGCTAGTCCTACGGAACAGACCATCGCACTCACCGGATTATGCCATCTTGGACAAATGTAATTATGTTGCTACTTGTGGATTTTGCCCGATGTCGATTACGAATATATAGTGTGTAATTTGGCTATGGTGCACTCTGAACAATCAGTCACTAATGCTGTCCCAGAAGTGAAATATTTGACCCATTGTACATTTTTTTTTTTTTTTTTGTGTGTTTTTCTTTTACAGTTTAGCCCCTTCAAAATATGCCGGATAACCTATGGCAATAACTTCACTGTAAGCTTGTCTTGGAAGATACGTTCTGATATCGACAGAAATAGATTCTTGTAGGGTAAACTATTCTCTTTACAGCGTGCGTGCCGGGTACACGATTCTTCTGTTATAGTCAACCTTTATCTTCTATTAATGTCACGCAGACAGTCCAGTATTATCGGAAACTGTTCTGTTTATTCATTGCGTGCTAGGTACACTTTTGTCCTGTTAGAGTCAACCTTCTCTTGTGAGCTTAATAAAGACAGTCCAATAAGAAAGTACTCTTTCACTTCAAGAAATAGAAAAAAGACCTAAAATACCCGCATCTGATAAATCAAAGTTTAATAAAGATGACACTCTGCTCTGACATCCTCCATTGAAATAAGACAGGCCATGAAAACAAACTGGAGAGAGAGAGAGAGAGAGAGAGAGAGAGAGAGAGAGAGAGAGAGAGAGAGAGAGAGAGAGAGAGAGAGAGAGAGGGAGGGAGGGTGTATAAATCCTTTTTCTATCCATGTGTTATTGACACTATAAATGATAAGAATAAATATATCCGGAGACATTAAAAATTCTCATAAATGGAAAGTGTATTTAATTTGCGATAAAACTCTCAGCATCGTCAGGAAAAGAAAAACTTGAACACGTGATACGTAAATGATTTAGAATCTACTTTTTATCCATTGAATGCACAACAAAGAGAGTGGTATATATCCATTATAAAAATAAATAGTTCATATACGAAATATTTATACTGGTGCAAACAAATTTCAAGAGTTGCAATCTGCATTTTTAGCGCATTCTCGCAAGCCTAAATCTACGGCGTAAAATAGACATAATATAGATGAGCGTCAAAGAGTTCAAGTAAACAGACACAATACAGATTAACGTTAAAGAGTTAAAGGACACAGAAGCAAATTAAAGAAATATTTAGAACGAAAGGACATATCTATGTTGAAAATCTATATAAATAATAAAGAGCGTGAAAGAGTCTAGCAAGCAAGTAAGATAGTTTTATTACCAAATGATACCAAAATGCGTCATGATGGCCGATCCCTACTGGTAATTTAATATCTGGTTAGTTGAATGTCAAACGGACTGACATGCGCAGTAATAACTGATGAACATAAAATACCATTGCACTAAAGGGCTTACACATTTTGATGCACACAGATTTATATGTAGAAGATCGTTTTCTCCAGATTTCAAAGGAGGGATTACATTTTATAGCTGATGAAAAGCAGACAAACGAGAGATTACTACAGACGAATATACAGGTAATCACTAATGGACAGACAGATAAATGATCGCTCATAAACTGACAAAGTAATGACAAGGAGAGAGAGAGAGAGACAGAGAGACAGAGACAGAGACAGATATAGGGAGGCAGAGATTGCGATAGGATTTTCTAATTTCTGACCTATCGCAGAACTCTATTTGCATGACAAAAATGAAAAAAGGACGAATACAAGAAAACGAAGTTTGCATTTCTTGATGGCAATGACTGTGTGTGCGTGCTTCTTCTTGAGTGTGTTTATTTATTCTGTATGTATGTGCGTGTGATAGACAGAAAAGCGGATGGAGACAGAGAAAGACATACTGATATGGATAAAGAAGGTAACTATCCAGCAATATATTCAAGACTTTTATTTATTAGCAATTTCCTATTTTATAAGAAACAGATTCTTGAAGTCCAGGAATTGTCAGTTGGCCCCTTCTTCATAAAACCTTTGTCAACATTTCGGGTAATAGAAGTTACTTCAGATTTGTTATTGGTCATACTATCTTTGAGTAAGATATGGAGTGGAATAAGATTTTAATGACGTAGGGACCAGGTCTTGCCCCGAAATGTTTGGAGGTCCAGCAGAATGACCTTTACCCTTTGCACTCTTTAACCTAACCCGTCCTCAAGACATTTTGTAGTTTTCACACATCGGCGTTAATGAGTTTTCTTAGAATACGTCCATGCGCGTCTATTTCTCGCGATATGTTTTTCAGCGATTCTTATCGCGTAAAAGAAGGTGATGACTTCAGTTCCTATGGAAGGCATGGACTGACGTCACTTTGTGACAAATTACAAAGGTCAGATTTCACAACTTAACAACATTCGTCGCAATGCTTTTGAAGTTGTTCATACGACATTATCAATAAATACAGATCTAGTTACCTGTTTGTTTATATTGATTCTGTTATGTCCGTTCGTTCAGCACAAGAAATTGACATATTTCTTTATGGTGTGTCATTATTAATCTGCGAACAAGATCAACCTATCTGCTGGAAGTAGACGTACGAAGTCTTGTTGTCTTTTTCATATTAGAAACCTTTAATGTGGATCATAACTTTAGTATGAAGACATTATCAGGACCAAGATAGACTTTTTCTGGAGTATCAAAGGCATGAACCAGTTATAGTTGTTTTATGTAAAAGACAATAGTTTCCAACAGATCTCAAAGTAAATCTGAGGTTTACGGTTTACATTGGAGGACATGTCATCTGACGTAATAAGTACATGTCATGGAAAAGACTTGCTTATTCAAACATACGCATCATTTTTAATTAGAAAACAAATTCACACACAAATGTTCGTCAGACACGATTCTTGCAATATCTCTAAAAAAACGTTTGCAGCCCATTGCGTTTATTTGTAACACGTTATTATTTTAGTTCAAATCCAGATTCTGTTAGAATGAAAAATTCTCTCTGCACAAAGAAATTCCCAGAAAATATAAATTATTTAATCAGGCGATACGTTCTCTCCGACACGCCCCGGTCTGGGCAGCAATAGTAACCTCTCGTTTCTGGTGGCGGGTTCAGGACACTGAAGCACCGCAGCTCCTGTGCTCTTGCCCATGCAGAACACCCATTCAGCAGTATAATATGATTGTATTTCGACCAAAATATGTTTAAATGGTCCCAAAACATATCATAGTAAGCAGGCTAGTAATAATTTTATTTTCCAAAGTTATTATAACGTCTTCCACATTATCTGGGGAGACGCGGTAGCTCAGTAGGTACATCATTGGACTAGTAATTCAAGGGTCGTGGTTGATACTCGCCCAGTCCATTCCGGGGTCAGCTGCTGCGGTTTTCCTTGGGAAAGGCACTTAACTAACATTTCTCGACATGATATAGTCAATATTGTGTTAAAAGTACAGTTGTTGTTGTTCGTCCTTCGAGTTCAAAGATAACTATAACATCACTAACTGGTTTGGTTTCTGTGAGTACGTGAGTGGATGATCAGGCCAAATTGTGCTCTGAACAGTCTGTGACACACTTGACAGGAGATGCCGCTTGCGTTTGCTTCATCGATAGAGGTCGTATCGCAGTTCTGAGATTTACGCTGCTCGCACTTCTGCATTGCCCCTGCAATTCTCCGTTCAATGTCTATAGCTCCAGTATTGATGAGACTCCACCAGGTGGAGCGATCCTGTGCGAGATCTTCCCAAGACTCAGGGCCATTGGTGGACTGTTGCAAGGGTGACTTGAGGGATTCTTTGAAGCGTTTCTTCTGACCACCCTGAGATCACTTTCCCTCCTTCAGCTCTTCTTTGGTAGTCGCTTTTCTGACATCATGGTGACGTGGTCTGCCCATCTCAACTGTGATTTCATCAGCAAAGTGTGGATGCTTGGAATGCCTGCCCGTGTGAGAACCTCAGTATCTGGGACCCTGTCCTGCCATCTTATCCTCATCAGTTTCCTCAGGCAGCCGAAGTGCAAATGGTTCAGCTTCTTTGTATATCGTCTGTACACCGTTTCACAAGCATACAGCAGGGTAGGCAACACACTGGCTTTGCAGACCTTACGTTTTGTTTGTAGACTGATGTCTCTGCGCTCCTATACATTTGCACGTAGTCTGCCAAAGGCCACACTTGCTTTATCAATTCTGGCGATGGTTTCATCATCGATGTGGACTGCATGTGATAGTGTGCTGCCGAGATAGGTGAACTTGTCCGCTGCCACGATGGTTTGGCCATTTACTGTGATGATAGGCTCTAGGTAAGGCTTTCCTGGTGCAGGTTGGTGCATCACCTCCGTCTTCTTGATACTGATTGTGAGACCGAAACTGTCACAAACTGAAGAGAAATGGTCTATATTCTGTTGCATGTCAGACTTAGATTTGGCATTCAGGGAACAGTCGTTAGCAAAAAAGATCCCGAACTGTCGCTTCCTGTAATTTCTTCACATAATGCGCTGGCAGATCTGGGTCTATGCAGTTTGTTATAAATAATCAGTAGAACAAACAACAAAGACTCTGAGTTTCCGGCTCATTATGTGACTGCATATCAGAGTCTATGTTGTTTGCAGTAAGTCACAACTTTTATACCGGTATATACGGTATTACAAGAAAATAAATATTTTTAATCATTTAAAACAAAAGCAATTTGTTTATGAGATAGAATAGATGTATTTTTTCAGACAATATCTGCCTCCCATATACGGTATTCAATGAGTAATGTGCCAGGCTAAAATTATTAGTCATTTATGTGCTTCATGTGTAAAAACAATATGTAAGGTATAGAATACTATGAGAAATGCTTTGAAGACTTATAGCATCTAAAATCCAAAACATAAGAAACCCAATCAAATAAATGCATTCGAGACTATTTTTAATCAGCCCTGTTCACTATGTTTGCATTATCATTGGCAAAGATGACGACTGGGCTATCACGGTTACTAAAAATGCACCACTGCCGCGTCATCACAAAAAAAAAAAAAAAAAAAAAAAAAAAAAACCCCAAACGTTCCTTATGCCTACAATACTGAGTATTAAAAATGCTCTGAATAGGATTTCATTGCAATTGCCCATTGACGAATGACTAGCAATTGCCCATTTGACGAATGACTAGCAATTGCCCATTTGACGAATGACTAGCAATTGCCCATTTGACGAATGACTAGCAATTGCCCATTTGACGAATAACTAGCAATTGCCCATTTGACGAATGACTAGCAATTGCCCATTTGACGAATGACTAGCAATTGCCCATTTGACGAATAAGTTACAGAGACTATGCTGTCTGAGCACGTTTAAGATATAAAACAAAGCGCCGTAAAGTTAGATGATGAGAACTATTCAAACATAGATGAGGACTCCTGCTCCAAATTTGGGATAACTTAAAAACGACCTAAGCAGCCGATTACTTACGCAAGAATGACTTTAGTGGTACTTTATGATAGGCAAATAAGTTAGGTACTTATCTTCCTTTAGTGATAAAAAATATATTAAAAGCTGATTTAAAAAGTGAAATTATGTGTAATTTTTTTACGAAAGACTGGTTCGACTTCAGCAGACAGTACTAAACTATTCTATAAAGAAGAAAAAACGAAAACTCTGCAAGAAGAATTACTTTCATTTTTTCGATTATTAATTAAATGTCAGCTAAAGGGCTGCTTTAATTGCAATCTATAATTCGAGAAACATTTGCTTTTATGTTATATTTGAGAGATAACTGATCAGCCGCCTGTCCCTTTTTTTAGCAAAAAAAAAAAAAAAAAAAAAAAAGCAGAAATAAGGCCTGTACTAAGCTCTCGTTCACTATTTTGTTAGAAGTGGACGAGTATGATGACTTTTATCTCATTGACGATACACTTTCAGTAAAGATGAATGAAATTAATTATTCGGGCAAAATGCCCACACAGAACAATTACCAGTCTTCTTTAATCTTTCCTTTTTTTGTACGGCAGAAATTTAGCGTGGAAAATCACTTCCTCCAATTGATCATATAAGAATAGGTAACTACAAATGTCAGTGGCTTGATCAATGCTGGCAGTAAAACAAACGCTATGGAATGTGCATATTGTACATATCCGCATTTTTATGGTGTTTCGCTCTTTGAAACAATGTATATAGTCCCATATTTTTGTCACACTTATCGGTCAGGTCACACTTGTTTATCTTCAGCATCATGTTGGAAAATAGAGATCGAAAAGTCTAACCTGAGAATATATTTTCACCCAGACATAAACCAGATAGTATTCTATAGTACATCTTTAATTTTGCATTGACTCAAGAACAGTAGCCGAGTAAACATGTATAGGTGTGAATACGCCAATTATATACCATCCGTACTCGCTTATAAAGCGCGTCCAACTGCAAACTCCACAGATCCAGATCTGCCGTTGCAGAATGCACCGGCAGATCTGGGTATATGCAGTTTGTTAGGAGTAATCAGTAGAACAAACAACATAGACCTTGATCTGCCGAAGCATTATGCGACGGCAGATCATGGTCTATTTTGTTTTGCTGTTGGTCTCGACTTATAAGAGAGTTAGACGGTACACTAAAACCTGTTCTAACTGATGTTTAATTTAGACGGACCTACTGCTCATAACGGACGGATTTGGTAGAACCATTTTAAATATTTAATACTATATTAATTTTGAATTGGGGAGCAACTTAAAAATAACGGACAGAGATAGTCCCTTGTGTGTCTGCTAAACATAGGTTTAACTTTTTATATAAAAAAAGCTCACAATGATTACCTATGCATACTATTGTTGCATTCTTACTCTGGTTCGTTGCATGAATGTTTCATGATAAAGGTTAAGGTTATCATTTCAAAGGTTGTAACCCCTATGACAACATACTTTTTTTTTTTTTTCTTTTTTTTTCTCTTCTTCTTTAATTTGATGTAAATTTGATGACTATCTAAAATGATAAAGATAAAAAGGTAAAATTACTTAATAACTACCATTCCACTATGGTAGCCTAGTAACTAAGTAAGTCGGATAAGTTAATACGGGTTTCCATTTACGCTGGTATGTATTGTATGATCATAGAGAGTATAGGTCATCAACACCAGTATGATTTCCATGGAATATTTGTGTTATTTTTCTCCATTTTTTTCAATTAATGATATAACATCAGACTAATGTTCTGTTATCATATTTAGAGACTCAGTACAGAGTACTCGTATCCCTTATCCAATAAATCGCCAAATATAACTCGTGTATTTGTTGGTGCAGTAAATGAAAAATGGCAAAATAGCACCCAAAAAAAAATAAAATAAATAAATAAATAATTCTTGCATGGTTGAAACACAAAAGTAGTGTGACTCGCACTTACCTCAAAGATTATTCCATGCCAGTTAGGTGACGATGCTAAATTAAGCCTCTTCACTGTAACTTGTATCCATTTACTTTTCATAACAGCAACAGGTTCTCCAAAAGCACAAGAGAGATGGGCTTTCGGTTTCCTTGCTAATTGTAACCTTATCCTTCACAGAAGAGTAGATCGATCAAATCTTTATCACTGATTTGTCTTTGATTTTGCCGATAAATCAGAATCTGCATCCATAAAATGGGCGTGTTCACTTGAGTCACTGTCACTCAGCAACTGTAGTACACAGGTGATGGGAGTGTTGTTTTCTACCAAGTCGAACAGCAAAGCTGTAATAGACAAAAGCGATGGATTTAGATAACGCCCTAGCCTGATGTATCCTATAAACGGAAAATACGACAGAGGAGTATTCGAACCGACGTACATGGCCGAATGGCCGTACACCTCGTTAATCCCAAAATCAATTAATCTGAGTATTCGGTGACCATTACATCCCTTTGTAGCCGGTTGCCTGACTTGCTCAATTCACGCCGAGACAATGAAGTGTCTGTACTTTGATGCAATGTGTTGAAATTTAGGAAATAACTGGGGAAACTACAGTATATACCTTTTCAAGTATAAGTCAGTAGTAGGTATACGGTAGCTTCTAGGCCACCGCCTTTTCGATCAAATCTCCCAGACTGCAGACGTTATAAGAACACTCAAATTCAAGGTAACTTTTTTTCTTAGCACAAAATTATGTCCAAGTAAAAAAAAAAAAAAAAAAAGAAAACATCCTACAGCTAATAACAGCTATTAGACAACCCACCCCCAGCTAACCAGCTAATAACAGTCCCAGACTACATCAACTGCATAGACTAACTGTACAAAAATTATGTTAAAACGAGTCACTGTTCTACAATTTTTTAAATCTTCAAAACTCAAGAAGTAACACCATTTCATAATTAACAAAACAAAGAACACCCCCCCAAAAAAAATTAAAACCTTTCCATCAAATAATAACAATCTAGTCATCAACAAACAGAATAATTAACAACAAAAGGAAATTCAAAAAGCTTCCTACAGCTAACAACACTCAAATCACCAACAAACAGAAAAAGTAAAGATAACATATGACAAGCAAAAAGACACAAGAGACAACACACCATAAAATCATACCGGACAAAACATCATCACAGTAAAAGATAATTTATAATAAAGAAATAAGAGCACAAAGTAAAATTTATACAAAGATCCAAATTGGCAAGATTTATTATCGTGTAAAATAAAATTCTGGCACTTTAACGTTGATGTATCTGGAAACTTTTAATTGGTTTCAGTTGAAAAAGAAACAGATTAATTTGTACTGATCAAAAAGATTCTTTTTATACTGACTTTGAATGTTTTGATATAGATTGAAATATTAGCTTGTTTTCATAGATAGGCCCCATTTGCGTTTCAATTTTATTTTGATCATCATAATTTGAAAGCTTTATGAATCTAATAAAAAGTCATAAAGTAAAATAAAACAAATGTTTTTTTTTTCTTCCTGTGGAATCTATCAGTTGATTTATGCTGAATATATAATTACTGATTTTTGATTATTTTAATTCTTTAACCATGAGACTAACACCTGTTGGCGAAATATTTGATCCACTAAATTTAAGATCAGTGTCGACCCGAGGGGGGAGGGCGCCGTCGGGAACATTTTTTTTCTTAGCTGTAACCGGGGCGTATATGGGGGTGAGGGTGGGGGTTGTTCTCTGTGGCAAAGTAGGGGCGCCACTAAAGAGCATTGCCCCCGGGAGCCTTGAACCCTCGCACCGCCAATGTTGAAGATAGCTGTCATTAAATGTCAATATTACAAATTTTAATTTTTGTAAAACACTGCAATGTGTTTTCAAAATCTGTTATCAACAAATGTAAATGGTCGGTAGTTTTGACATCTGATTTGAATATAAAACTTCTGCCTATGCTTAAGATTATTTAAATTGGTGAATGTTTTAAATAAATAAACTATTTCCATATCCAAATGTTTGTAAATTTCATCCATCTTAGGTTTGCATATCAAATTATAAACGTACAGATTGATTGCCGACCTCACCTCTGGAACAAAATTCTTCTTCTCCTTGAGTAAACAGCCTCTTTTAAAAAGTCCCGATGACCCCGGACTCGTTGTGTGTACGTGTCTGTGTATGTGTGCGCGTGCGCTCGGCCGTGTATTTAAATTCTTGTTATGTATGGACTCCATGTTGATGCACATGTAAAACATTTTGACATCTGTGCACCTGAATTTTGCTGATTTGCCTATTTAATTGTTCACTCGAACATTAATAAAAAGTGCCGTAGGTCTTTTAAAGGTTTAGTTCTATGTTTACATGCTTGCCATGTGAAAGAGAAATTGCTATGGTGTGTATCTGGATATGCATAATGGACCATCCTTAATTTCCAAGTAATCTAAAATTTAAACCTCGGGGAAACAAATGCAATAATATGGCACGAATTTTCCAAAAACGAAATCTAGAGCCGTTTCCTGATTATATTAACCACTGAACATACAAGAACTTAAAGGATAAATACCCTGTAAAAAAAAAAATAATGAGATAATGTTGAGTTCAAATTGGTTTTGCCATATAAATGATGTTGATGATAAAATCATGGGGAGGGAGAGCAGTGTACACTAGAACAAATACATTTGTATTCATCTGTCTCACTCTGTTTTTTTTTCTTTCTTAATTCCATCCATTCCGGAGACCCATTTGATATAAAATAAGAAACCAGTGCCTGTTCATTCATCGTCTTGACAATAAATGTGTAAAAACTGATATCCTCGGTCAGTGAAGCAATAAAACCGTGCTATATATGTTGAACAAGCGCCTCACACGCTGTACAGTTCACAGCTATTATACTCTCACTCTCTCTCTCATAAAATTCATATAAATATATCAAATTTTATGATCAATCATCATCAAAAGAAACACTTTGTTCTAATTAATAATAACATAAAGTAAGCTTTTCCCCCGGACGATACATAAACAAAACAGCTTTCGTCGCTAACATTTTAAACATTTGTAATTCCTGTCTATACAAAGTATCAACATGCGGTTATTATTAATATACAAAGTGTGTGCACTGCATTTTTGTGTGGAAAATGATCAAGAAATACATAAATTGCCTTTTCTGTGGCGATTCTGACAAGATTTTGATAGCAAGTCACTGCCAAACATAAACATGAGCGAAACGTTTTAAATGAAAACAAAAATAGGTGACAGATGTAATCAGCCGAACCTAATGGAAATATACACATCATTTAAACATTGTTGCAAAACAAAAATCAAGATTTATAAGTCTTATCATTTACTATTATACACATTACTTGAAAATACACAATTTACGATACATAATTTTCGGCAATATGTGTGATATGAGCTTTCTAGCCGACATATAATCCACGAATATAGGTACCACAACGTAGAAGAAAACCATTGGCTATTTAATGGTTGCTTTGTTTTATTAAAAGCGATCCTGGATAAAAATGAAATACATATTTAAGGAACAGAGAGAGGGGCACATTTTACGTATTAAAGTTTCATCTGGATCTGATTAGGGGCCAAAATTGACTCTTACAGTACCTAGACCTTTGTATTATTTCTTCAGTGCTGTTTGTTGCCATGTCTTTGTTTTTACTTTTGTTTTCATTTTCAAAGTTTTTAATTTAGTTTTGATTTTTCATTGTCTTTTTGTGTTCAGTCAGGATCAATGTAAAAACTTTTCAAGATTAATAATACCATCACTAATGGCTTTGCTTACTAATGCATCAGTCGTGCTTTGCTTACTAATAGCTGCCGCTGTTATTTCATCGTATTTTCTAGCTTTGTTAAACATCATTTTATCCTTATCAACTTTGGTTATTAAGCCAATGACTGTTGCACCAAATGCTGCAAATATTAATTAAATAATTATGCCTGTTGATCTGCTTGCTATTCCATGTTATGCTGATGCAACACCTAATCCACCAGGCATTGTTGCTGATCCTCCTTCAATCCAGTTTTATGTTGTATAAACCATTTTATATTTATTTCTAACATATATGTGGTGTTTCATTTCCCTTAGGAAATATTTTTTTATTTCATGAACTTTTGAGGACTAAAATCTGATGAATTTCTATCAAGTGTTGCGTATGGTGATAGGGCACTATGTATTCTTGTGTGCGCGTCTTGTGTTTTAATAAATGGCATTATATCACCGATTGAGATACATAAATTCAATATAATGTAGTTTTGTTCCAAAGTACCTAATCTAGGTCTAGGTACAAGGTTTTTTTGTACTTGCTTATCAGGTTACATAATTCTTACTTTCTTCAGGTTTATATCTGCAAATCTTAATGTAGTTCTTAAGCCCTGTTGTTGACATTTACATAGGAATTATTTATTAAAATCATATTCCTTGACATTGAATATTTCATTGTTTGTTCACTATAAATATTGACACTTCAGTTCCTAGTGCTAGCTTAATACCAGTTTTTATCACAAACAATCTACTGATCAAGTGTCTAAAAGCTGATGTAAACTATGTGTCCATGAAGCTGTGACAAAAGGATTTAGAACATATCTTAGGTTGCCAATATCAATTTCTGTGTTTATTATTTTACCATTTTCTTGTATCCGTCCTTTCATCCAAAAAGCACAATGATTACCATATACATTACAATAAAATATTCAACAATTTTCCTTAATGCTGAATCTAATTTGATTCAATTTCAAAATTCACCATAAGCAGAATAACCTGAAACCGTCGTTATTCCTGTTATAACAGTTGCTGAATATATTTTATTTGTAAGTTATTTTAAAAAATATTGAAATTGTTTAGTTGATATTACCATCGTTAATGTTTCTGATGACATTTGTCGACCATCTTTTTATCTGTGCACCAATCTATGTACAATATCAAAGTATTCACAGATAGATATTCCACAAACTAATTTTTTTATACTGCGAGTGAAGTTGCTAATGGTGCTCTTTCCATGTTTGTTTAGTTTATATTTAATCACAAAAATTCATAACATATCAGGAATATAGTTTAAACCACATTTTTTGTCTATTTTCTTCTTTAGCATAATGTTTGCGATGGTTGTGTTATAGGTTGTTGAATTACAGATTGTTGTTGATGATCATATTTAAATATTTTAGATACGAAACAAAATTACCACAAGTTAAAATAGTAAAATTCTTCTTAAATATTTTCCTTTTTTTCAATTCTATTTGGTTTTTAATTTCCACAGTTATTCTTTGAGCTTTCTGTTTGTTGTATACCTGTGATTTTAATCCAAGATGTCTTCGAAGTGTCATCCGTTTCGGATCTCTCTTTTTTCAGCTGTGACTTTTCTAGCCATGGATTGAATTTGTTTATCATTTGGATCATCTGCCATTATGCTCATAACTATTTTTCATACTGTGCTGTAAGTTAGCGTATCATTATTTCAAGAGGACGTTAAATTTTTTTAAGGATAACTTGCAAATGTTGATGTTTTTCATTTTAAAAAATTTGCAAGTTATTTTTAAGTCAACTTGCAAGATATGTTTAATTTAACGTGATTGTAAAATGACGGGAATTTTTTATTAAAGAGAATTTGTTATTTTTTTCTTATTTTTAATTTTCCTGTATTTTGTGAAAATTTGCAAGCCATGTTGATATACGGAAATACAAAATTGTAAACAAACAGATTTTAAACATGTTCAATATGAAAACATGTGCAAAATAAACAAATAGAATAGAATTGAATACTTTATTCAGTAGTATAGGCCACCGGCCCAATTTACATACATGCATATTAAAAAAAACCCCACACATCAGATGAGTTTAACAAGTTCAAGTACAGTAAGTGTAAATACTTACATTTTCATAAAAGTTTTCTTTTTTCCAGTTAGGACTCGATTTACCTAACTGTAAGACATATTTACAACAATAATCATTCACCCTTTCTACATCCTGGGCTTCACTAAAGCCCATACTTCAGAAGCATAAGTCAAAATGGGCAAAATTGTTGTGTCCAAAATTTTTAATAAAATATTTACAGACAATTTTCCAAATTAATCAATTTAATTTTTAGGGCATGCACTGCCTCAGATGCTTGTTCAGCTAATGTTTTATTTAACATTTGTTGCAAACAAACTGCTAATGTTTTTTTAAACATTTGTTCCAAACTCCCCTTAACGAAAAAAAACCCCCTAAGTATTTATAATAAGAACTAACCTTAAGTTTCTTGTCCCCAAAATACCATTTTCCATAGCCTCTAAAATAACCGCCCTTTCGGAAAACCACTACCTCAGTTGTATCAAGATTTACATTAAGTTTCCAGTAGTCTATCTAATAAACCTTGCATTTCAATTTCTGTATCGGCCAGTAATACAAGAGCATCTGCATAAAGCAGAAGACAAAGCCTCAACACATTTTCTGTGTCAGTACCACTGGTATCATCTGAAAGTATACTTTCCAGGTCAGTTAGAAAAAGTGAGAAAATCAGTGGTAACAATATGCAGCCCTGTCTAACTCTTTTTGGACACTGAAAGATATCACTTAATCCACTCGAGGTTCTTACACAAGCTCTAACGTCTGCATATATTAATTTCAACATTTGCAGCATCATTGTACTTAAGTTACATATATTCAGCTAATACCATAGAGCTTTCCTATCATTTCTATCAAGGCCTTCTCAAAGTCTATAAATGCACAATAAAACCTGCCCTTTTTCTCCCTCAAATAATTCCAAATAATAGCCATATCTGTTATCTACAATAATGTAACCTCTTCTAAATCCCGCTTGTTCTTCACCCAGTATATGGTTGTCTTCTACCCATTGTGTGAGCCTTTTATTGAGAATATTAGTAAAAACTTTACTCATAACTGGTAACAGACTTATTCCTCTTTAATTATTCGGGTCATTCTGGTTACCTTTTTTAAGAAGTGGAACAATTGTAGCTATACACCAATCTTTTGGCAGGTATAAGGCATTAACATTGCATTAAACAAATATGTGAGTAATGGTACAGTGTACTTTTCAAGGCTTTTATAATTTCACAACTTATACCATCACATCCTGGAGCTTTCCCTGGTTTTCATATCATTTATTGCTTTCCGTACCTCATCTGCAGTAATATATGCATCAAAATCATCCCATGTTGTATTTTTCAAGGAGTACAATGTATCAAATGAGTCAGGGATAGGAGGATTAAACACACCATGAAAATACTCAAACAATCATGCCATAATCTCGATCTAAGTAAATTCCAAAATGCTACATATCTCTATTTTTAAGAGCAGAGACTAGCCGTTTTTGTAATCTAGTTTCATATTTACCTCTCTTTTCTGCGGTTAACTTCCTCTAATTTATTTAAGGCAGTGATAAGTTTCCAAGTTTTGGGCAGATCTATTAAACCTAAAGCGTCGTAGGGTGTTCGCTGCCATTCTTTTAGCATTTTCACATTTCTTAGCAAGTCACTCCTATTTTTGTACTGACACCGACCCTTGAAAAGGGAACTTCTTGGACACTCTTTTCATACCAGATCTGTCTGCAACTGATTGAATGATTTGTACTAAAGAGTATTGCTCTATATAAACTACTATTCTCAATCATTTCAAAATGTTGATCATAAGGGAAAAATAAAAATAGGTCATGTAACCATGAGGAAAACTGGTTTTCATACTCACGTGACCACGTAAATTTGTATTGATCTGATCTGAGTTACTATCATCCTCCTTACTTTTTCCTCTGAGCTACACTTGACATTATGATTTAGGTTAAGATGCAATGGCATATGTATTGATTTTATCCTCTCTACGACATCAAATTCTTTGATTACCTCGAGCAATTGACTGTCTGCCAGAAAAATAATCAATGCAACTAGCTGAATTATTACAAAAACAAGTAAAGGATCCAATGTTTTTGTCCACTCTACACCTTCCATTAACTATTCTAAGTTTAGTGGATTTACAAAGTTCTAAAAGAGTATACCCATGATGATTGAGTTCCCTTGTATCCATATTTGATCTACTTGTGGGTACATTGTCAGCAACATAATCAATATGATCAAGTAACTGGAAAGTTTTATCAAAGTGTATGTAATCATTTTCCTGTGCTGTATAAGCATTAAAATCTCCTCCCAGCAAGAAATGAGCATGTGGTAACAAGGATTTAAAACGTGCAATATCATGTTCAACTATAGATAAAGAGAGGATATTTGTTTGAAACGAGTGAATAACGGATATATTTTATCGAGTGGGTGAAAAACTCAGTTTTATCACGAGTGGCTAAGCCACGAGTGAAAATACTTAAGATTTTCACCCACGAGATGAAATATATCCGTTATTCACTCGGAGCAAGCCAATATTCTTTTTATTTTATGCTCAAGCGTATTGTCTAGCAATTTGTATAAAACACTGAAGTAGCTGATTTCTTGCTGCACCCCTCGCGATAATGTCAGCGGTTTACCGTTTATGGTTTGCTCTGTTTTGTGTATATTTGCCCATAAAATATCAGTAGTTACATAATGTTCCTTCCCAATTCAAGGTAAAACAGCAGATAAAAAAAAAAATGAAAAAAAAATTGTCTCTTGCTGGATTTGAACCCAGTTTGCCTGGCTGCGATGCGATCATTTTTACCTTTACACGACGCAAGCGTCTTACCAAGGTCTTGAAATTTCTTACTCATAATGTTATAAATCTCTATTGACGGCCAGTGACAAAATATATTTTTTCACTGTAGTCAAATATCACAATTATTTCACTCGGAAAATCCAATAATTCACTGCCTAGCATAAAATAATGTCTCTTCATTCAGGTGCACATATGAATTTTCAGGTATATAGTATATTAAACCTAGTATAACATTGTAAGGTATACCAATACTTACACTTATAAGCTCTAGCCTCAAAACATTATTAGATTCACTAGATAAAGCTTCAACTTTTTATAAATCTGCAACCAAATTTTTAACAATAGCATTAAGTTTTTTTTAGGTCTTACAGATGCAAATGTTTTGTATCCCACTCTATTAAGCTGATTAGCACTCTCTGCCCAAGTCTCAAGAAATTCAAGGAAATCATACTGTGTAATACAATTATAAAAATCACACTTATCTATGCATTCATTGTTTCCAGCTAACTTTTTCCCCAGTCCTGATATGTTTCATGCAAGAAATTTCCATGCAGATGGGTCATTACCAGTAATAAAATTATCCACTGAACTGCTACAAGTATTATGTTCACTCATCCTATCGTGTACTGGGCCTCGGTCTGATTCCTATCCAGAAGAGGAATTGGACCCTTTTGTGTCCCATCATATACATACACTTTACCATCTACAACAAGTTTGTCATATCTCAAATATGCCATCTTGGTCTCTGTCAAACAGTCCTTTAAAAAGGGTTTTAGATTTTTTCGAGTGTTCCTAAATCTCTCCGGAAAATCTTCAGAGATGCCGATTTGGTGAGCCTTAGCTAGTTCTCAATTCTCAGTTGCATATATTCCTCTTGTGCCCCTTGCTTGTTTTCTTCTTTGTCTATACGTTTCTAGAATCATTGATTTGTCCTTATAACGTGGGAATTTCACAATTGCTTGCCGTAGTGAGTATTTTGCATTGAGCCTATGGGCCCTTTACATTGAAATATTTGCATCATAAATCTTAAGATCTTCACGAATATACTTGCGAATTTTCTTTTCAGTTTCTTCCCATGTCTCTCTCCCTGCTTCTTCAAGCCCATAAAATATTAAATTTTCCCTAGGGGATTGAGCTTCCTGTTTTTCTATTTCCCTTCATTTTCTTTCACTCTTTAGTGTAATCACAGCATTCTTCAGGTCAGAAACAGCTTCCTTTAATTCCTTCTCAAGCCTCTTGTTGGCACGATGCAGATCTTCCATTGAATGACTGATTTGTTTCAACTGGTTATTTGTCGATTTAACCTCTTTTCTTATATCTAGAATAACTTGCCTGATATTAATATCTGTATTTTCTGCCACTGTCTCTGTCTCTAAAACTTCTGACCGCGAATCTTCAGTACTTTGTTTCTGTGATGGTTGATTTGGTGAAGAGATAAGGACACCTGAGTATCTGTGTAGCATTGACTGTGAGTCCTGTTCCTGTTCCTGGCTTTGATTTTGCAACCATGCAGTAACAGGAACCTGTCTATCGTTTTCCAAGACATTAATACTTCGAGACAATCTCTGTGTATTAGTTCTGGTGCAAATGTTGTTAATGCTGCCACGTCCTTTGCTTCCATTTCCAGGTCCTGGATTTGATTCAACATCACCACTGATGATAAGCATCAGGAACACACACAGTCGTATAGCTATAGACATTCTGCCTGGTACAATCACATATAACACATGTTTACTAAATTTGATTAACTGAGCAAAACACCCAATCTTCAGTCTCCACTGAGAGACACTAATCTCCATTTTATCATAATATCTCCAGGTAAACCAATGATGTTCAAATTGAATTATGGAAAAACAAAATAGATGCAAACCATGTTATAAAAGCAAAAAGATAAAAAAACAGATGAAAATATTTGAAACAGATCTGTTACTAGATCTAGAATAGATTCAGCTTTCAAACATGATGACAATTATAAACATAAATTATAATTAAGCAATTTACCATATCGGGGTATTCTGGAAAAAATGTTGACATTTTACAAATACATTTTTTGAATGTCAAAAAACAAAAACTCACTTATCACTTTTTCCGTGCAATTTTAATTTGAAAGATCTAGTACAAACAATAATATGTTTTATTTGGTGGAATGTTACATATATTAGTACTACTGGCCATTTTTAAACAAAATGTTAAAGATGAATGAATTACACATTCATGTAAAACTTTTAACTGAATTTTTAAAGTTGAATCCTGATTGATTTCATTATATTCTTTAAATTCCTTGGATCTAAAATTTTAACAGCAGCAAATACGTCGACGATTGTTATTGCAACTGATGCAACAGTGCTTGTAACATGGGTAAATGCTTCCTTGAAATAGGAATTCTAACACATTTGTTATCAGAATTGTACGTGTCTGTCTTTGCTTCCTGTCTCCTTTCATCTGATACTTCTATTTGTATATGGGGTTTTTTCTGTTATTATGCTGGTGCTTAGTGCTGATAATGGTCATCCTAATTTGAAGAAACAAAACCCTCTCATGCATATAATTCTAACAAATTTCATGTAACAATTAACCAGATCTGATATATACTATGTTTGTCCTGGTGTGGGTTGCTAGATTAATACCGCATTGTAACAGCAATATAAATGGGACTGTCTGCATTACAATAG
Source organism: Margaritifera margaritifera (assembly GCA_029931535.1). Lineage (NCBI taxonomy): Eukaryota > Metazoa > Mollusca > Bivalvia > Unionida > Margaritiferidae > Margaritifera > Margaritifera margaritifera. The sequence continues at coordinate 36,580 of JAQPZY010001264.1, read as the reverse complement.
GATACCAGGATTGTATCTGCATATAATCTGCAAGTTCATGTTGGACAGCGTGATGGGTTTTTTTTCGGTTCTTCCACGTTTAACTAGGTGAAGCAGCTATATATATATATATATATATATATATATATATATATATATATATATATATATATATATATATATATATGAAATTTATTTATGAGTTCATGGGTAGATTTGTTACTTTCATCTATATGCCAATATGATACTCAAAATCCAGCTGTTCCTATCCAAATAGCCCAGTTTATTTGATTTTGCCAAGAACCTATGTTGCATTTTTCCTTATATGTATTTACTGAATCATCGCTATATAACACTGGTGCATAGTTTTGCAAAATTGTATATTGATTAATTGTAAAATAATTGTAATCAGTGTATTAGTTCATAAAATACTAATGACTAAAACCTAATATATATTCAATATCCTGTTTGTTTGGTTATATTTGTTGGTATTAGATTAGTAAATGGCGTTGGAACATTTTAGAATTATTCTTTATTATTTATTCTGTTTGCTGATGGTTTGCTTTTTTTTTCTGTTTCTTTCTTGTGTTAATCTTGAAGCTGTTATTTTTAACATAGCTGTTTTTGTACAATTATCCCTTGAATTTGGTGCTGTCTGGAGCTATTACTATCTGCTTTTTAAATCTTAAAACTGTTATTAGCTCTTTGATAGTGGGTTGTTCTTAGGCAAGATTCGTTATGAAATTTTCCCTTGAATTTGGGTGTTCTTCTAGCATCTACATTTTGGGGGACTATTGTTTTTAATGATGGTGAAATCAATAAGCCGTATAACTACTACTTACGTCAAGAAAAATTATATGGAAACAAGCATCCTAATTTTTCCCCTTACATAAAGTTTTCTATCGGTCGCGCATGAAATACAAGAAACATGCATGGAGATGAGGGGGTGGGATTGCGTAATTTTCAGTTGCGATGAAGGGATTTTTCCCTCGTTATATGATGATGACTTTAAAGCACAAGAGAAATTGGGAGGGGTAATTAGTTTCTTTTCCCCCAATTTTCTATAAGTTGTCCATGACACAATTAAAATCGCCGAATTGACTTGATATGCCATAGGTACCACAAACCATATTTTCAATTGCATCAATCAGTTTCTGAAACAAAAGTTATGGACTTTTAATGTCATTTGAAACAAATAAACTTTGACGTTTCAGAAGGAAGCAGATGGAAATTCTTGAAAAGTTTTCTGCGAGTCGTAAAATGTATTCGTTTGCCCCACCCCCGTTTTCGAGGACACTAGTCGGGTCCGCGCAGTAAGCATTGTCGCTATTAGTCCACATGGCAACTGAGTGATGTATAGACCTGATAAATATACACCGTTTGATAGGAAACGGTATTACGGAAACAATACCAAGATTAGCTAAATACAGAATGCATTGGAGCCGGACGTGACAGTGAAATCGCAAAATGTAAGTGTTTATTTCCTCGCAACACTGCGTGCTTGGTCACAATACCGAAACTTAGTGTCGCAACGAAGATTAGATAAATCATAAAATGTCTACTTTTAATTGGGTTGAAATGGACATATTCTTCATAATTAGGATTTCTATGAACGACTTTGTTTACCTCCTCCATGCGTGTCGAAAAAAGTACATGTAGTTGTTCTCTCACCTGGCTGTTAAGCCAAATGAGCTTGCTATGGCCCTTTCTTCGTCGTGCGTCGATTTTGATAAAACTTAGAATATGGACTTATATCATCAAGATCTAGGACGGGTTCGATAATGAGCGAGATCTACGTATACTAATGAGGTGAGCTTGCTTCTGATTGGCTGTTACTACTCTGGAGGTCATACTTCTAGTCCAATTTTGATGAAACTTGGAATATACGCTTATATCGTCACAATCAGGGACGAGTTATATAATGGACGAGATCCATGCATATTAATGGGTTAACATGCATCTGAATTGCTGAGTTTATCACCACGATAGAGATTATTTCTAAGCCGATTGTGATCAAACGTGGTACATAGGCTGATATCGTCAGTCATTGAGTTTCATTATGAGCCAGTTTTACGCATATTTATGAGGTGATTTTGCATGGAATTGGCTGAGCTTCTAGCCAACTCTACGTCTGAGTCGATTTAAAATTCGTTAATCTAATCAAGTGTTGTAAATAGCACCCATTGAACTAACAAAAAAGTATTGCGTTTGCCCTACCCTTAGATTATTATATGTTGAAGGCAGCCATTGATAAAGTTCCTTCCTCTAAATATCAGATTCAAACAAACAGAACACTGATATCAATAGTAACCTCTGCTTTCAACCAGTTATGCGATTTGCAACATCAGTGTCTGCTTACTTGTAGCCGTCATCATACTAATGTCTAAAAAGGAATAAAGGTGTATATCACCTGCTATAAAAGTACAAACTCTGCTGCAAGACACGTATGAAAGTTTTGTACACGTTCAAACTGACATGGAAATAAAAAAGAATGGCCAAGTGCACGATAAATGAGCAATAAATTGCACTTGTTATTTATGCTTCAAACATCGACTGATCACTAACTTTAGTGTTTTCTTACAAAATAAAATGATCAATCGTTTGGGAAGGGAGTGGTATACAAGTAGGCGAGGGGTTTGTGAGACGGAACTGTCAGTGGAGGCCGGAGGGGGGTGGGGCTAAGGTACCTAAAGCTCCTGCATATAAAGTGTTTCAAGGACATACTTTTAACCATGTAACTGTAAAGAAAACTTCCTCTATGAAACGTTCCTTTCTTTCGCGCTCATGTTTAAAGGGTTGTAAGCGAGAGTGGGAGTACGCACCGGCTCCTCCACCCCCGCACCCCCCCCCCCCCCAAACGCCCCTGCATAAAAGGTGTCAGATCCTGAGAGGTGAGGTTGAGTTTGGACTTCACACCTTCATTTCCGTTTCAAGAAAATGGTGCCAGTCATATATCCAATATGACTTCCACGACGAGTATCTTAAAAATGTTCTTGTCACTACTCCCCCTGAGTGGATGATCATTATGACATGGTGTTTTCACCGAAAGACTTCTAATGAGGTCTACTTTGCCCTAAAAGATAATGGTGCCAAGCTGACATTAAATATATATACCACAACAGCTGATTTGAAAATCTTGTTATCGCTGAAGAATATAAGAGATGGTTTCAACACTCGACAGTTAAAAGAAAGAAATGGTCTTATCTTTTTAGTTTTGCATTTGGAGAACTCTTCGTAAGGGAAATGGGACATATTCCGACATATGTAACCGCTACCGTACGTTTTTTGTAATAGTCGTCCGTTTTTTTCCTAATGTCCATTCGGCTACAGGTCGGAAAGACGGCCGCCATATTGTTAAAAGCAATAGTAAAATAAAGTAGTTCCAGAAGTAGTTCCAGAAGGCAGGGAAAATGTCCACGGTTGCAGCATATCAGTTATCAGTTATGAGAAAACTGCGCAAGGATTTCATGGACTTATTTGGACCAATCATATTCACAGAAAGTGATATGTCAATGTGTTAACATATCAAAAAATAATAAACTGCAAACACTGTATGAAAAGTGTACCAACTATGTGATAAATAGAAAATCTCAAATGGGTAATGATTTAATTTTGAATTTATTCAGCGAGTTTCATAAATCCAATATTAAATCTTTGCCCATTTGAGATTCTGTTTATCACATGGTTTTCATTTTGCGTGGAGTTGATCTAGATAGAGAGAAGAACAAATGAATTTCGGCATTTCATTTATTTTTGGCTCAGACGTTGCACCTTTCAATTCTTGCGCGTGAAAAAATAGTCCCAGATGCGACTTGAAGCAATATTGTACAATTTCATAATCAATGACATTTAGAAATATATTTATTTTTTACATATCACAATTCAAAAAGACCAACTGTACTTCCTATCAGTAGAACATTTGATACGGACAACATCTTTTTTCAACACTGGATTTCTGATGGAAATTCCTTTGTGACATCACATAGTTTACTCTGTCAAATAAGCTGGAGTAATTGAGACGCCATATACATTACAACGTTTCCTCCCAAAAATATATTTATTCCACCATGGACATTCCACACTGATGCAGTATTAGATGTGGCAGAAGAAATAGAATTCCAGTTGTTGGATATTTGTCTGAAGGGATGAGATGTTGCTGAGAATAGAGGACATATACAGGCGCTGATTTGCCTGCATATAGATTTAGTGATTCCCAGATTGAATGTTTTTACGACCGGATATTTGTATTATTTGATTTGGAAGAATGCTGTGGTTTGATAACGTTTTGTCAGTTGCGAGACCAGCATTTGTCCACATTCTGTTCATAAGCGGAGTCAGTTTAATTACTCACATAGGTTGACATTTAAACCATGCTTGTCTTTGGGGTGGGGGTGGGGTGGGGTACAAAATTTGTACCGCGTGGTAGCAGCAATGTAAATGGAACGGTCTGCATTACAATAGGCTGCCAGGCATTTCTCTACGTCGAGTCAGTATCTTCGTGCTGGACATCGTGATGGAATTTCTCAGTTCTCTCACATTTTCGGTTTAATTAGGCGAACGTCCAGCTGGTTTACTGATGTTCTAGTTTTAGTTTGAAATTCGGAGAATTCTGTGTAGGGTAAGTGGGTCATATTCCGACATACGCAACCGCTACTGTGCGTTTTTGTCATAGTCGCCCGTTTTTTCCCAAAGAGAGGCGGTTGCCATTATGTTAATAGTAATAGTAAAATGAAAGTAGTTCCAGAAGGCTGGGCAAGGAAAATTAACACAGTAGGAGCCAATCAATAATGAGAATACTGCGCAAGGATTTCATTGGCTTATTTTGACTAATCGGATTCAAAGAAAGTGATACGTTAACGTGTTGACATATCAGAAACAATAAACAGCAGACACTGTATGTAAAGTGTACCAAGTATGTGATAAAAGTGAAACTAACACTTTGATGTATGAGAGATGCATATCTGCTTTCCTATATATTGTCAAGTTATATATGTCACATCGTCGCAGCCACGGGCGATAATCCGCTAAGCTTCTTTATCAGAATTTCTCGTTTCTCATAAATATGCACGAACCTGTTTAACCAATCACTGCGAGCGCGAGTAAATGTTTCTCGCCATTGTGACTCAACATAACCTTTCACGCTGTTTCAATGAGCCAATGAAAGTTTCTCTTCTAAACACAGTCACTTATCGATCGATAACACGGGCACTTTCATCGATGTGCAGAAGACTGTTACATTGTGTTGTTGATGACGTATTTTTGTTCATAAAACGAGGAAATCTCAGCACAGGCACCCACGGGTGATAAAGGAGTCTAGCTGATTATCGCCCGTGGCTTACGACGAGTATTTGGGAGTATCTCTGACTTGTCCGTGCTAGTTTACCACGTTTGCTTTTAAAGAAACGAGGTTTTATTCTTTAGCTCTTGCAATATTGTCAGTAGTTTTGTGTAACTGACAAATATGCCTGTTTTACATGATATTTCTTTTCACGGAGAGAGAGAGAGAGAGAGAGAGAGAGAGAGAGAGAGAGAGAGAGAGAGAGAGAGAGAGAGAGAGAGAGAGAGAAAGAGAGAGAGAGAGTCGCCATTGTTTATATGGACCTTATCAATCCACGATGTGATCAAAACATTCAAAATTAAATTAATTCGAGTTGATAACAGCTGATTACAAATCTCGTTGTTAAATCTTAAAGGCGGGGGCTGATTGTGATTACTATCAATGAAGAATTCTTTCTTCAACAAAAAACGAGGTAGTTTTTTTTTTTTTTTTTAAATATCCTCTACAAATGTCACAATTGAGACCTATGTATTTTTGATCGACGTCATTTTTGGAAATGTGCGTTTGTATGTATGTAACCTAATGTGTGTGTGTGTGTGTGTGTGTGTGTGTGTGTGTGTGTGTGTGTGTGTGTGAGAGAGAGAGAGAGAGATAGAGAAAGAGAGAGAGATTCTTAGATTGCAAGGCTACACACTCGAAAATAGCATGACTTGACTTGCTTTTTGAAACATCTGGTCTAGAAGTCCTCAGTTCGATTCCGCCACTGTATGTTTTACGTCTTTGCTGTATCAGGGCCTATCCATATTAAATTCCTTCGAGAAACACGCTTACCATCTCTAAAAAATCCCAACACTGGCTTTAGCTTCAGCTGATTTTTTCCCGCAACTTTTCGACGACATTCAAGGTTAACGTGAGTATGCCAAAGTCCTAACTATTAAAATCTACAAGAAGTTATTTATTTAAATTTTGAAGTACAAATGAAGAGAATGTTAACTTCTTTAAGTTTTTCTTTAGTTCCAGGTCCTTATTTCATTCAAAACATGAAAATACCACTACATGCCTAGATCCAAAGCTTGTCTATTTGCGAGGCGAAATCAGCTGTTCAGTCACGCCCGAATAATTGACTAATCTTGGCCTCACTATATGTAACAGTGTTAAGATGTACCTGTCAGAATATAACTTGGAAGACCCCCCCCCCCCCCCCCCCCCCCCGGGTTATCTACACTTTTGATAAATCTAAATTTTAACTTTGAATTTCACTCTTATGTCAATTTTTTTTAAAATTCAGAGCATAAACATGATATGATCACAATGTCCTCATTGTTGATGTAAACCAACACTACATCAATGTTGCTTGCAAATATTTACACATTACTCTATGCGAATGTAGGAAAATGTAGTGCCAGTGGGCGATGATAAATTATTATATAATTGTTTCGGTTTATACATGTATAAGAAAAGAAATTCAAAAGGGCCTTGCCAATCAGATTGCTGGAAATCGTAATGAAGAATGAAAAATTTAATTATATTTCAGCAAATGTAATAAGCGCCAAAGAAGAATAAAATGGGGCACCAAATGATAATGATTTATACTCATGATTTATTTTATTTTTATTTATTTTTTTTTGGGTGGGGGGGGGGGGGCTAATGTGATGTAATTATCGGGAATAAGTTCTCAAAGAAATCCTAGACTACAGTAAAAGGACACAATTTGGAAGTTCAGATGAGAGCATTAAAACAATATCAGAATTTAATTGCTTTTTGATAGAGTTTTGTTTCAATCTATTGAGTATAATGATACAGCGAAAAGTGCTGTAATTAATCTTTTGTAATAATTTAAACCACTACTTTACCCCACCACACAGGGGTTGACTCTAATTCAGAGACCATCTTGAGTATCTTTGAAAGCCTTTAATTACATCTAAAGTTTGAGTACTATATATATATATATATATATATATATATATATATATATATATATATATATATATATATATATATATATATATATATATATCTGGATAATCGGTGATACGAGACAGTATAAATAGCTTAACCTGCCGACCCCATGCAGGCTTCGACACTCAAAAACACACACACAGATGGACATGATTATATAATTACCACCTTGTCTTCGAAAAACGTGGGGAACTCAGCCTTTACAATGTTGTGAGAAAGTTAAATGTTTTTTTTTATAAAAAAAAATTATAAGTGTTCATTGGGAACAGTAGTCTGTAACAATTGTGGCACGAGAAGGAAGACTATAAAGTGGAGGTAAATCTGCCGGCTCACAGGGAATATTTATTTCGGGACTCTAATACGACCTAATAGAGATAATCAATAAGAATCTCAACGAGAAAGCTAATCTTCGTCCACAGGCTTTTGTTGCCTCTGTATGTTAATTTTGTCCAACCTCAGCAATCGTAACAAAGAGACAAAGCGTTTTAAGTATGTCCAAGTGTGATAAGGAAATGGCACTGCATTGGTAAATAATACATTTTCCAGACAGCTCTCGTACATAGTATTCTTTTATGATCAAGACCCATTATGCTGACGAGACATGAAAAATAAAATAGTTTTGAAACATGAGAATATAACACACGGACCATGTAATCTCGACTCCAACTGGCAAAGTATTAGTTATCTGATTTTCTCCGTATAGCGTCGTTTGACGGCTGATAACAACAGCCCCGATGCAACGTTGAAAACTATCGTTTAAAATTGTGGGGAATCATTTTTTAATTTTTTTTATATAAATAATAGAAATAAGTTATTACACTGTTATATAGATACATAATGTCCTGGCAAAGTGTAAAATTAGGAAAAGCCAATGCCTATTAGAAGTTTTTATGTCGTAAATACTGTTCCTTTGACGTCTACTCGCTGAAGAGAGTGACATATGCGTACATTAGAGATACTTTCCATATCATGATAAAATATTTCACATACCTTTTCAAATTACAGAATTGTCTTCCCGTACTTCAAGGAAAAATATTTGCAAACAGATGGGCTACCTCTATCAGGAATTTGCAGGACGTCAAACGGCCTGTAATCTTTTTCAAGCTTTGAGTATGTCACAGAAAGAGAAACACGTTCAACATGCTATTTATAACTGGAAAATCAATAATCTATGATGATCGGCCACTATAAGTCTCGATAAGAATTTATGATGATCGGCCATTGTAAGTCTCGATAAGAATCTATGATGATCGGCCATTATAAATCTCGATTAGACTCTATGATGATTGGCCATTATAAGTCTCGATTAGACTCTATGATGATCGGCCATTGTAAGTCTCGATAAGAATCTACGATGATCGGCCAATATAAGTCTCGATTAGACTCTATGATGATCGGCCATTGTAAGTCTCGATTAGACTCTATGATGATCGGCCATTATAAGTCTCGATTAGACTCTATGATGATCGGCCATTGTAAGTCTCGATTAGACACTATGATGATCGGCCATTGTTCGTCCCGATTCGACACTATGATGATCGGCCATTGTAAGTCTCGATTAGACTCTATGATGATCGACCATTGTAAGTCTCGATTAGAATTTATGATAATCGGCCATTGTACGTCTCGATTAGACACTATGATGATCGGCCATTGTAAGTCTCGATTAGACTCTATGATGATCGGCCATTGTAAGTCTCGATTAGACTCTATGATTATCGGCCATTGTAAGTCCCAATAAGACTCTATGATGATCGACTATTATAAGTCCCGATAAGAATATATGATGATCGGCAGTTGTAAGTCCCGATTCTTCAAAGCGCTATATGATTATCTTCATGACATTTTTTCAATTATCTTCAAAAACAGTTCGCTGGAATAATAAACCGAAAATTAGTTACATGTTTTACTGCTACTTTTTTGCAGGACTCAGCCCTCTCATTATCTTGTAAGAAACCATTTGGAAAAGAGTTCAAACATTAAAAGTTAAAATATTATGCAGTGGAGAAAAGAATTTATAATTGCATCAACAATTTAAGCGATTTTGAACACTCGTAATATATCTCTTGCATGATATAATTAGTACAGAGATAGGACTTTGGAATGAATACGCAGGGACAAGTCATAGCTTTATACATGGAGAAGGACAATGACCATCGAGACAAGATATTAAAAAAAACCACATCAATAGAGAATAAGATTGGTTCAATTTCACAGCTTTCCCCAGACTAATGGATAGTATTTTGTATTGTCTATCGCTCAGATGTGAATGGTCGTAAGTGATTACCATCTCTAACCTTTCAATTAGAACAAAACTCTATTCGTCCTATTTTCATCTGCATGCATGTAATGGATTTTATTTGTAAGTTCGTTTTCAAATCATTTATGACCAAACTCAACTTTTGAGGATGTAAATTAGGAAAGATTACAGCGCTAATATTGAATAATGGAACAATTTATTCACATAGATTGTATAAAGATTTGAAACATCCTTTAATTGGGTAAAGACTAATTAGGTAATTAGACTAGGCAAAGGGAGCAAGTAAAAATGTGAATAAATCTTTAAGATTTAGATAATCAGAAATAGTAGAAAATAAAAATTTCTGTCAAATCATAAAAAGATACAATTCACAGACCCTGTCACCGGAGCATCGGTTATTACCGTAAATTTGATGTCATTAAGCACTCGAAACAATTCAATCATCTGTTAGAAAAGATCTTGACTCACCGTTATAAATAAAGAAGCTGGGATGTATTTGGTCAAGATTACCTAAAAGCTGTACATTTTATACATCCATATCATAATGACTACTATCAAATAGATTAAATATATTGCAAACGTTGCTGAATTTGGTCAAACCAGTCACGTTTTTCAACCGCGTGGAAAATGTAGAGATGTTTTTATGATTTTTTGTAACAACTATTCCATAATATTTTCAGAGAACTTTAAAGACAAATTCACTTCAGAAGATATTTTTTCAATGCACATGCCTAACTAACTCAGAACTGTAGTTCCACATACAACTTTTTTTTTTTTTTTTTAATTCTTTATGTTTTTATTTTATTTTATTTTAAGAGGCCACTACTTAATGAAATACTTCAACGATGAGAAATCAGTGGCATGCTGACAGACCAGGAGCATTTTGATTAGCCCTTCAACGATGAGAAATCAGTGGCATTCTGACAGACCAGGGGCATTTTGATTAGCCCTTCAACGATGAGAAATCAGTGGCATTCTGACAGACAAGGAGCATCATGATTATCCCTTTAACGATGAGAAATCAGTAGCATCTGACACCAGGAGCATTTTGTTTAGCCCTTCAACGATGACAAATCAATGGGATTTTGACAGACCAGGAGCATTTTGATTAGCCTTCAACGATGAGAAATCAATGGGATTCTGACAGACCAGGAGCACTTTGATTAGCCCTTCAACGATGAGAAATCAATGGGATTCTGACAGACCAGGAGCATTTTGATTAGCCCTTCAACGATGACAAATTAATGGGATTCTGACAGACCAGGAGCATTTTGATTAGCCCTTCAACGATGAGAAAGCAATGGGATTCTGACAGACCAGGAGCATTTTGATTAGCCCTTCAACGATGACAAATTAATGGGATACTGACAGACCAGGAGCATTTTGATTAGCCCTTCAACGATGAGAAATCAATGGGATTCTGACAGACTAGGAGCATTATGATTAGCCCTCTAGTGGCTCTCTATAGGTAGCGCACACAAAAATATGTGTTGTACAACAAAAGCGAAGTTCAAAGATTTAAAGATTTTGGTTTTCAACCATGTGATTAATAAATACCAACAGAAATGAAGCTAAAACGAGCAATTGTTTGAAAATTCTTCAGATGGACATAAGGGAATGCACTTTTTCTCACAAAAGTACACCCAGGTTACCAATTTTATTACGAGATATTTAATTCTGTACTCTCCAAATTAAGCAATTTATTTGTAATCAAACGACACGACATCAGCGTATGTCATATTGACTGTGTCAGTGGTTACATGTATTATTCCCTTTTTACCAGCAACTCCACCCATATACCTGTATCAAATAAGAGAAGTTCATTGTAACAACCTTTTCACTCATCCAATCATATAATAAAGGCACACATTTAATGGCTTTTTTGCACACAAACAGAAAGACCAACAGGATCACATACTTCATTTCATTTATATTCGAAAGGTGTGAGGAAGTGAGTTGGTGATACCGATTTGCAGATGTATATCGTCTTTTGTGAACATTGCTATTCTAGGTCATGACGATTTGCGGATATAATGCATCTATTTTAGCATGTACTTCTGACAACAACTTATATCTAGCTTACATGTAGGGCAAACAGGGAACCATTAATCTCGTGACTTTATTTACGTAATCATTTTTTAATTTGACGCATGTTTATTTAAGGAATGCAAACCTTCATGAATGATCAGGTGGTCAACCTTTATTCAACTTATATCCCCTCTTGTGAAATATACATGACCTACAGATAAAAAAATCACAGATAACAGTTGTTATATATATATATATATATTTGAGAGAAAGAAATGTGAACAGACGGAACATTGCGTCAAGAAAATAGCTTCAAGCATACCAATCAGACATTGTCATCAATCTGTCTCTAAGAGAAATGCGTTCGGTCGGTAATTTCATATTATATACATCCAATACAGGTGTATGAGATGTGGGGCCAGTACTGTCTATTCTTTAAACCAGCAAGAAAACTTATGCTTCATGTTTATTACTTGCATATTCCATCTCCTTGCGAACTCAAATCATATAAAGTATTTCAGTTATAGTAAATTCCATCTGTAGATGTAAAATCTGTATAAAACCAAAGTAACCGTTCTGTTATATCCTTTATCTATGATAAATGACTCGATTACAGGTTACAATGATGCATTAGATCAAAATTGACAATTGGTATACCTAGAATCTTACGGTATCATTGTTTGCAGACAAAACTTCCAAGCAGTAATTGACGGTGTTATCGATGATCGATGATAAATGATCGAGCCTCTAGTGCCAATTCACTCTCAAAATGTCAGCTAAACGAATTGACCGACTTCATAGTTTAACCAACCATTCTTAATAAAATTACCAAACTGACCTATTCCAACCCAGTACATCTGGACTAGTAATAGTTATGTAGTCATTAAATGTGGACACAACTGATATCGGTGCAAATTAGGTTATGCAAAGCTCCAAAGCATCGACGACTGGCAAGTAAGCTGAAATCTATAAAAGTAGCTTGTCTTTTACGAATTTAATTCGTTCGATCATTCTGTACCATTTTGTCCAATGAGGAGGAAAAGATTATGACCTTTGCATGCCCAGTTATTTTAATTAGGTCTGTTATTCGGCCGCTAACTATTACTGAAATTTGTATGTATCTAATTAAATTTTTGGTGATCAACCTGTGTACAGCTGTACCACGTGTCCAAATAATTCAATGAAGGTCCTACGATCGTTTTCCCTTTGTGTCAAGATCGCAACGGATATACTGGAGGCGGATCCAAAGATATCTGATTTGCCACCGTTTGCTTCTTTACGTAGTTATGTCCCTTTAAGAATATTGACAAGAATATAAACATGGTGTGCTGCATTTCTCAATCGGACTTGCTTTTGTTGTCAAATAGGGTACCAAAAAAAATCTAAAATGTTTTAACTTGAATTTATTACAACAGATTAGGTCATCTCAAACCTACCGTTCTCTAGAATCACTGATTTTAAAAAAAAAAAATTCAATAAATGCGATTGAAACTGATGTGAATATGCGAAAAGGGTGATGCGGGTGGTGTGCAAAAGATTGAGTTAATCGTATAAGCTCCCATTCAAAAGCAAGTTTGGTATATAAATACTGGATATATCTCATCTTGGGATACAACCAAATGACATATTTTACCACTCGGTAAAATATCATGCTTTTTGTATCACATGATGAAATATATCCGATATTAACATAAGAAAGAAAATATCATATGTGTATTTTTTTTACATGTAACAATATAGGATTGAAAAAATATGAAAATATTTCACCTCTGATTGTCTGTATTTCAGACTTAAGTATGTGTGTGTGTGTGTGTGTATATATATATATATATATATATATATATATATATATATATATATATATATATATATGGAGAGAGAGAGAGAGAGAGAGAGAGAGAGAGAAAACAACTACCGTATACACTCGCTTTCAATCTTCATCCAAATGCAAACAACATAGACCCTGATCTGCCGTCGCATAATGCACCGGCAGATCAGGGTCTATGTAGTTTGTTCTACTGATTAGTCCTTACAAACTGCATAGCCCCATATCTGCCGGCGCATTATACAACGGCAGATCTGGATCTATGCAGTTTGCAAGTGGTAGCGGTTTATACGCGAGTATATACGGTAGCTTGCTTGAGCGACTTAAACCAAATAAGAAAGGAAAGGGGTCAATGCTCGAGAAATTTGATTTATGACATCAGTCTCGTCCATGTGTATCTATTTTCTAAATGAACTGTGTTGCTTATAAAATGTCCCCCAATGGTCTAGTCGTAAAAAATGTATAACTAAATGGTAAGACAAAAGTTTGTTAATGTACATATAGAGTCTTACTGTGGACGTAATAAGTTTATACGTTCTCAACTTATCCCAAAAGAATGCGACTGTCACTTCTGTCCAGATAAACCGCACAAAAATTATCCCTACGCACGCAATGCAAAAAAATTTTGCGGAATGAAAGAGGCGATAATTAGAACCACAATGGCATAGAAGGCTGTCAATGACAATGATTTCAATATGAATTTCGCTTTCGATCAATAATTCCTGCAGATTGAAACTGTTCTGCTGAATATTAAAAACAAGTTGCATATTTTTTAAATTTTTTTTATTATTATTTTTTGGGAGGCTGGCGGAGGGGTATGTGGAGCTGTGTCGGAAGAACTTTTGATCAGTAGCTTTCAATATGGATTAAAAACATTTTACAGAAATTCGCCGACTTTAATCTAGGTAGATTAAAATAATGTAATATGAACCACAAAGATGAAGCATAATTGCACTCAGATATTTTTAAAGAGTTACGTGTGTCATCTCATTAGTGAATTATTGATAATATAGGGATCAACGAAGATTTGTATTTCTGGGGAAGTCGAAATTACTTGTCCTGTTGAAGTTCGTAAGTATTCTTGAGTCAAATATAATTGTCTTGACATTCAAGGCTCAGTAATACATTCCGTGTGGACTGTGTGAGGTCAACAAAACGGTCATAGTACGAGCTTCTTCATCAAGCCTTATTCTGGTTCGGCTCCTGTCTTTCTCTTTTTCATTTTTCAGTCTCTCTTCAGTGCCTTATTCTGTGTGCTTATCCCTTGTATTTTCTTGTTTGTTTTTCTTTTTTGTTTCTTTCATTTTTTTTCTATTCACTAAAGCAGTTATTTTATTCAGAATATCGGAATAGAGTTAACCAGCTCTGATTGAAATAATCTAATAATTCCTCTCTTCTGGCCACTACATCTTTCAAAATACAAAGAGGCTGTGTTTGAGGTCTTCTTTTCATATATCTTGCTGTTGTAGAAATTTTTTAAAAGCAAGAAAAAGAAATTATTTTTGTGCATTGGTCGATTTCGATATGGCATTCGACACTGTATAAAGGGTAGGTATTTGGATAAAACTGGTTCTAAAAATTGTTAATGTTAAATTGCTGAATGTAATTAGAAAGATGTATGGTAAAATGTGTGTATATTAATAAATAATTTTCGGATTTATCTACATGCCAGTGTGGAATAAGGCTAGGTGAAAATCTCTCCTCCATCTTATTTTCGTTATATCTGAACGAATGTTGCTTGCAAAGGGTTGCAATAGTGTGAATCTTGAATATCAGGAAACATAATTTATCTTCTTCTTCTTCTTGTTATGGGTTTAACGCCATTTTTCAGCACATGATAGGCTATACATGGCGGCCAGTATATTTGATGAAGAAAGAACCCTGAAAAACCCCGAATCACGGGAAGCTACTGGCAAGCTTTCTCACATACCCACTTTGGCCGAGCCCGAGACTCGAACCCACGCGGACAGAGGTGAGATGTCAGTGATCTAGTAAGGCGAGCGCCTTCGACCACTCGGCCACCCGGGGCTCCCAATTTATCTTGTACTTAAAGGTACTTGTTATCTTTCATACTCACGATACCGTTATTATTACAGATGACGAAGACGATCTCTATAAAACTTTGAATGAATTCTGTATATACAGTAAAGAATGGAGATTAAAGTCAATGTTGTAAAAACAAAAATAGTTGTATTTGGTTCAAGGCAATCTAACGGTTTCTCTTTTGCATTTGGCAACACATTACTGACAATAGTCGATCAGTATTTATATTTGGGATTGCATTTTACAAACAAAGGCTCATTGTATTTGGGGGAAAAAAAGAGAATCACTACACAAGCTAACAAATTTATAAACGTTTTTTGTCCAATACAAAAGAATAAGAAATTTGTCTTTAACATTAGATTTTAAACGTATCCTTTTTTATTATACTGTTTTGCCGATATTGTTAAATGGATGCGAGATCTGGGATTCTAGTGATAATGCCGTTATTGAACATGTATACACTGATGTCTTACGAAAAGTTTTTTTTTTAACAAAAAGTACCTCACTGCACATGTTTTATAGAGAAACGGATAGGTTTCCTACGAGCAGTTTTATCAAAATTAGAGCTGTTTTATTTTGATCAGGACTTGTTATTGGAAAATTACTAAATTTCAGTTATTATACTACATTATCTTACACAATGCTGCTTCTGGTATATTCAATTTTAAATGGTTTTTCTGTGTCAGACAAATCTTGTGTAATTTAGGTCTGAATAATTTATGGTTATCTAAATCATGTCCCTCTGTTGATTGGCTATCTCAGTGATGTCCCTCTGCTGATCGGCTATCTAAATCATGTCCCTCTGTTGACTGGCTATCTAAATCGTGTCCCTCTGTTGATTGGCTAAAGAAAACGGTCACAATAAGACTAAAAGATCAATACATACAAAAGTTTCATACTAGTATTTCTTATTCCTCTAAAAGCAGAACTTATAGGATATTTAAAATATCTTTTAATTTTGAACCTTTTTTTAACACATATGCAAGAAAAGAATAGAATAATTTTAACAAAGTTCCTTACAACGAATCAGAGGTTCCCCATTGAAACTGGAAGATGGGAAAATTTGTATATATCTGAAAGAAAATGTGAATTACGTGCCTCACAAGAAATAGGTGAAGAATTTCACTATCATTTTCACTGTCAATATTTTGCTGCAATAAGAAAACAATATATAAGTAAGAAGTATCTGAAAATAGTTTTGTCTATTATACTTTTTCTTCCCACTTAGTTGTGTATATCCAAAATATTGATCAGAATATACCACTATCTACCATTCTCATTTCTACCTTTCTCTATCCCAATACCACCACTATTAACAATTTGTATTTGCTCTTAATCTCATATGTCTATTGTTAGACCTGAGTTGGCAATAAAGTTATCTTCTGTTCTGTTAATTATATTAAACTTCTAAACAGACACCTGAAGGCCAATTATGCCAGAGAGCCGTAAATCATTTTTGTGCTGTGAGTTACGTTCGTTCGTTCGTTTGATTAACGACGTGTGCGGCCATTCGGCCATTTACGTCGACTCTGTGAGTTACACAACAGTCTTGCTTTATATAGGGATCATACATGATTTCAGGTATCAAAGTTCCCAAGTGGGTTGTTGAAGCCCTAACCCGAAAGGCGTTGATTTACAACACACCCGAGGGCAGTGGTGTACTGGCCATTCGGCATACCGGGACTAATCCCGGTGGGCCACCGTAAAAAAAAATCCGTTTTTTTACCGGTGTTTTACTGGTGTGAGCAAAACCCCGGGCCTGTCCCGGCAGACCGCCGCATCGGTGGGCCGGTGGGCCGTCAAAAAAAATCCGTTTTTACCGGTGTTTTACTAGTGTGAACAAATCCCCGGGCCTGTCCCGGCAGATAAGTCCAGGGACGAGTTGCTTACCCAGTACACTCCTGCCCGAGGGAATCAGCGAACGTTGATATCAGCACAAATAAATAAATAAATAAACAAAACATGTATGATTGCTAGTCTTAGATAAAATTTAAACCTATTTTTTTTATGCAGTTTAAAGTTTCACTTGTGAAGGCGCCGATCCTGTACGTTGGCTTTACTTAATCTTTTTTCCAGATGAAAATCGGATTAGCGTCTCTCTAGAGAGCCCACTTCTAAGATCTATTGAGAATAACCACTTCCGTGAATCGTTCAGTAGAATATCTGTAATTTCTACGGAATAAAGCAGCTACCAGATGTTTGGCAGGTAAATACATGATATTACACAGATGCTAAGCCGTATTTTTATTGACACGCAAATTAAAACATACACCGGTTACTGTGGAGCAGACGACTTGAAAAATCCACTTTGCGAACATCGGTATTTATATCGTTCTTAACGAATACGATGTATTAAGGCAAGAGAGCCAGTCTTATTTGTCTACTCGGAAAATTTGTCTCTTATGTGGGACTGGAAAAGGATTACGTGTTTTCAGTGAATAAACACAGTCATTGGTTTTGGGTGTACCCCGGAAAAACAAGAAGTATAAGAACACCCCAGTGCATGAATTACGCGTGAAATCCGATATCGATACATGGATACGACCACATTGATACACCTCGTCAAACAATGCTGCACATGCATCTTTTTATGTAAGAATTATATTTATTACATATATGTTCTCCATAAACGGAAGTTAATATTAAATGTATAACAGTTCACTCATTTTTACAACATCTGTTCATCTTCAGGTACAACACTCTCTCTTTCCAACCACATTTTTCTCAAAGTTGCTACATCCTCTTCTTCATCATTCTCAACCATTTTGGAATTTAGTTTTGGATATATTGTTATAATGTCAAGACGTCGTGTGCATAGTAACTTCATCATGGTGTAGTCATGGTGATTCATATTTGCAGTATTGTTGACTATTGTTTATTTGGTGTTATTGTATGATGGCAGCTTTCTCATCAATGTCTTCCGTGCAATATATTCTGGTAAGCCACGATTTATAACATTTTGTTACAGTGCTTGTGTTAATTTGGAAGTTTATTTCTTGTGTTTGTAATTTAACATACTAAAGGAAAATGTCTAAAACTTATGGTACAGAAAAGATTAGCCACACTGCTTGATGCACATAAATTGAATATTATGTTTCACACCAAAATTTTATGAGAATAAGTAATGGTATATGCCTAAGTGGTTGAAACAGAAATTTGGTTTCCAAGAAATTGTACATATTTATTCTATTTTTACTCCTGATGGAAGCGTGAGTTTCTAATGCAAGCTCTTTGGGTTATTTAATAATTCCAATTTATGGCTGGATAAGTCAAACTGTGTATTATTTGCGAATTTCTCTGACTCAGGAATATTTTTTTCCTGACACATGAAACTGTATGGAGTTTAGATGTGATAATTAAAGAGATACCGTTTCAAAGTGTCGTATCACTCTTTAATGAAATGTTTGGTATTAAATTGCCTTATTATCTGATGTGCCTTGGATAAGTATGGAATTAAATTTGCCAATCAAATATATGTTTTGTACTTTCTTAATTCTGGCATATATTTCATAAAATATTTATATCTTTAGTATAACTTGCAATTGTGGTGGAAAAACCTACTCATTGTCAATGGGACATTTTAGAGTGTTACTTTTAACTCTTACACCGACGACTTTGATCATAAATTATGCTACTATGCAAGCAGTGATAAAAACAATTCGAAAATTATAGCTCATTTTGACCATTTATTGTTCACATTAGGGTTATTTTTATTATACCAATAAAGTAATATTATTTCTTGTGACAATCCTTGATCTCGTAAATTAAAATATCGAAGTAAGTTGTAAAATGAGGTCACGCTCGAATAGGGGCAATGAAATTGCAGAATTTCACTATGGGCTTTATTATGTCGTTTCACTATGGGACTTACCATGTCGAAATGTCAATCAAAATAACTATCGAAGGTTAATACAGCAGACTGGTGGCAAGACAGATGGAATTCAGAACTCTGAGTAGGGCTGATGTTACAATTAGGTACACCTCAGGCCAGCTGACTCCAGCTTTATCATGTAATAATACATCTTTTTGGGCCCATATGAGGACACAATTGTAGAGATTTGCTATTTTCTTTATTTCCATAATTTAAAAAATACTGAGTTCCACAAGAAAATACAAAAATGACATATTTTCTTAAATTTCATCTTTATTGCCACATGAAATACTCCTTAATTGGGAATTTAAATTACACCTGAGGGGAGCAAGTGGAAGAGTAAAAATGAAGTGCTACAAACCTGATTAATCAGTTTTTAAATTAGAACGCGTGAAACGATACAATTCATGTTTTATGTTTACTTTTCTCAATTGGAAAATAGCATCTATCTTTTGACAAAACGAATAATCAATAAGAATTGTAGGAGAATTTCAGGTTTAGAATTGTCTCCCTTTTACATGTAAATTCCCTAAGGGAACCTTTTGGTGAATAATAGGGACAGAAACTGTTCCCTATCTGATGAAGTGTGAGCTATTACATTTTTCCCTCATCATGTGAATCTCACTGGAAACAACTTACTGATGGAAAAAATGGATAGTTAATAGTTTTTAATCGTAGCAATACTTATGAAAATGTTATATTTTAGAAGTGCTGCCACCTTTTGGCAATAGAATTTTCGCAACTATGTCTAATAGATATTGCTGTGGTGATAACCCCATACTTCAAAAATTTGCATATTGAGCTATTATATATTTTTGCTGTTGGGAAAAACAGAGGAATGAAATGACATTACTGTTACACTTTTCAGATTATTGTCTATGCATACTGTTTCCATGGCAACTATTACCAAAGATGTTGACCCCGAAGCATGCCCAATATAATATTTACCACACTTCCTATTTCAAATAATTATGAGAAAAACTCAAATAACCTGAATCTGTGGTGCTTTTGGTACAGAAATACAATAAAAGTTAAAAATTTTGGGTTCGAAAAATATAGTTTTCTAAGGGCTCCAAAGGTATTTTTTTATACACTTTAGTATTTGTTGAGAAAATTTCTAGTTGATAAAATTGACATCATATTTTGAATAATGAAGGACAAGTTATCAACGCAAAATTATTAGAGTATTCTGGAAATGCTGCAATATCACTCTTTGCATGATTCTTAAAAAATAAATGTACTTCAGCTTCATTTAAATGTATCTATCCATTCAATTTCTTTGATCAGCATATATTTCTTGTCTCCTTTCAACATGTTTAATATGAATATTTTAATACTACTTTAACTGTGATTATTTTCTTTAAAATAAAAAATTATTAGTTAGTCCCAATTTAGTCTTACATCGTGCCTAAGATTAGGCTTGCAAACAGATCCCTAAAAAAGCCATTAACGAGTTATATTAAAGAATCTTGAGAACTTGTATTTCCAGAGCCTTGTTAATGTTTATGATGCACTACCTGAGATCACTATGTTATGTACATTTAATATATAATGTGTATTTAAATATTGTCCAGAGGGTAAGTTGTACTTTAAATTCTGGTCATTGACAGTTGGACTGTCCCCCCCACCCCCATTTTATTGCTTCACATCCTGTTGATATAGGTCAAGAGACAATGTGTATAAGTAGGGATTTAGTAAATAAATAATTCATACCTGTTTAAATCAGTCTCTGGGAATCATTTTTGTGGTCAGGGTTTATTTGTGTGCCATTGAACTCAGATACAATTCGAGTGGAATTATTTATTTAAACATTCATTGGAATTACTAAAGTGCTCATTGACTTTTGAATCAATACATTACTTTTGTGAACTCATGCAAAAGACATTCTGGCTTGTATCATTGCGGTATATCAGGACATTCAAGATTATTGGAACTCATTCGGAATATATTATATTATTGGACTTGTGATTAGGACATTTAGGATTATTTGGAATTTGATTTACAATAGTTTAAGTATCTTTTGAATTTTATTTTGTATTATAGGGAAATAAATTGCTTTTTGATATTACATACATTTGTTGGTTTCACTTTCTGTCTGGTACATATTTTTAAGACCTAGAAAGATCAAATGTGCCTTAGAAACACAAAAAAAAAAATTTTAAAAAAATTGCCATATGGTTGTATGAACAAAACAGTTAATGAAGACAGCAACAAATTATTTTAGTGCCTCCACAATTTGCGACTTGAAGAGCAATATTTTTTATTTTTCCTTTTTTTTATATAAAAGTAGTTACGCTCTAGAGATCTGGGCTAATGAGGGGGGGCGGAAGACGGAAGGAGCCGGCCTTTATGTCTCTAGAGAGGCCACCCAAGAGAATAGAGGCCTGAGTGTTTTGGGCTGTCTTAAAAGTGGGAAATGGTAAAGGAAGGCTCAGAGTGGCTCTATAGTTTGGACTGTTGGCCTACTCTAATGCTTTATATCATTAGAATGTACAAGTTTTCATAATGTTTCAGAATTTAAATTTAAGCCAATCGGAGCTCGGCCATAATTACAACTCCAGATTTGTAACGACGTGCAAAAAGCCAGTTCTACATATTTGATTTGACATTATTGTAACAGAAAGGCCTTACAAGAAGGTATACAACTAAAGGACGAATATATTACAATGTGCACGATGTGTTATTACAGAGGCCGGCACAATTTCAGCTATGCTATAGTAAAATATATATTTTTGTTCTTTTTACCCCTCTCTCTCTCTCTCTCTCTCTCTCTCTCTCTCTCTCTCTGCCAAATGGATTCTTCGTCATAATATTCTAGTGCACGCGCTTTCCATACTATAAAAAACACGCTACAAGATGACAGTCATCGTCTATATGGAGTTTCTAAAAGAGATAATCATTTCAAAAGTTTAAAGAAATGTCCATAAGCCTAATCGTTTTCTTGCAGGGCAATAAAGCTGAAATAATCACCACCCTATTGTGATTTAGTATAGGCGGTTTTATATACAATTAAACAAAAAAATAGGCACAGACTTAGGTGTTATTCAGTCAGGTATGGGAGAATGTTTTCAGCGTACAAAATAAGCACAGATTTAGGCGTCATTCAATCAGGTATGGGAGAATGTTTTCAGCGTACAAAATGATTCAAATTTTGATGCAATCCTAGTTGCAAATTTTTCTGACTAATTCTGTAACTTCAACAGTAAATTGCTGAAGACGTTGGCAGCCTCAAAAGAATTGATGCTATGATGTTTTATTTAATATTAGTGATCATAACCCAAACAAATTTTGACCTTTTTTTACATCGGTGTTATCTCATCGCTCCTTATCAAACTTAGCTTCTCTAGAATCTTTCATTTAAAGGCAGCTTCTCCTTTAAACCGCGGGAAGTTAGACTGATAATGAGTTGATGCAAGGATAACTATGAGCAATCATTTTTTTTAAAAATTATCAGTAAAAATTGTACAAGTCATGAAATTATCAGTGAAAATTGTGTCATGAAATTATCAGTAAAAAGTAAAAATTGTATAAGTCATGAAATTATCAGTAAAAATTGTATGTCATGAAATTATCAGTAAAAATTTTATGTCATGAAATTATCAGTAAAAAAATTTAGTCATGAAATTATTATTAACAATTGTATAAGTCATGAGATTATCATTAAAAATGTACAAGTCATGAAATTATCAGTAAAAATTGTGTAAGTAATGAAATTATCAGTAAAATTGTGTCATGAAATTATCAGTAAAAATATGTCATGAAATTATCAGTACAAATTGTATAAGTCATGAAATTAACAGTAAACATTGTCTGTCATGAAATTATCAGTAAAAATTGTATAAGTCGTGAAATTAACAGTAAACATTGTCTGTCATGAAATTATCAGGAAAAATTGTATAAGTTATGAAATTATCAGTAAAATTGTATGTCATGAAATTATCAGTAAAAATTGTATGTCATAAAATTATCAGTAAAAATTGTGTCATGAAGTTATGAGTAAAAATTGTATAAGTCATGAAATTATCAGTAAAAGTTATATAAGTCATGAAAACATGTCCATAAACAGTTCATAGGAGTAAATATTGTCTGAAGTGACGAAACCCCCAAAAAGAGGATCTTCGTGAAGAAAAAGTGTACAGTAATGCCAAAAATGGTATATCTTATAAATTTCATCGAATTTGTTCTTAAACCACTCATGAAAAAAAAGGTCATGCACGTCGTTTAAACGTACAAATCTCTTATTGAATGATATATCCTCCACACACAAACATACACACAAAGACAGTCAAAGTATTTCTTCGAATAATAGACTAAATTTCAACTACAAGCATAGAGTTATGTGCCTTATCTTCATAACTGCCAAACGGCTGACATTTTGGTGTGTGAAGATAACGATATCGGCAATACATCAGTGAGAAGAAAATATGTGTCTGTGTATAAACAGCAAACAGCAACTGATAAAGTGTTGGATGTCAGTGAAATATGTAACTGTAGAGACTGGGGATCTGTGATACATGATTCCCCAAAATAAAGAAGTAGTGTTCAGACCACTTATTTACGTTTCTCTAATTAATTATCGAAATTGATCCAAAATATATATCTGTCAAGCTAATTAATTATCGAAATTGATCCAAAACATATATATCTGTCAAGCTAATTAATTATCGAAATAGATCCAAAACATATATATCTGTCAAGCTAATTAATTATCGAAATTGATCCCAAAAATATATATCTGTCAAGCTAATTAATTATCGAAATTGATCCAAAAAATATATATCTGTCAAGCTAATTAATTAACAATATATCTTAGTATAAACAAAAAATATATATTAATACATACTGCACTGGGAATTTCATGGATATTAAAGGATAGTTCTACTACAAAAATGATTTATAGAACTTTATTATCAATTGGAAACGACTGCAAAGTGAACTACATATATCAGGATTCGGACCTAAGTTGAAAAGTTGTATGCTTCAAGTAATTTTCTTGCAAGTAAGATTAATACATGTAACATTCAACTTTTCAACCTATATAATAATACTTAAGAAATATCATATTGAATGAAAACACTTATATAAATAAATAAATAAATAAATTAGAACCGGATCGGATCTGCTACCATTTAGCCCTGTGTACAGACGTGATACCGCATGCTCAATGACTACTACAACTGCTACTACTACTAGTACTACTATTACTACAACTAGTACTAATACTACTGCTACTAGTACTTGTACCACTATTACTACTACTACCACTACTATTACTACAGCTGGTAATACTACTACTAGTACTAGTACTAATACTACTACTGCTACTACTACTACTAGCAGTACTATTACTACAACTACTACTGTTGCTACTTCTACTAATAATAATAACAATACTACTACTACTACTAATAATAATAATAATAATAATAATCTTTATTTAACGAGGATTACTACACATTTGGTCATGAAAGACCCATCTGCCACGTGTTCCTCAAAGCATTAACAGGTTATGTTAGACAAAAGTCACTTACACACAAGTAGTGTAGGGGGGGTAAATAGGTACAAAGGGGGCACTTGGGGTACGTACGAGAGTTTAACATGGAGGGGGCACTTGGGGTACGTACGGGAGTTTAACATGGAGTGGGCACTCGGGGTACGTACGGGAGTTTAACATGGAGAGGGTACTTGGGGTTACTACGGGAGTTTAACATGGCGGGGGCACTTGATGCCTTTACGGGAGTTTAACATGGCGGGGGCACTTGATGCCTTTACGGGAGTTTAACATGGCGGGGGCACTTGATGCCAATACGGGAGTTTAACATGGCGGGAGTGGGTGGGGTGTGGGAGGGAGGGGAATAGAATTAATCTTTCTTGAAAAAGGGTGATCCTGTTGTATGCCTCCCAAATATTTAAGATATGTTATGTTTTGCTGCACACGCCTTGCGGCTACAAACAATGTTACAACATTTCCCAAAACCGAAGACGGGAGAACAGTAAAAACACGTCTTGTTTTATCGACAGTCTGAAATGGACTGACTGAAAATACATTGTTACAGTTTTCATGAACGCATGTTTGGGCTCAAGAATGAGAGTGTAGAATAGGACGGGTTATAGAGTGCAGAATTGGATGGGTCATACTCGAGTCATTCTTACACCGTAAAGCTATGTGCTTGTTTGTTTTGTTTGTTTGTTTGTTTTTTTGTTTTTTTTGGTTTCCTTCTGAAAACGGTAGATCTAGAATTTTTTCGTGACACATTGCAGTGCCAAAATAGGAACAAAGCTAAGATACCTGACATGCACAAGAACAACTAAACTCAAGATTTTATATGAGCCAAAGATTGACCTATGGAAGAAAAATCGTTGTACAATTTTTAAAGGTTGCAAGTTTTTGAAAAAATTACAAAACTAACGTCACATTTCACATAATCATTGTGACTACTGCCAACATTTGTGGAGAGGCATCTTAAAACGGGAACAGATACCATGATCATTTCAATCGAAATCATTGTATAAGAAACTTAGTGTGTGTGTTTGTGAAACAGAGAGAATTGACATTACGACGGAGAGAGAGAGAGAGAGAGAGAGAGAGAGAGAGAGAGAGAATATTTTATTCCTACTTTTAAAAAAATCACGACACTTACCTTTTTTTTATGGTATATTTTCCTTAAGAAATTTCAAAATCACACATTCCATTTTTAAAAAATCACATCGATAGGAAAAAAATCCTCTTTTTTCGGTAAAATATCACAAGATTGAATTGGAGACATAGTCTACTAAAATCCTTCTTTTGAAAACGTAGATGTAAAATTCTCACAAAATAATACATCCAAACGTTCTGTGATGTATTTTGACTTAAGGCTGATACACTTTCCATTGATCACAAATTATACGATGGGGTTGTGCACAGAACATTAGATTATAATGGTCTAGACTAAAAGTAACACTAAACTTCCGAAATTGTACCGGACGTTAGCGGAGACTTAAAATAATCCTGAAAAAAAAACAAAAAGGGAAAATTTTTTTTTGATTTTTTAAATTTTGTTTATATCAAAACACACAAACACACTATCTACATTTTTTTTTTTGGGAAGGGGAAATTTTTTAAAAAACAAATCAAACACACAAACACACTATCTACATTTTTTTTGGGGAAGGGGAAATTTTTTAAAAAACAAATCAAAAACACACAACCATTTTTTTTACTTTTTAAATTTTTTATATCAAAACACACACCACAAATATACAATCCATTTTAAAAAAAAAAAATTTTATTTGATGGACTGCAAAAGTTGTTGTTGTTGTTGTTGTTGTTGTTGTTGTTGTTGTCTTTGCTGCTGCTGCTGTTGGTGCTGTAGTCTATTTCTTTCCTCCCAATTTTAGATCGATAGAAAGAGAGGGAAAGTGTTTTTTTTTTTTGGTTTGGTGGGTAAAAAACAAACCACACAACACCATTCAGATATATACATCAATAATAATAATTATATTTTATTCAATGTATATACATTATGTTACTCGTGGTAATAAAACAATTTCATATAAGTCCAATACAGTTCAATACACTTCCATATATACCTTTTCATTCTCTTATTGTTCTGACACTTCAGGAAGATTCTTGTCTACAATTCTCTCATAACTTTCTTCTGGACTCTCATTGATAAACTCCAACTTAATAAAATGTCCATTATCATCTCGAATCCACTTCCTTTTTTACAAATCCTTTTTTTATTTTTTATTTTAAAAAAAAAAAAAAAAAACACAAACACACTCTTTACAAACATACTCCACACACCCATTTCTTATTTTAATTTTTTTTTTTATCCAATACATACACCACACCATCCATTGCGCTGACCTAAAAATAGGGTTCAGATCGACAGTGAGATAATAGATAGAGGGGGGTGACTTCAGATCGACAGAAAGAGAGAGATAGAACATAATCATTATTATTTCAAATTCAATAAAAAACCACACAACACCATATTTTTTTTCAACAATCAACAAAATTGTTTATTCAACAATAACTATTCTAGCATAAAAATACTAACCATTCAACCAGAAATTTTCAAATAGGAACATATTTACAAGGTTGACAACGTTGCGAAGGTAAAGTAAATGTGAAACTTTCTACATCTACATCATTTTGATGTACACTACGATGGTGAGCTAAAGACAAGAGATAACCATAACGTTGACAAAACCATTGTTGTACTTTAGCATCATTTCGAACATAGTCACTATCAAAATAAGTCAGTAAATGTTCTAAGGAATATCCAAGACTGCGTTGATGAAGATAATGAACACAATATTGTCCACACACCATAGAATCTGATCCTTGTAGTCTCACTCGTGTTCTGGCCATCGAGAAATAAATCCAGTAAACTCGGTTTTAGGTTCTGAATGAATGACTTCGTCATCATCATCATTTGTGGTAGTTTGTGACTTCTCACAAAATTCCTCATCTATTTCCATAGGTTCTTCTTCTACGTGTTGCATCTTTTTTTTTCTTCTTCTAATAGTCTAGAATCACTTCTCTCAAACTGTTGATTTCTAGAGTATTATCAAATTCTGCATACAAGACGACGTTCACTGTGTCGGGTAGAGGATCTGCAAACTGAAGTTCCACACGAAGTGGGCCTGATTTTATAGGGTGAAAATGTCCTTCATCGCTGCCTTGGTCCGGAGTGAAATCAAATCCCCACAAAGCATACCCTCCTGCATAATCCTCGTACGAAATGCCGTGGCTGGTGTCGCGCCCTAACTGGCCTGTGGCTTCAAACAGGCTCAGGTAAGATCGCAAGTAATTTTTATGGCCGTCGCTAAAGTTAGGTTCAAAAGGTCTGGTACACAAGGTCTTGCCATCTCGACTGACTTCTATCTTGGAGACGTTGTAGTGTTTAAACTCGAACGGATTCTGATCGTGGACTCCGTTGAGGGCTGCATTACTGACGATGCCAATCAGCAAACGTTTGGGGAGCTGTCCTTGGAAGATGTGATCTTCGACTTTGGATCGGAGTCCAGCGGCTATGGTAAAGGTTTTCACTTCCACTCGTCGCACAGGATACTTAGCAGTGGTTCTGCTCAAGGATTGACTGATGTCATTGGCTACTTTTGGTAAGACTTCTACACGTCGCACGTAAAGTTTGGCTTCTTGGATTTTGGTTTTCCACTCGTTAGCATGAGCCATCAAATGGAAGGCGGCACTACTGCGATTAAGTCTCAGGCGTACATCTACTCCGTTCAACAAATACTTGTCTTGCAACCACATGTCCAAATGCAAACGATCCATCAGTTCTAAACTTCGTCTGATTTTCTTTCGACGGTCGTTGAATCCCACATTGTGAGGGACTGCTGGAATTATAGGATCACCATCATTAGCAGAAGTCTTCGCCGGTACTGACAGCTCTGTGTCGTTGAACTTTTCCGAGGTGTCAGGTTTCCAGACCACCGAAGCATCCAGATGAGTGTTCTTGGCTTCTTTTCCGTACGTCAAGAGATTTTCCAAATAAGCACGGTAAGGGTAAGTATCCAAACTGCTGCTGACCAGTTTGTTATTCAAGTACAAATCTACTCCGCTGAACAAGGAATGCATGAAATTATTGACGGGTGCCACTCGGGCAGCTTCCCCAGGAAGGGTGTTGTCATTTTTTTGTACTTGAAGTTCAGGTACAAGTAACTGTTATTCAGATCGATGTAATCTTCGGTTTGTCCTTTGATTTCAAATTCGATAGGAGCTGATTCCGTCAAAGACGATACAGGATGAAATTCCACCCATTGGGATTCTTGCATCGTCATCATGGTGGGAGGCATAGAAAACATATCCAGTTTCTGACTTGGTACATTCGCAAGAATCTCGGTGCATCATTTTCACAGTTATTAATAATCAAACACGTCTAATTCTCTACCAGTTCTTCTTCTTTTCTTATTCTTTTTGGAACTGCCGTGTGTTTTTTTATGAACTTTGAAAGGATTTAGACGTTGTTGTCGTCTCTTTCTACCTTGTCCTTGCTGCTGTGAAGTAATGCCAGGGTCTGAAGCGTGAAGCGTATTTATAGGATTTTCTTGGAGGCCTAAAAGATCTTTACCAGTCGTCATCAACACATTTTTGCCTGCTCTCATAAAAGCTTCTTTAGGATTTTGTTTGTCGATGAGGACATTTTGCAAAAATTCTTTTCCTTGTGTCAAAGCGGCATCTTTTAAGGCATGCAATCCTCGAGTCACCATCGGTTTCAAAATAGGAGCTACCGTCCGAAAAGCCGATTTTAACATATCTCCTAAACCATGTCCTCGTTGTCGAGCCACTCCTTGGTACACTGGATACATTTTTGTTTGTTTGGGAGGTTAGTTACAATTCGTTAGAGAACTTGTTTTTTTTTCGAAAATGTAGTTTCACCGTGACTTTTCCTTTGTCAATGAATGGCACATCTTGTCCCAAATCTCCTTTTATACTAATGTTGACACTGTCAAAATACGATTTACTGACTGGAAGATAATGAGGATGTACAAATTCACGGTGAACGTGAAACGTGTTTCCACCTTCTTCGTACGCACCAGCAGCAGTATCCACTTTGAAAGGAATGACTCTCAGTAAGGGAGCAGCTGTGTGACCCACCACGTTGTAACTCCACCACATCGGAGTACACAAACATTAAATTCAGTCCAACGTTCAATTCGATAGGGGTGCGAAAAGCCTCTCCGAAATCTGTGTTGGTGTGGATTGTTCGTTCACCATGATACTTTTTATTTCCACCCAAAATTTCAAACAACCCAGCAGAAAAACCGATTGGTCATGAATTTTCTTTCGTGCGCGGGTATGTGTTTGTCTTCTTTCTCGTCGAATGGCTTTCCCTCATGCCCTTTCAAAAATTGTATCCAGATACGGCGTTGCCACAGGATGGTATTTGATCTCTACCCATTTTTGGTTTTTTTCCAAGGCTTTGCCAAATTGGGCTTCGAAGACGGCCGCAATCGTCTCCACCAAATGTTGAGCGCTAAATAATACCCTTCAGGAATTCTCATGCGATAGGTCGAGTAGGGAGTATTGTCAGTTTTTGAACTCATTTTTTTCCCAATTTCAGGATCATGAGCGTCCAACTCTTTTTGCACTTTTTCGTTATAGATTGCTACGTCAAAAATGGTTTGATTTCCAGACACATTCTTGATTTGCGTAGGATGAATGATTTCTACCAAAGCCACTTCCCAATGAGCGTCGTGATCCAATTGGAAGGCCTGAGGTAATTTGGCCGTGAAACAACATAATTTGTTGTTGGGAAACACATCCATGGAACTGTCACTGGGTAAAGTTAAATAAAATTGGTCATTCATAGTTCTAAGGTGGTTCTGGTGTCCGAGGAGTCACTCAAGTGGACAGAAGAAGAATGATGTTCAAAAGGTTCCAAAAGAGAATTGGTATTGTGGTGGTGACTGGACGAAGAAGAAGGTGAACTGGCGTTGGTCGAACTAGCGTGGTTGTTGCTATGGCTGCTGTTGTCTGTCGTCGTAAATTTCAAAGAGGGACTGGGTAAAAGATAACCGATGCAACTGCTCAGTAAAATGGTCCACAATTGTTTGTCTCCTTGTTGTAAACTCAAATTAACAATAGCTGCTCCGATGACACAATACACTACAAAGATTTGGCAGAAAAAGACGATTTGATTTTTAGGCACACGTTCTCCGCACCACACCCAAAGGGGTTGTTTTTGTAATTCTTGAAGAGAAGAACTCTGTGAAGGAGTCGTTGAAGTCGTCTGGGTGGCTACTGTGTTGAATGGCATGTTGTGAGTTTACTTCTTTTTCTTTTTATAGTCGACGACTTGAGAAGCTGCAATCCAAGAATCAAAACTAGGAGGATATCCTTTCCAACGTACTTTGACTTCTTCTACTCGACGTTTACCTACTGTGCGTTGTTCTTTGTTCGAGAATGCTTTCGATGTCGTACAAGGTATCTTCTTTTTTAGTCACTCGTTGTAACTCAGGCAAGTAAAATGTTCCTTTGAGTACTTCACCGTTCATGTCTTCCAATTTATAGACGGGAGGATCACGTCCACGGACGGGGGTAGTGACACGAAACAATTCGGTAGTCCAGTTAGGTAAATAACCTTTGTCAAAAGTACGTTTGGTTTTTCCGATACGAACCCAATCTCCCGTCTTTAATAACTTCAACAAAGGTGTTTTCTTTTTTCTTTTTTTGATCTGCTGGGGGTGAACCAAATAATTTATCAAACACAGACACTTCGTTTTCAGGGCTGACCTCTTCGGGGGTACATCCAATACTACGATGGTACGATTGATTGTACGCTTTGACCAAACGAGGTAACACGTCGATGTACTTGAGAGTATGTTGATGTGTAAAATATTTCCACATACGTTCTTTCAAAGTTCTTTGAAAACGTTCCACGATACTGGCTTTGGTTTCAGGATTTTCGGTAGTAAGAAAATGAATGTGTCCTTTGTTTCAATTCTTTTTGAAAAGCTTGGTTTAGAAATTCGGTACCTTTGTCCGTTTGCCATCGTAAAGGTTGGCGTCCACTTTGTTTCAAGACCAATTTTAAGGCTCGTACCAATTCGGTACTGCTTTTAGAAGTCAAAGGCACGACCCAAGCAAATTTGGAAAACACGTCGATGACAACAAAACAAATATTTGTGACCACCATTGTAAGTGGCTAAATGAGAGACGTCAGCTAAATCGGCTTGCCATTGATGATCGATCCCTTCCACTTGAGTGGTACTTCTAGAAAATTTACGTCGAATGGGTTTGTGTAACGTGTACGTCGATTGTTCTTGTAACCATCGTCGTACTTCGGGCAAACGTACACTTTTCAATTGACTTTTAGCAGCTCGGATATAATTTTTGAACTCCTCCGTAACCAGCAGCATGGCCAGGATTGTAATAAATGGTGGCTAACAGTTTCTCCATGATGATGATGATGATGATTTCCTCAAGAATAAGTTAACCAAGTTCCAATACTCTTTTCTTCGTGAGGTATCTTTTTGGATTGTTGTTGTTTACGTGTCCGACGTGCTACTGGGGTAAAGGTAGTTTGAACAGGGGTCATCGGTTCTGTTTTGACTTCTTTCTTCACTTCTTCCTTTTTCTTTTCTGAGGGTAAAGGGGTAGGCATCTTCTTTTTTATCCAATCCGGTGTGGCTAACTTTTTTAATTTTTTAAGAGGTGGAGTTAGTAAAAACTCTTCTTCTTCTTCTTCTTCTTCTTGGACGGTCATCCCTGTAACCGTGTGTCTGTTTTAGTGGTGACTTTAGGTTCGCTTTTCATCAGAGCCTTAAAATCTCTCAGAGTGGGTGAAGCTGTTTCGTCGACTGCTTTTTGACGAAAGAGTTGTCAGACGTTGTAAAAGTTGACCGTACCGTTGGGATTTTCTGGTTTCGGACACATTGTTTCGTTCCATCAGGGGATTGTATTTCTTGTTGTAACTGAGACATTTCGTTAAGATTAGGATTGGGTGGTAAATGAGGTATCCGTTGTTCGTTCCAACGATGAAATTCCATCCATCGTTTGTAAGGTACTAAAGTCAGTTTTCGTCCTTCCATTTCATCCAAAGGTACCAAAAAAGTTGTGGGGTCTTTTCAGAGAAGGGTGGTCCTTTTTATCTTCTTTTTTTGGGGAGTGGTTATCGCATGACCCCTCCTAAAAGTGGTCCAGCAATCGTTCCTAACAAAGGAGCGGCTATTTTTAACAATGGTCCTATCAACATAGGTAGAAATCCACCTCGTTGTACCAACATTTTTTTCTTTTGTTGAAGAGGTATTTTCTTTTTCACCATTTGACGAAGAACGTTCCGATGTTTCCCTAATTTTTGTTTTCTGTATCTTAGACAAAGGTACCCTTCCATTTAACACGATCAAACACCATTCACACACGGTATCGATGATTTCTTTAGGAGCTGATTGAATGAGTTGTTTTCGCAATGGGAGGTTTGGATTTGTTCAGGACAGACAAGACATCCCAATGTTTGGCTAGACGAGGGGGGAAGAAGTCGCCTTTTTTACTGGTTTTCCTTCTTTTTTTGGTGGTGGTGGGTGGTGGTGTGCACGTTTGGGAGCCATCTTTTTTAGTCGGTAGAAAACAAGTCTGAAGTCTTTTAGCAGGGTACTCCTTCTATTTTATACTGGAACACGTCTCCACTGATTGTCTGCACGACGTACCAACTTCACGACAGGTCTCACTTGACGTTGAGGTGTTTTCAAGGGACTAAATCGACTCAATTCTTGTTTGGATAAATCTACTAAACTTTGTAAGATACCAGTTCTTTCTTGGACTTTGGTTTTAGGGGATGGTACTTTGTTGGCGGCCGCTGCCATAGCCAGATCAGCTTCTGTCGTCGAGGGTCCCGAAGGGGTGACTTTCGAAATAGGTTTCCATTTTTGCATCAAATTAGGAAACACTTGTCTTAAGTCCGGTTTGGCAGGCATCATCGTGAAGGGTGGTGAAGAAGACAAAGATGATGAGGACGAAGGAGAAGGGAGACCTCGTCACGGTTGTTTGTCGTGGTGTCTTGGCGGTGTGTACGTTTGCGTCCTGGCCGCAGTACCTCTCTTGCGGCCGGTGCTAGTGGTAGGTGTTTTCTTCTTCTTGGTAGAACTTTTCTTTTTCTGGTGGGTGGTTTTCTTTTTCTTTGGACTTTTCTTCTTTTTGGGTGCTTTGGTTTTTTGGCTTTGGCATCATTAGAATCCCATTTCAAAAGGGAACGAATCATGACCCCTCCTAAAGAACCACTTCCACCAGGAGTTTAAAATGATTTGTTTTTTAGTCCGTGAATCGATTCTAGGATCAGCCAGTTGTGACAATGCTCCTTTATGTCTTTGAAAAAAACGTTGAGTTTGATGAGGTATGTGAATGATGCCTTGCAGTAATTGACGTGCTGTCAAAGTAAACCATCGTAACACTTCTTCTCAGACTCGCTTCTAACAAATGAGCACCGACTTGTACATTTTTTTCACGACTGATGCCATACAAGGGCACGAATCAATTTAGCCGAAGGATGAGGTTTGAAAGGAAGTCATCTTCTCACAAAAAGAGTGTGAGACAGAAATGACGTAGTGGACTGTTTTTATAGTTTTTTTTCAAAAATGGGTTGAAGGGGACGTGTAAATGACAGGACCACATTCTTCACCCATAGGGTGAAACTATTGTGCACGAAATCTCAAATAGTCAGGAGTGGTCGTTTTTAAGTCGATGAGTAAATACTCGTGAGGGGTTTGAGTGGCATCGTCTTACGCATAATTGAGCCAAGGAGCCCCTAACTGTTTGGCTAACACTTGTACTTGAGATTTGTCTCTGGGGCTTTTAAACAAGACCACGTAATGAGCATTCAAACTAATGGTTCGATGGGCTTTACTTTGCTGAATAAATTTTGAGTAATGTAGACAATACTAGCATTACGATGGTGTCCTTTTCGTGTAAACCAAAGTTTAATTTCTTCTTCGTCTTCTCCTAACATGTCATCAAAAATAACTAAATGAGTTTGACTCACGTCAGACACCGATTCCATCGTCTTCGTGAGGAATACCATCCACAAATGAAATTGGTTTCTCCTTGACTTTCTTTCAATACGTGTAAGACGGTTGCCACTCTTTGTAACACCACACGATACGTTGAGGTGGACGATCAAACAAATCAGCTTTGTGTTCGATCAATCGTTTGACAAATTCGGTTTTCCCTGAACCACTCGGTCCAGCAATCAACATGTTAAATGGATGGCGCAGATACAAAGCTTTCCAACTTTGACGATCTAACTTTTCGTCAATCACTTTGGACGACAGAAGCACAAGAGGTAGACGAGATAGAATAAGAAGATGATGTAGCCATGTCTGAGGTAAGAAGATTTTTGAGAAGAAGACAAAGACCCAAGACATTTTATACATTTTCATACACGTTTTAATGTTTTATTGTTTTTTTAAAAAAAAACAACCAACCACCATGACAACAAAACAAAAACATATTTTTTACAACCTTTACACCGAACACGAAAGAAGTTTCAAGAAGTGAATTAGTGAGAAAATATGCAATTAAAATGAACACGTATTCACAATGAAGACTACCACTAAAACCATTCAAAACTGACATATAAACACGTCAATGTACAAACAATAGTGTTTCGTGTCCTAGTCATGGAAAGACACACCTTGAAAGGAGGGGCTATAGTTGGTAAAAATCGACGAAATGAGACTTTGAGTTTAACGTTTCACTTGGATTTTGACAAAACTCTTGGTAAATCTCCGTTTTCGTAATTCTTCAAAGGCATGCCAGCAATGTACTTAGGGTTTAAGAGTTTCCGATTTGGAAAGAAGGTAACACTCTTTTTGTTATTCTTCACGATACTGGTATAGTTTTTTCTTCAAAATCAGATTTCTGATACGGTGAAAGTCACGTTAGTGCTGCAAATCGAGGAATGACTTTGAGTTTTGGGTGTTCACTTGGATCTGGACCAACTCTTTGGAAATGCGTACTCGCAACTTCGAAGGCAAGTCACAAATGCGATCTTCTAAAACTAGGGACAAAATACTGGTATAATGCGTTTCTCGCAGCTCCAAAGGGTAGAACCACAAATGTATTCTTGTAAAGTATCCTCCGACATGTTTTTTACTTCTTCTTGGCATCTGGCTCATCGGTACCCGTACTCTTCTGAGGCCACTAAAGGTAAGAATGACAGTGCGGAGACCATCTGGCATGTTCAATGTAAGCTGAGTCGGTAGGCTCACCCATTGGTGAAGTCTCACACCGCAACTGAAACATTGAACTTTATCTCCTTCTCCAAGTAGATAAATCCAGATCTGGCTAAAGCTTTGTCAGTAGTGGGATTGTAGTAGAAATTTAGGCCACTTGTTCTTTGAAACGTCTCGAGTCGATTATCATACTTGGAATAACCAGGCAGAGCCACAGGTATCGTCAATTCTTATGACATTCACAGGTACGTTTTAGCATTCTTCCCAATAAAGAAGAAAGGTCGTCCTGTCATCTCTAGAGGGACGGTGAGGGTACACGTGCTGCATCGACGATGTCCAAGCGTACCGGCATCCGTCTGATCGTATGAATCGATGCTGTCAACGCTTACGGAATCCGTCTCGTCGCATGGGCACTGCATCAGCACTCCAAGTCGTAATGGTACTTGGAGTTCACACCACTAGATTCTCCCTCGGTGGGTGGGTGGCATGAGTATTCTTTTATTCATCTTTGGTGGGAGGATGACAAAATTAATCTTTTTTTCTTCTTCTTGCTCGGTCAACGTTGAAAGTCACAATGAATGGTTTAGGTTTGGAAGGGGTGCCCTTTTTTATACTGCAGATCGGCGTTCAGTAATGGTAAAGTGGTGTGGTCTGGAA
>JAQPZY010001368.1:2225000-2425821 GCA_029931535.1 Margaritifera margaritifera | reverse complement strand
TTTAAGGAAGCTTAAAATGTAGATAAAATGAAGAGAAGGTAAAATCATACTTTCGCTGGATATCATAGCTTCTTCGGAAGTGGGGCGAGTGCGATATGGGAAGTTGTACCATAGAAAACAAAATACAAAATATCTTCTTCAAGGAAAACTACCGGTAACTGCTTGTGACAAATCATTGTATTAAATGTAAAGTGTATAGAAAAAAGAAAAAAAGGGCATTTACCAAAGTTTTTCTTTTAAGCAATTTTGTTAGGGACTATTTCTCTATTTCTTTTCCACAATCGACAACTTCCCCTATGCACAGGTTGTCGCCATACAATGAAAGCATTAATTGTCTGCACCGGTAACATTGCTTACCACTCATGGTACCAATTCAACTCTCATAGTAAACCTATGGAAGAACCATGATATTAAAATATCGATAACTTTAATTTCTAAATGCTCATGATCAAACCTATATTTCTGACTATAGACCCATCCTTGATGCAAGCTTCTGAGTGGAGAAAACGATATGTTCTGCTGCGATTTTTTATATTTGTATTATCAACATGTGCATGAAATGTGTTATCCATTCTGTACCTAACAAATCAGGTGCTATGTTCATTATGAGTATCCCTAAGCCAAGTCTATACAGATACTAAAATTGCATCAATAGAATCTTGTCTCTATTTGTTCACAAAACTTTTACTTTTCATCATTATTCAATTATGAGTCATCAAAAATGTATATACTCTATTTTATGGTCACCCATTTCTAGACTGGTTCACAGTTGTGCCATATAATTAGTACTGCGAGTCCTATAGTCTATATCGGCTAATCGACTAAATGTTAGTCGGTTAAAAGTGAGTTTAAGTTTTGATAGTTGTTGTAAAGTTTAGATTCAATTTGGATATAATTGGATTTTATATGAACAATAAAACGTCTTAGCAGTATCTCGGAGCAGCTTGATGATTTTTTTTTACCTTTACGTAACCAATCATTTACTGTTCTCTTGTAGTAAAACGTGCTAGATTCACAGAGTAGGATGCACAAATCTTAGTCTTATAAGCTCGTTCCTCGTGTATCTTGATTAGTTCGGTGCTACATCATAATGACATGTTTTGCACTGCACAGCATCAACCTTACAACAAGAACTTATTTTAGAAAAAAAAAAGCGTCCGTATTAATTTTGATAAGTTTTTCAATTTGGTTTTCTGAGGATTCGTCAGTTGTGATTAATATTTGTTTTTGGGAGAAAGTTGAATTTGGAACAATGAGTTTGTGCGTTATGGTATCATATAAGTATACTACATGTTGATTTCTACTGGTTCTTTTCGGTTTGATTGAGTTGTGGCAGGGTATTTTGCTTTGTTATTAGGCCTTTGTTGAAAAATATTATTCTGTTTTCCAGTCTACGTCTTTTTAAAATGGTTTCCAAGACAACTTATTCAATATTGAGGCCATACTTCCTGGGGTATAGACATAATTGGATGTAACAAACCTGGCTGCTCGTTTTGGATTTTTTCAATTTCAATTTTCTAAAACCTGGAAATGGGGATTCCAAACTGTACAAGCATATTTTTTAAAATATGTCTAACTAAACTCTTCAAAGCTAGTTTCTTTCGCATTTTGTGGGCAAGATGACAAGTTACGTCTTAATAGGGCCTAAAGTATGAATTGCTTGGTGGTGCATAATTCTTGAATTGAAGGTTCCATTTCAGATCACTCACTAACAAATGTGACCACTAAATATTTTATTTGATAGATGTTTTCGAAAGTATTACCTTCCAATGAATACGACATATTAGTTTTATGGCTTTTCTTTCTTGTCATTTGCATTGTGTTGCCTTTTTTAAGTTGGAATCGAATGCCCCATATTCGTGCCCACTGCTCTAGTTTTTTAATGTCATTTTGTTAATATTTTAGTACCCTTGCTCGGTTTTGATTGATCTGTATCATATACAGTCATCTGCGAATGAGCCGAATTTCTGAGTCAATTTCAATCATGATGTCATTGATGTGCAAGAAGAGCACTGGTCCAAATACTGTGCCTTGATTTACTACAGAGGCTACTTTTAAACCAGCCAGATTTGGAACCATTTACCACCCAACATCATTCTTGGAAAACACATAAAAAGCTTTTCCAGCATTGGAAACATAAAAAATCTTTAATGCGGGGGGGACAAAAAGCGTTAATTTAATACAAAAATGTCTACTTGGTCCACTTTCTAAAGTTCATCAATAACACAAATGTTGGCTTCGCAGCTGTGTAAATTTTCCAAAGGCATGTTGCTTATCAGATTGTTGGTGAAAAGTTAAACCAAGTTGCTTGCCCTGCTTGTATATTATGAGATTTGGGGTATTTTGAGATCACCTTTATTGAACAGTGGGATTTACTAGAGCAGCAAATTTGCCAATGATTAATGTGGCTAAGCACTGTGCAACTTAGAAGAGCACGTGCCAAGTACTTGATCAGTATCCACACAATTCTTTTTTTATAAGGTTTAAACATGTAGCAACTTTTGAACTCCTAAACATGTTACTGTGTATTCTTTTGGCACCATCCTTGAAAATTTGAATACACACACTGCAGAATTTAATGAAGGAATGTCATTGCGTCTGTTTTTTTTTTTTAATGTTTTATTTTTTTTTTATTTTATATTTCCCGCATTTTGTAATCTATTATTTGT
Organism: Margaritifera margaritifera; assembly: GCA_029931535.1. Classification (NCBI taxonomy): domain Eukaryota; kingdom Metazoa; phylum Mollusca; class Bivalvia; order Unionida; family Margaritiferidae; genus Margaritifera; species Margaritifera margaritifera. The sequence continues at coordinate 2,423,152 of JAQPZY010001368.1, read as the reverse complement.
ATGCAAAATTGTTAACTGCGCAATTCCACTGATCAACCGGTAATACATGGGCCCACCTCAGCGACACATCCACGTATCTTTCGCATTGAACAGTTCACATTAGAGCCAAACGTCACAATTTTGTATTAAAATTGTGCTACTTGGTCACCTTTATCTAAATGTTCAGCCCAATCATCAATAACACAACAAAGTTGTGCTTCGCAGCTTTGTATTTTCCATAAGGCATGTTGCTTATCAGATATGATAGAAAAGTTATCCAAGTACTTCCTGCTGTTAAAACAAACAATATGCTCAAGTGCTTGCAAAGAACACTGGTGAATGAGATTGGGCGGTAATTACTGACCATTGCGCGATCACCTTTATTGAACAGTGGGCATATATTTACTAGAGACCAATCCTTTGGAATGTTTCAAATGTCCAATGATTGTTAAAATATGTGCGTAAGCACTTGCGCCAACTCGGAAGATAGTGCCTCAAGTACTTTTCGATCCTGTCATCCGGACCACAAACTTTTTGATAGGTTTAAACCATGTAGCAACTGTTGAACTCCTAAACATGTTACTGCTGTATTACTTATTTTTGGCACTTTTTGGGAATATACATGGTGAAGCCATGTCACTGAAATGGTTACAAACACCGCAGAATTGTGTGTTCAGTGTTTCAGCCTTTTCTGTATCGATTTCTACTAATCTGGTATCTGCCTTAAAGAAGGAATGTCATGTGCGTCTGTTTTTTTTTGTTTGTTATGTTGTGTGCGTGTGCTGTTGATGTATTTCCCGCATGACTTCGAATCTGAGGTTAGGTTTCCAATCATGTTGTTGACGTAGTTACGTCAATTTTTACATTTTGTTTCATTTCAGCTTTTAGCAATTTTCATTTTGTTCTTAATTTTTCACTGCCGGTATGAGTTGTTATATGGGCCACCCTAGAGCCAAACGGGAATTAACATTACGTAGGTTACGTTAAGAAGCGCTCTAGAGCCAAAAGGGAATTTAACATTGTGTGGTATTCTAGAGCCAAACGGGAATGTAACATTGTGGGTTTCTGGAGCCAAACGGGAATTTAAAATTGTGCTGGAGCCAAAAGGGAATGGCAATTTAATTTTTTTTTATTACAATCCAATACACCACATACACAATCCAGCAACCTGCTTTTTTATTACAATCTAACACACACCCCTACAATCCAGCAACCGCTTTTTGATTGCTATCCAAACACACACCACGCTATCCAGGAACCACTTTTTTTATTACTATCCAAACACACACCCTACAATTCAGCAACGCCTTTTAAATTACTATCCACCACCCCCCTACTATCCAGCAACCGCTTTCTGATTACCACCCAAACACCCTCCCCCCTACTATCCAACAAAAAGTGTAGGAGTGCTTATATACACGCACTATACTAACATACACAAACACATGCCATCTCACACACAAGGATTGAAGTGTTTATGCACACACTGTATACTTATATACACACAAACATACTATCACACACAAGAGCATGAAATGTTTATAGACACACTACTATACCCTCTCACACATACAAACACACATAAGATAGAAGGGGTAAAGGGGTTTTAAGTTTTTTAGTTTTTTGTTGGGAAAACATAGACATACACAAAAAATATACACAAAACATAAAACACAAAAGAATTGGCAATTGATTAATATCTCTGTTTTCTAGTGATCTGGGCGGCCCTGAAAAGCACCGTTGGGTTTTAACACTAACAACTTCGGATTTCATTTGAGTTTTTTCATTTAATCAAATCAGACATCTGCAGTGGGCTAATTGGGCTTAGCAAAAAGTTTTCTACTGCTTTGAAAATTTATAATTCAGAACTTTTGGCTAAGCCTTCATAGTGCAGAACCTTAGCCAAAATTTGGCTGAATCCTGATAGTCAAAAACTTGAGCCAAAATTTGTTTTGCTTTAATGGTCCAAAACTTAGCTAAAATTTGGCTAAGCCTTCATAGTCCAGAACCTTATCCAAAATTTGGCTAAAACTCGATAGTCAAAAACTGTAGTCAAAATTTTGTTACCATTAATGGTCCAAAACTTGGCTAAAATTTGGCTAAGCCTTCACAGTCCAGAACTTTAACCAAAATTTGGCTAAGCCTTGATGGTCCAGTTCATGAAGGAAGCTTCCCTAACTTTATTCTGTATTGTTATGCAGTTATTTTGTTATGCACAAGTCTTCCCTTTATGGTTTCACAATTATTCCACCTTAAGGGTTGTTATGAATGAGTGATGTATACTTGCCGTATCAAATTCTGTTCATTTGCTGTATGCACACTGCATAAAATATCCTCCTGTATTTTTTAAATAGTCCAGGTCCTGCAACTGTATATCCAAATGCTGATGATTTGGATTATTCACTTGAACAGACAATAAGAATTTTATGAATCATGGAGAAAATAATTATTGAAGACTACTTGAACTCTTCTGAATGTATTTAATCAATTTTGGCATTTTGTGTCACAGAAAGAAAGTCTGTTAAAATTTTAAGTTCTCATTAAAACTTGAAACTTCATGTTATTTATATTTGCCGATTTTGTGGATACATTTTTTGCTAGTGCTTCTTTCCAAAATTTACAAAACTACTTGATGTTGACTACTCTGATTAAAAAAGCTATATTGGAATTGATGTCCAATAAATATTAAACTTTTTTTCTACTCTGTCTTACACTTTATAAAATTTATCTGTTAAAAGTTTAAGTTCTCATTAAAACTTGAAACTTCATGCTATTTATATTTGCCGATTTTGTGGATACTTTTTTAGCTTGTGCTTCTTTCAAAAATTTACAAAAATACTTGATGTTGACTATTCTAATTAAAAAAGCTATATTGGCAATAATGTTTAAACTTTTTTTCTCCGTCTTACACTTTATAAAATGTATCTTTTAAAAAATGTAACACAAAAGATGATAATTTTGAAAAGGCAGGTTTTAAGAAGAGGCTTCTTATCAATACTTCTTCTGAGATGCTGAAAAACTTGTTGACCTAATTTGCTGTTACATATGTGTAATAACGATTTAATTTCTTCTCTTTCTCATTTTTGAATAAATTTCTCGGAAAAAGATATATTACAAAAGGGTATTTTTCCAAACCTCCGGAAGGATTTAACATAATGTTTATAAACTATATCAGTGATTCTGGAGATATGCTATATGGGTTACATTTTACCTGTGGCTTTCTTATTTGTCAGATTTCAATAAAAAAATTCTCATTGGTTTTTAGTTTGTGTGGGGTTTAACGCCATTTTTCAGCACACAATAGGTTATACATGGCGGCCAGTATATTTGGTGAAGGAAGACCCTGGGAAAAATCACCGACCCAAGGGAATCTACTTGCATTACAAGCTTTCTCACATACCCAAAATTTCAGGTTGAAGATTTTGTCAACCCTGCTACTAGACTACATGGATGATTGCACTGAAGGTTTTCATGTTACATAAGTAGTTGATGTAGATGAGCAGTAAAAAACAAATGGATAATTTTATCATTGAAGCTTTCCTGGATATTAACTAATAAGAAGTTGTTAGTTTCATTCGGCTAGTTGGTTGATCCGGCATTTGTTCTTATAGCTTCTTTAAACTTTGACAGTTATACCATCATTAAAATGCATAAATTGTATGGCACTCAAAGCATATATCACAACATAGCATAACAAAATCAATTCTAAACATTTTCGAAACTTTTTTTCAAATAAAACTTAAATGTCAAATATTAAGAGCTCTGACTCTGGATTTGAGCTTAGGTGCAAGTAAATCAAATATTTTCGCCTACCACAAACTGAATTCTTAACCGTATGCTAAATTTATGGATTAACATGTCTGATGAGGAATGCATCTTTAAAATGGCAGATACATTGATATCTAGTTGAAACGTGTAATTGTCATTAAACACTGTTTTGCAAAAATGTTTGCATTCAACATAATTTGCTTTGAAGCTTGATATTGATGAGAACTTGGTCAAGTTTCATTGTCATCATTTTACATCATTGTTTAGCAGAGTTATAGCCCATGACTGTTAGAGCCACCTATACTTTTGTTTATGCACATTTAACTCCCTAATTATTATTGCAAATTTGGAATGCAGTTTTGAATTACAAGAGGTCCTCTTAGCTGAGTGTTATTGTCACATGTTTAGATCATTGCTTCAGTTAGGTTATAGCCTTCCAGTTTTTGGACCCATCTAGTTTCATATCGCACACAATAATGCCTTTGGTTCTGCTTCCGGGTTTATGGGGTAAAGCTGAAAGGCAAGGGACGGTACAGGAAATAGTTGTTTGCTCTAAAACTCTCACATTGTAGAGAGAATGAACAAACTAGTAGCATGTCTTTCGCCTACTTGGATTGTCAATTTTTTTTTTTTTTTTTTTTTTGTTATCACTATTAGGAAAATCAGCCGAAAATTTTACGCTATTGGATTACTGTTATATAATTTACCAAGAAGTTCAAAAGAAAATAAAAAATTAGCCACACACAGGCTAGCAAGTCGTCTGAGAGAGTGCACGATCACAGGTAAGGACCAGCTGTGTACTATCAAACTTAATCGATTTTCCAAAATAAAGAAAATTGAAAGTTCATTACATTTTCTATAAAACATGCACATCCCTATTTGTATAACAAGGTTTACCAGTGGGATAAATCCAGGGAAGACCTTTCCTTAAACTGATAACCCGTGCAAAATTGAGAAACTCCAGAGCGGGACCTTTATTTAGGTATGCTGCTGGACATTGATAAGACCTTGGTTGAGTTTGATTGTTTGCATTTTTCATCATTTTACATAATCATCATTTAACAGATTGTCACCATATGGCCAGGATTATGCTGATGTACTGTTAAACCCTATGTACATACATGTACATACATACATACATACATACATACATCATTTACCAGAGCTGCAGCCCCTGATTTTCGGGAATCTTGACATTGATGGCCGAGTTTGATTGTCATTGTTGCTCATTGACTTGATCATCATTATCACCTAGCCCCTTTCTGGTGTAAAACTACTCTCCCTACATCCAAAGAAAAGCAGCGGTAGATCAGTTCCCTGGAATATGCTTGTTTTTCTTAAAAGAGTCAGTCATTAGATTGTGTAAATTTATTTCATTAAGACAGCGAAGGTAGAATAGACCCTTTTGCAATCTCAAATTGGAGCATCCTCAGCCCTGTCTGCCATTTGGAGGGGGGTGGGGGGGGTAATCAGCATGAGACTAAAGTGTAAAGCCACTGCCTGATAGCAGTGCAATTGCAAAGAATATGATGAAACGGTGTGCAAGTTTGCCCTCATATATTTGATGTGTATTAAAACTTGAAATGACTATCTGTTTAGTTTAACAGGGTCAAAGTTTTTGCGCCACCCGCACCCCCATTCCCACTGCATAAGTTATTGTCTCATATGGCATATGTATTTATTTATTTATTTTTCACAGTGAGATGTTTTCATTTAAATTAATGATATGCAGTTAGTATGTACACCATATATTGACTTTCCTTTTATTAATATGCATATTATTGCTTTGTACAACAGTCAAGGGTGATAGTACGTTCGAACCCTGGTCCAAACAAAATATTGCTAGTCACTAAGACGATGATTGTTCTGTGTTCCTCTTGTTTGTTTTTTAGGCAATCTCATTTTCTTTAAAACCTTTTTAGTTTGTTATCCCTTTCTTCTGCATTAGTTGTTGTATATTGTTCCTTAAAGAATTGATTTTAAAAAATCTCAGTTTTCTCACAAACACCATTTCAATTTCTCTAAACTGTTTTCCCCGTGTTCTCACTACTAATAAGTCAAGCAGCTGATGAAAGTTACCTTAAGGTCATAATTTACAGTGATTATCTGATGTAATTATCGACCTTTGAAAACGTCATTGCAGGTAATTTTAATTACCAAAAACTTAACTGACTTCTGCATTTGTTTTGACAAATGCACATTTCTATTAGTTATTTCGCCTCAGACATGTAATCAAGATTATAATATTTAGTTTATTAGAATGTATCTATCTTCAGACTGTTTTCAATATTTTAGTTTTCATTCTATTTTTTGAGGGGGTTTTTTTCAGCCTACGAGCCATTTAACTACGAGCTATCTATGTGGTTCGGCTGTTCGTCCACCATTGTCTTTAGTACACATACATGAGGCCTCTCTATGGATTATTGAGATGATGCAGTATTCTGCTGAAACATTCTAAACCTCTTTCTGTTAATGTGTACATCACATTTTCAGCAATACATTATATAAGAAGACTAGTCCTAAAGAAACCTTGTCAGCTAAATTAGGTAGAAAATATATAAGTACATTCTTAAACTGTTCACTTATTCAAGAATATATTATTTCATAAAGCTTACATTACAATCAAAATTCTAGTTTCTACGTTGATGTTTTTTCGGGAATCATGCATGGTGCATGCAAACTAAGTCTCTCTTACCTAGTTTAGTAAGAATATGGTAATGGTCTTCATTGTTTTATTTTAATCAATTTTCTGTTTGCTTAAAAATCAAATCAGTCTAAACTTTGAGACTATTAGGTTTACCCTGATCATGTTTTCAAATTGATGAATCTATCTAGAGTAATTAACATTGGATACCATTTTATCCTTTATAATTTATTATACTTTTGCAAATTTGATGAAACCTATCTAGAGTAATTAACACTAATAACCATTTTTATCCTTTACCAATTTATTATACTTTCAAGTTTGAAGTTGACTTGGATCAGTATATCTTTTGACATAAGAAGGAAATAACTGATCATCTCTTTTAAATTCTTTTCCTCTAATTGTAATTAGACCAAAAGTGGTATCACAAGTGGCGGCTTTACAAAAAAAGTAAAAGTAAAATTACTTTGGTTTTTGGATCTAATGACTCCACCTTATGGCACCAAGCTAATATGAACTTTTGCGAATTATAAATGAAATGTAAAGGTATTTTCATCATTGAAGTCTTTTGTTAAATAGACAAGGATGCCATTGGAGACAATGGCCATTATCACCATAGTGAACCCAAAGTGAACCCTATTGTTTGAGGTAGAACCCTTGGCTGAATGTTTAGATTACACAGATGTATGTGATTGACCAAATCTTCCCCAACCATGTGTTCAGTCAATCTTAGGATTGTAATTAGTAAAGTCACTTTGAAGAATGATCACTGTTGAACTTGAATGTAAGAGTAGGCTTTTGGAAAACTCAAGCATACATCAGCCCATACTTTTAGAACAAAATGCAGCGAGTTCCATATCATTAAATTTTACAAAATTTTTACATATTGATGTATTTGAAGGAAACATAATTGTATCATTCATCTGTTTTTACTAGTCATTCTGGCTTTTCACATTAAAAATAAACATATTCTTTTGACTATAAAGCAGAGAAGATGCAAACCATCATTTAACTTTGTGATCATTGGACTATATTTGTAGGTATTGTCAAATAAAATAATATTTGTGAGGGATTTATTTTCACTTTTTTATTTGCTAATGAAGATCCACAAAATTAAATCCACTATGAAAAATAGTATTGTTGAACAAAACTAAGATAAACAGTGTGATTCTACAAATCCTCTCACTACAAAATTATATGTTTGCAAACAAAACTCAAAATGTTATCTCCACGTACATTACAGATACCATAGTATATTTGTATTTAGAAATCTTTGTTGTCTGTTATGGGCAAAAAGAAAGCATGTGTCTTGGTGTGCAAAGACTTTAATTATAGAAACAGTATACAGGTTGAACACTTCAATGCCATTTTACAGTAAACCCATGTCCAGGTATTAAGGTTTATGCTCCTATTTTGGCATTGTATTGAGGGCATAAAAACTTCAAATGAACACAGCATAAACTATACACTGTAGTTAGTTCTAACTGCTAATTGTACCTAGATTACGTTTCTTTATGACACACGCATTTGCAAATTGATGAACATTTGTAATCAAATACAACTAGAAAAAAACAATTTGTCTTTTGTTCGTTTCATCATCACCAATATCCTCATGCCAGGATGTTTTCTGTCAATTTGATCCAATGTGTTCACTTGTTTTGGAGAATAAGTTAATTAAACATTTTCTATTTTAGTAATGGTGGCCATATTTAATGGCGGATTGACATATTGGTAAAATCTTGAGCCAAGTTTGGTTGAAATTGGTCCGATGCTTTTTAAGAAGTTGAAAATAGCAATTATTGACAGACAACAGATGATGCACGACCGACGAAGCACCATATCACAAGTTCACTTGGCCTAATGTCCAGGTGAACTTAAAACCAATGGTGTGTGCTTTGAGAAACTGAGATATTCTATCAATTCTTTAAGAAAGAATATATATCAACTAGTGTGGAAAAAAAGAAGGATGACAAAATGTTATTGTTTGTTAGGTAAAGTGATTGCCTTAAAGAACTGAGGAATACAGAGTGATTATCATCTTGGCAATGTTTTGAATGGAGTAAGGTGTGGACGTACCCTCCCCATTGACTGACTGTCATACAAAGTAATCATATGCATATTAATAAATCAACTAATATATACAGTGTATATCCTAACTATATATCCTAATTTAAACGAAATCTCACTCGGAAGAGGAAAATATATATATATATATATATATATATATATATATATATATATATATATATATATATATATATTGTTACGGAATTATGTATCATCTTTGAAATTATAATATAGTTTTCATTTGGTTTATGACCTTTGTATTATAATTTTTTTTTTCTTTTTCAGTAGCCAACGCCATTATTGAGTACATGTATATGTTATATTAGGAATGTTCGTTAAACTTGACACACAACGTCACACGAGTAGCGCGTGGTGAAATTTATTATTCGTGACCTGGTTCCCATGATTCAGTAAGAGTAAATAACTTGTTTACCTTAAGTAAGAATTAGAATCGCAATTCGGGTTTGTTTATTTGAAACGGCGTAGGTTGGGTTTTTATTTGTTTTACCCAGTTTATATATTATAAAACGAGATTTAATCGCTGCGTGGTTCATTCTTTACAGTTACGGCAGTTCGTAAAGCCGTAGAGGAAATTTGTTTATTGTTTGTGATAATCAGCTTATTGAAATCTTAACTCTAAACAGTGCATTTGAGATTATGTACTATTATTCAAAGATCTGAACATTATTCAACGTCTGTCAGAATAATCGGAAACAATTTCAAGAACTTTTGTGATATTCTACGTTCACAGGAATTTACTTGGAATTAATAACATTTGGATTTAGAACTGTGATTCTTGTTGATACATAAGCACATTAGTGTCTTCATTCGGAAATACTTTTAGACAGTTTCTGGGTTAGGTAAATTCAATAGAAACATTTTTAGGATTATTTAAAGACTTTTTACACAGTAAGTTATTCTTAATTCTTACACTTTGTTTAAAATAATTTATATTTTAGGAAAATAAATTTGTATTTGGAAATTGTGAAGGCTTGTTTGGAGTCTTGCTTTCTTAGTGTTACATATTCAAACGCCTAGATGTAATAATATATTACATATATATATATATATATATTATATATAGATACTATATATATATATATATATATAACACAATTTTGTCTATAAACACATTAAATAAATAAGAGTCGGGGGGGGGGGAGAGGGGAAGCTCAACCTTTAAACTTTAACTTGTGTCTTTATATTTGAAAGTTATATATTTGGATATAATGATTGGATATGGACATGTTTTGGACTGTTTACTGTTATTCCAAAGTATGCATGACCTCAGAGCTGGGAGTTCATTCTGTAAGTAACACCTCTTTGAATGCAGTCTTCAGGTTCCTAGTAGGGAATAATGTTTTTACTTGTCAGAACCTTTAATCATTGTGTTTCACTATGAACTGTGGATTTAAATCAAAGGGATTCTATTGTTATTTTAGTTGGGCTTAATGAAGTATGTGTAATTATGAGTGGCAGACAACTGAGATACTGATCTTGGTTGTGTAAGTGATCCTTTTGAATGTGGTATAAGGGCAGATAGATTACAAGTCTGCTCTTAGGCTTTGAATGGTAAAGATCACAAAAAGTAAGAGTGAAATACCTATGATACAATACTGATAACATCTTGACATAGACAGCTGCTGTGAATATAATCTGTTGATATTGTTTGTGGAATATAAAATTACATTACTGAGATTAGTACCATGAAACATTTAAATTCTGAATACATTTGGAATTTGAATTCACCTGGACTTATAAACTTTAAAACCTCTCACATTCCCCAAAGACTGTTATCTTACTTTTTACCTTGAAAAACATCAGAACTCTAGACAAAAAATACCCCCCCCCAAACAAACAAGAGTCCCTAGAAGGGACTGATGCTCTACTGGGAAAAAAGAATGTCCAGGAATCACGATAAGACCATTTCTTCCTTTTTAACAATGTCAAACATTTTGAATGATGAAAACACATGGTTTTGCATCATTTCATTCATGTTCATCTAAGTACTTAAATGCTTTTGGTAAATCCTCATTATCAATGATGCTGTTAAAAATTGTTTTATTTTTGAAAATACTTACCAGAGTTCTGCATACAAGTAAAATGGTGGTAAATCTAACAAGGTCAATACTGGAGAAAATTTTCAATGGATCCAGTCTATTTGAGATCTCTGGATTCATCCAAGAGGAATCTATTCATGATGTGGAAGTAAATTCATACAGAAAGGTAATCCCAGATTTTATCCACATTAAAGTAACTCAAGACAGTATCCCTATCCATGTCAGGAACAACTCAACAGTGAAGCAGATGAATGAACACAGGACTAATTTCCAACTCTACAAATACTCATAGCATGTGTCTAAAATCACTACTTCACATGACAATAAAGGTACATGTAATGTATTCTCATCAACAAATACCATTTTATTTCAGGGCAGTGGATGCTTGGCTTGGACTTATAATGGATTTCTTGAACTGTGTTAAGACATAAACAATAGATCTAAGGCCAGCACTGTATCACCAGAGCAATCCTTAACCCCCATAACCTCCACCTTGATCTGTGTCTGTCAAGCAAAGTCATAAAAACAAACTCCCTTGCTCAAGTAGACACAAGTTACACAGGGCCTAATTACTTAACACTTCCCTTGATTTTCCTAGCCCTGGTAGACAGAGATACACTTTATCAAATTATAAAAGACAATGCCACTAATCAAGATAATGAAAACCCAAATACAGGCAGGCACAAGCCACATAGTGCCTAAATATATAATACTTCCCTCTCTTCTAGTCTAGGTAGACCCAGATATACTTCATCAAGTGTAGAAGACAATGAAAATAATCATGATGAGACTTCTTTCAAACACAATGCAAGTCACAGCTCACATCACCATGGAAAATTATGTTCTAAGTAACTTGATAGTTATGATCAGGGATCTTAATCTATATGTGTATGTATGTATGTATGTATGTATGTATGTATGTATGTATGTATGTATGTATGTATGTATGTATGTATGTATGTATGTATGTATATATATATATATATATATATATATATATATATATATATATATATATATATACATACATACATGTATATATATATACACATACACACACACACACACATATATAGTTTCAAGGCAATCCTGAAAATAGTTTAGGAAAAGTAGCGATAACAAACTTGTGCTAACTGACTGATTGACATCGGATTACAAATCAGCACCATTTTCATTTAGGACCAAGCAGACATGATAAGGAGTCTTGTAGTGAAAAACCGATGTGGATATGCCCATCCATTCAGGAGGAGTAGTGACAAGATTTTTAAGATGGCTGCCACGGTGGCCATATTGGACGTCAGATATGCCCCATTCTTATTTAGGACAGCCTAGACATCATAATAAGTCTTTTAGTCAAAACCCCATGTCACTATAACTAGCGATGAGTAGCGATGATACGATTTTCAAGATGGCTGCCATGGTGGCCATATTACACTTCCGATTGGCATCATTTTCATTTGGACCAAGCAGACATCCCAAGAAGTCTTTTAGTGAAAACCCCATGTTGATATGACCATCCATTCAGTAGAAGTAGCGATAAGAAGATTTTCAAGATTGCTGCCATGGTGGCCATATTGGACTTCAGATTGGCACCATTTTCATTTAGGACTAAGTAGACAACATAAGACGCCTTTCAGTGAAAACCCCATGTTGATATGACCATCTATGTAAGAGGAGTATCAATAACAAGATTTTCAAGATGACTGTCATGGTGACCATATTGGATGTCAGATCTGCACCATTTTCATTTAAGACCAACTAGAAACTTAGAAAGTCTTTGGTGAAAACTCCATGCTGATATCGCCTGCGCATCCATTCAGGTGGAGTAGCGATAACAAAATTTTCAAGATGGCTGCCGTCCCAGCCATATTGGATGTAACATCTGCATAATTTTCATGTAGGACTAACTAGGCATCATAAGAAGTCTTCTAGTGAAAACCCCATGTTGATATGACCATCGATTCAGGAGGAGTAGCGATAACAAGATTTTCAAGATGGCCACTGTGGCAGCCATACTAGATGTCTGAGCAGCACAATTTTCATCTAGGATCAACTAGACCATGAGATGAATGTGTGTAAAGTTTCATGGCAATCCTCCAAATAGTTTCGGAGTAGTAGCAATAACAAACTTGTGCTAATGGACAGATGAAAGACAGACCATCCTGTAAGCTCTTCTGGTTTATGACCAGTAGAATTTAAAAAAACAAACATTTTTAATACTTTTTCTTCCCACTAATTTAATAAAAAATGAGACAGAGGAAAATATTAAATCCTTATTGCACATCCACATAACAGCATATTAGGTCAAATAGTTTTCAGCAGCTCAAGAGTTGTACCGATAAGAAGCCTCTTCTTAAAACCTGACTTTTCAAAATACCCTCTTGTGCTACATATTTTAAAAGAGAAACTGATCAAATGTAAGGCAGAGACAAAAAAGTTTAAACTTGATAGTGCATTTATTTCAGTAGCTTATTTAATGAAAATAATCAACATTAAAATAGTATTTTTGTAAAGTCTAGAAAGAAGCACAAGTTAAAAAGGTATTATATTTGCAGAAAATATTGCTACCTACAAATATCAGTAAATATAAATAGCATCAAGTTTAAAGTTTTAATGAGAAAGTAAAATTTTAACAGATTTTCTTTCTGAGACACGAATTGTCAAAATTAATTAAATACATTCAGAAGAGTTCATCGAGTCTTCAATAATTAATTTCTCCATGATTCATTAAAGTCTTTTCTTTCGATAAATTTTATAATTTAAAATGTCATATATTATGAATCATAAATATATTATGCTGAAAAAATATGAATATTTAACTTGAAAATGATGTCCTCTTAAAAAATAAATGAATGAATCAATGAAACGTTTGAACAAGGTAATGCTACAATAAGACTATTAATGAATTCACTAGAATATTAAAGTAATCAATAAATGTCCTGACTGTAAAAAGACTGGAGTGGTTTCTTTGCAAGTAACTTATCTGATATGCTACTTTATGGAAAGATACAGCAATTTTTCCTTGTTATGCTGCCTGAAAAATTCTCCACTACAGTAATTTAGTATAAACTAAGCTAATGTTTACTTGCTGATACTTCTATTTTTTGCCCTATAATGCTTGTAGTGGGGGGGGGGAGGGGGGATATTGATCCTTTTGGAAAGCGGAGTTGCTCTAATTCATATCCTGTTGTGAGTAGGGGCACACACCCCTTGACACTGTAGCAGACAATTGATGCCTTCAGTAACAAACATCTGTCGCATGGGCAGTTTCTTGGGGGTCGGGGAGTGGGGGGGAGATAGGAGGGGGGGGGGGGGGGGGGGTGGGGGGGGTCTGAACCAAGTAGGGGTGTTGGGGGGGGGGGGGGAGGGGGTCAGCCTTTAAACTTTAACTTGTGTCTTTATATTTGAAGGTTATATATTTGGATACAATGATTGGATATGGACATGTTTTGGACTGTTTACTGTTATTCCAAAGTATGCATGACCTCAGAGCTGGGAGTTCATTCAGTAATTAACACCTCTTTGAATGCAGTCTTCAGGTTCCTAGTAGGGAATAATGTTTTTACTTGTCAGAACCTTTAATCATTGTGTTTCACTATGAACTGTGGATTTAAATCAAAGGGATTCTATTGTTATTTTAGTTGAGTTTAATGAAGTATGTATAAGTATGAGTGGCAGACAATTGAGATACTAATCTTGGTTGTGTAAGTGATCCTTTGCATGTGGTATAAGGGCAGATAGATTACAAGTTTGCTCTTGGGCTTTGAATGGTAAAAATCAAATAAAGTGAGAGTGAAATACCTATGATACAATACTGATAACATCTTGACGCAGACAGCTGTTGTGAATATAATCTGTTGATATTGTTTGTAGAATATAAAATTACATTACTAAAATTAGTACCATGAAATATTTCAATTCTGAATACATTTGGAATTTGAATTCACCTGGACTTGTACACTTTTAAACCTCTCACATTCCCCAATGACTGTTATTTTACTTTTTACGTTGAAAAACATCAGAACTCTAGACAAAGATCAGAACTCTCGACAAAAAATACCTAACACACACACACACACACACACACACACACACACACACACAAACCCAAACATTTTTAATACTTTTTTCCCCCAGAAATTTAATCAAAAATGAGACAGAGGAAAATATTAAATCCCTACTGCACATCCACATAACAGCGTATTAGAGTTGTACCAATAAGAAGCCTCTTCTTAAAACCTGACTTTTCAAAATACCCTCTTGTGCTACATATTTTAAAAGAGAAACTGATCAAATGTAAGGCAGAGACAAAAAAGTTTAAACTTGATAGTGCATTTATTTCAGTAGCTTATTTAATGAAAATAATCAACATTAAAATAGTATTTTTGTAAAGTCTGGAAAGAAGCACAAGTTAAAAAAATATTTGCAGAAAATATTGCTACCTACAAATATCAGTAAATATAAATAGCATCAAGTTTAAAGTTTTAATGAGAATGTAAAATTTTAAGAGATTTTCTTTCTGAGACACGAATTGTCAAAATTGATCACATACATTCAGAAGAGTTCATCGAGTCTTCAATAATTAATTTCTCCATGATTCATTAAAGTCTTTTCTTTCGATAAATGTTATAATTTAAAATGTCATATATTATGAATCATAAATATATTATGCTGAAAAAATATGAATATTTAACTCGAAAATGATGTCCTCTTAAAAAATAAATGAATGAATCAATTAAACATTTGAACATAGTAATGTTACAATAAGATTATATATTAATTCTCTAGAATATTAAAGTAATCAATTAATTGTCTAGACAGTAGAAAGACTGGAGTGTTTCTTTTGCAAGCAACTTATCTAATATGCTACTTTATGAAAGATACATCAATTTTTCTTGTTATGCTGCCTGAAAAATTCTCCACTACAGTAATTTAGTATAAACTAAGTTAATGCTTACTTGCTGATACTTCTATTTTATGCCCTATAATCCTTGTAGTGGGGGGTAGGGGGATATTGATCCTTTGGGAAAGTGGAGTTGCTCTAATTCATATCCTGTTGTGAGTAGGGCACACACACTCTTGACATTGTAGCAGTACAATTAATGCTTCAGTAGGAAATATCTCTGTCCACTGGCAGTTTCTTGGGGTCGGGGAGTGGGGGCAGAGAAAGGGGGGGGGGGAGAGGTTCACCCTTTAAACTTTAAAGTAATGGTTTATTTTTTAAAGATATAGATTTGGATATAATGGTTGAATATGGAAATGTTTGGACAGTTTACTGTTATTCCAAAGTATGCATGACCTCAGAGCTGGGAGTTCATATTCAGTAAATTAACACCTCTTTGAATGCAGTCTTCAGGTTCCTAGTAGGGAATAATGTTTTTACTTGTCAGAACCTTTAATCATTGTGTTTCACTATGAACTGTGGATTTAAATCAAGGGGATTCTATTGTTTATTTTAGTTGAGTTTAATTGAAGTAATGTATAAGTATGAGTGGCAGACAATTGCGATACTAATCTTGGTTGTGTAATTGATCCTTTTGCATGTGGTATAAAGGGCAGAGTAGATTACAAGTCTGCTCTTGGGCATTGAATGGTAAAGATCAAATAGAAAGTGAGAGTGAAATACCTATGATACAATACTGATAACATCTTGACGCAGACAGCTGTTGTGAAATAATCTGTTGATATTGTTATAAAATTACATTACTAAAATTAATACCATGAAATATTTCAATTCTGAATACATTTGGAATTTGAATTCACCTGGACTTGTACACTTTAAAACCTCACACATTCTCCAATGACTGTTATCGTACTTTTTACCTTGAAAAAACATCAAAACTCTAAATAAAAAAACTTTAATATCATATACATATGTTATCAAATGTGTGGCACAGAGCTTGAATTCAGAATGAATATGTATTGGTGTAATGTAAAATTTGATTATATATTTCAAGAAACTTAAAAATTAAATTTGACAGAAACTCTTAATTTGAATAACATATATATTCTGAAGCAAATGTTTTTTGGTCATGCATTACATGCATACGGTGTTAGAAATGTGACCAAGTGGATGCAAGAAAAATTGACATCATTTGACAGATATTGTAGCAAACATCTGCTTTTCCAATCGGACAGACTATTAAACAAAATTCTTATGTAAATGGCTGTGGATAATAGACCCTTTTCAGACAGATATTTGCAAAAAGTCTCCAATTCAGTACATAGGTCTTTACGACACTAGTCATACATATAAAGAGTATCACACAATTACGGGATACCACAATGTTTCCAAAAGCGATCAGCAATACAATTCCACCACTGAATTTGCAGCACCTATGAAAATAAAATCATGTAAACTTCTAAGATTTTTACTTTTAATGACCTTTAGGGCAAAAAATAAACTTTATTTCCATACAATCAAGTCCTGGAAAATACTCTTTTTTTTCCTACATTTTCCAGACTTTGTACTAAACCCTGTTCCAAATTTATATTACAGACAATAGGAAATTGGTCCATATTCATAAGGACAAAACCAGTAGAACCTGAAAACCATAATAGCGATCACAGACAGTACCACAATATAAGAATATATAGCAAATTAAATCCATGCTTGAATATAAAAGACTAAAATGTTACATCTAGGTCTTATATCTTCATATATTCTTTGGGGGCTCTCTTCAATCAATCTATTAGAGGAAGTGTACAACTCTCTTACCCAAGTGATTACAAGCTATGATATGAAGAGCGTCCAGTGATCAGTTACTCGATAGTGATACCATAATGTTCTTTTTCATATTATTTGTTAGATTCATAGAAACAGCAATCATGTTAGTTTACCTCCTATGAAGTCAGGTTAGGACTGTACAACTTCTATACCCAAGGATAATCTGTGCAATATTTAAGGTGGATATTTGTGAAACCTATAAGGGAAGTAATTTGTTTTCTTTTGTGAGTGTGGTGGTGTGTGATGTTCATAACAGTACTGAGAGGAATTGGGGAAGTTACTTTTCATGAGTGGACTATTGAGGCTGCAAAATTTGGTATAGTTTCTGAAGGGTAGATATTTAGTGTTAGGTAGACATAAGTTGCTGGGTATGGGGAATATTTTGGCTAAAGTATCTTGACATTGAGTTTTAGGGGCATAGCAATTTTGGCTAGGTCTGGACAATAAGGCTTTGCCAAAGTTTAACAAAAGTTAGTCATTCTATTTTTCAACAAGTAGCCAACTTTGGGCTTAGCCAAATTGCCCACTGCAGATGCCTGATTTGATGAATGGACAATGAAAGGCTTTGCCAAAGTTTACACAAGTGGTTGCACCTTTCGGGTCGGGCTTTCAGAGGCACATCTTGATGTTTCTATCAGTATCGATTTTTCCTGGAATGACGACCATGAAATGAGTTCAAAACTGGCTCGTTGGACTCCTCCTCAGGCATCCAATCTGATGACGTAAGCTGAAAAAAATTAAGTTGGTATTCATATCAAGTATGAGAATTCCCTCTCTCCATCTCTCAATTGGATCTCTGATTCCTCTGCTCTTCTGACAATAATCATTATGCCTTGAATCTTAAAATAATTTCATCTTCAGCTGACTGTTTAGCGCGGGTGATTTTAAGTGTCTCTTCTGGAGGGTTTGACTGTTATTCAAAGGAGGTGCTGAACTTGTTCCATCAAACTGCCACTTGCAATGAATGCCGTACTCTGCTCGAGTTTTTTGATTGTCTGGTGATGCATGTGAATTTATGTTAGCACAGATGTGACAGGATGTAGGGCATTGAAACAGATGTGGAATTACACAGACAGGATGATCGCGCGGACCAAAATAACCATTTATACCAATGGTCATACACACATATAGACACACTACCCAAGGGAAGACACAATTTTTTGGGGGACACTAGAACAAACAAATTTGATAAGTTTTTTTGGCAAAGGTTGATTATATTTTTTTGATACTTGACACAAAAAGGGCCGTTTACATGAGTGGCTAGAAACAATTTGGATTAGTATATCTCTTTTCTGGCAGTGGGGGCCATGTCTTTTGGTTTGTAGCACAGGAATTTCATAAGGAAAATGTCTCACATTGGCTTTTGTCCATTCTGCACTCCACCTCATTGCTGTGTCCATTCTGCACTCCACCTCATCTCCTCCTCATGCTAATGTTTGCTGCTTTTGAAGTTAGTAATATACTCCTCCCTGTCTTTTTTTCTTATTTCTTCTCCTGATAATTTCATCATGAATCATGTCTTCCATCTTGGGCCATTTTCAAAAAGGTGAAGGTCTTTTTCTGATAATGGTGTCTGACCTGGTGACCCTGTGCAATGGCAACTGGGCTCTGAGTTATGCCATGCTATTCATGTGTTTGGTTGACAACAATGGGTGGAGGACGCACCGCTTTTTATGGGAAAAGCACGGGCGTGAAGGAAAACACCCCACACCCCCGATTTGGTAAAGATGGAGTGAGAAAAACATGACAAAGATAGATGAGAATGTGAAAGAGCATGTTAATAACAATTTGTTTTCAATAATAAAAAAAGAAAAATTTTTTCTTTTAAATATTTCTTTAATTCTAATAAATTATATCATAAAGAAAAAGTTATGGCAAGTTTGTTACGAATATGATTGGTTGACAAGGTATCTGGAAAAATGGATCAGGGAGCCAGAAATTTTTTTAAGAGGGGGATGTCCCCAACTACCCTCAGGGGGTGGGAGGGAGCATTTAATGATTTTGTATTCTTTATTAAATGTATAAGTTTTGGTATTTTGTTGGAGACTAAAGTTGTAATTTGTTATTTTGTTTGGTTTTGTGTTTATAATGGTTTGAGAGTGTTTGTGAAATTATACTTAAATATATTTGATAAAATGGAAATTTATATCAAAAATTATTATATATTGTTCCAGATGAGCCCAATGAGCCTTTTTTTTGTTGGAGGTGTAATTGTATATCTTATATGACATTTTTTTTTAATATTTGTTTGATTGGATTTTTTGGTTTGTTTATATTATTTTTGAAAGGTTTTACAGTTTTGTTTTAAGGTGTGATTTTATTTTGGAATTTGTTTTTGGGAGATATGATGATATGTTCAAATGATTATTTTGTTTTGTTTAAGATGGATTTGTTAGTAACTCATCTCCTCTCATGCTAAGATTCACCTTGTTTGTTGCCATCTAATATACTCCTCCCTGTCTTTTTTCTTTCCCATTCTTCTTTCTCCCTGATAACTTCATCATGAATCATGTCTTCCATGAGGTCTTGGGCCATTTTCAAAAAGATGAAGGTCTTTTTGTCCATCTTTTTCTGAATCAGATGGTGTCTGACCCTGTGCACGTGCAACTGGGCTTCAATGAGTTTTGCCATGCTACTCATTTTGTTTGGTTGACAAGTCAACAATGGGCTGCAAGACCGGTGAACGCACCTCTTTATATGGGAAAAGCACGGGCGTGAAGGAAAACACCCCACCCACCCCGATTTGGTAAAGATGGAAGTGAAAGAAAACATGACCAAGATCGATAGAGAGAAATGTGAAAGAGCATGTTAATACAATTTGTTTTCAATAAATAAAAAACAAGACAACACCATTTTTTCCCCTCAAAAATCAACATATTTAATAGTAAAAAAAAACCTTTTCAAACTCAATACAGGAAAAACAAATGGGCAAAGTTTAAAACATGAATATATTTACAAGGCTGACAAGTCTGGTTGAAATTGGTGTGTCAGCTGAAAATAGCAATTGCTGCCAGATGCCGGATGATGCACACCAGACGAAGGGCAATACCAAAAGCACTGACAAATGGCATTAATAGCAAAAGCTCACTTGGCCTTACAGCCAGGTGTGCTAAAACATGAGTTCCTCCAAGCAAATGATGCTCCATTGACTGAAATGGATTTCCAGGAACCAAGGACTGTTTATTTTTCCTTAACTGCTGGGTGTAGAAACTATCTTTGATATTCTGGAGGAAAAACATGATTTTCAAAATGGCCACAGTGGCAACCATATTGGATGCAAGATTGGCACCATTTTTTATTTTAAGTCTTTTGATGAAAACCCTACGTCGATATGACCATTCATACTGAAGGAGTAGAGATGAAAAGTTTTTCAAGATGGTCATTGTGGCAACCATATTGGCTGTATGACTGGCATCATTTAGGACCAACCAGACATCATATGAAGTCTTTTGGTGAAAACCCCATGCTGATATGACCATCCATTCAGAAGCAGTAGTGATTACAAGATTTTTAAGATGACCACCATGGTGGCCATACTGTATGTCAGATCAGCATCATTTTCATTATGGAACAACTAGACACCATAAGAAGTATACTAGTGAAAACCCCATGTCGATATGACTTTCTGTCTACGAGAAGAAGCAATAACAAGATTTTATGATGGCTGCCATGGTAGCCATTATAGATGTCAGCTCTACAACATTTTCATTTTTGACCACTAAAAGACTTTTGGTGAAAACCAAATGTCAATATGACCATCCATTCAGGAGAATGATAACAAAGTTTTCAAGATGGCTACAATGGCAGTCATGTTGAAAGTAAGATTGGCATCATTTTCATTAGTACCAGCTTGACTTGATAAGAAGTCATCTGGTGCAAACCCCATGTCGATATGGTTTTCCATTTAGAAGATGGCAGTAACAAGATTTCCAAGATGGCTGCTATGACAGTCACATTTGATGTCAGATCAGCACCATTTTCATTTAGGATAAAGCAGACAAAATAAATAGCCTTTTGGTCCGAATAGACATCACAAAAATCTTCTGGTGAAAACCCCAAGTCAATTGGCCTTTCTGTTCAGGAGGAGCAGCAATAACAATTAATGAATAAATCACTAAGAAAATGCATTGTAGGGATGACAATTCCAAGTCCAACTAGCCAGGGCAAGTATAAATTGTTGGTAAACAAAAGAAATCTTGTATGAAATTGTTCAACTTTTACATAGGGATTAAAAATAGAACTTTGATAACATTCCCCCCCCCCCCTTCATCATTTGTGCTAGGCTATGGGCTAACAGATCTTACAAATGCCCAACCCCAACACATTGGTACAAAACCTAGAACAATAAGTCACATTCAGATTCACATGAAAAATACTCTTCCTGAAAATAAGTGCTTAGGTGGAAACATTACAATTCTTACACTTACAAACACTGCAATGAACTATAAAGTTTACAATTCCTGCAAATGCAATCACTATTGGAAATAAGGTAAATTTGTATTTGTAATGAGCACAAAATAAACACTATTCCAAGTTTGCAAGCTCTGGTGAAAATATGACTAATACTGTAAACTTTATACATAGCTTAATAAGGCAAAAACTAGAAATGTAGTTTTGTGATATACAATTTTGACTGATAAATATATAATTCAATAGATTTTTTTGTTTTATTTTTGTCATTCCCAATGCAATAACTTTTCCATTTAAAGACAACTTTAACAGAAAATCTGGCAGAATGCACCATCTCCACTCCACTGTAGTCGTTTATTTAAAAAATACTAAGCAAAGATACTTAAGAAATGAAACAGGTCACCCACCTTTTCAAATATGTTAATATATAGGTGTGTATACAAATGAATACACTAAGAACATTTCATGTTTGTGCAAGCAAAAGTTTAAGAGAAATGGAGTTAAACACTGTAGCTTTACATAATCTGTGGAGGGTCAAAGTAGGTTTAAGGGTTTAAGTGAACAAAAGATTGAGATCAACGATTTTTTGAATAAATGGAACATAATAGATCAATGTGACCTACTTTTACCAGTGATGAAAAGTACATAATGATGAGTCATGACTTTTACACAATAGTGTCAATGAAATGAAGCTTATTTTAATTTTGTAAAAAGTTACAAGATAAACATGAGTGAAAGTTGAATAGTACGTTTCTTCGACCGACTTTTGTTACTAATGGGTACAACTTATCAAGATAAAAAAAAACAAAAACAAGTTTCATGTTTGAACATGCAACAATATCAGAGATCCTAGAAAGTAAGCTTAATGCAAAATATGAACATAATTAACAGAACCTGAAATGTAGGTCAGTGACCTACTTTTTGTAGATGGGTAAAAGAAACCCTTGAGATGAATATTCCCATTAAGTTTCATGACTGTATATTCAACATTGTGAGGAAAAATTAGCTACAGGCAAAAAAATGTATGTAATCATGGGAGCATTAGACCAGGTCTTTGTAACTAACTTTTGTCAATTTGATTACTGTTAGGATGATTGTACAACAAGAGTTGCAGATTAAGCTGAGTCAAATGTGAAGAAAAAAAAACAATGCTCATGATTTTGCTTGTGCCATTGGCAAAGTGATGCCTATGCCTTGTTTTGGGCTTCACAGGCAATATAAAATAAAAGAAGTTTCATCATACTTCATGTGCAAACAAATAAGTTTCATCATGGTAAACACCCATACAAGACAAACTGCAAACAATGGTAAACACCCATACAAGACAAACTGATAAGATCTTTTTCAGTCGATTTTCAAACACGATATACGTTTGAAATCAATAGTTACACGAAACAATGACAAACTGATGATAGTATGTTAATGATGTTGAGGCAAGAAGTTGACATTTTGAAAATAAACGTGGACAGTCGTATTGAGTAATATTTGCCTGTACATGCTCATAGTGTTTCCTCAAAAATACGCAGTTTAAAGACAGTACAACTGACCATGCATTTAGAATAAGAGCAATACAAACACATTCATAGTAGAATTCTATGATAGAGCTCCATGCATTCCATCTCCACCTTAAGCAAAATCTTCATTTCAGCTAATGGTACGAAAATTCAGTGTACACTTGGATTACAGTTATATTTTCTATAAAACTGTTATTAAATTTAAACACTATATTTAAGATGAAAACATAGCTAACAATGTTAGCGAATCTAACATAATGCCTCATTTCACGTAATATTAATCAAATGATAACACATATGTTTATCAAGTTCAGATTGGCACAACAATGAATCTATTCAACTGGTTTAAAATATTTTGTGTGGAAAAAATAAAATACAAATGTCCCTTTTGTCACGTTATAAAACATCAATGTTTTTTTACATGCACAAAATAATTATGCCATGGATGACTATACTTCTGTTAGAACATTTGATCTATATTTTAGGTGGAATCCATCTGGATCAAGGTGACATTCAATCCAAAACTTTGCCTCATCCCTTGGTGTGTCTTTTCTGAAAAAAAATACAGATATTAATTTCTCTTTCTGATTATATAGCAACTTTGCAATTAGATCCTAAAAAGCATGCACATACTGTGTCCAACTGTTAAATGTGGTAAAGCGCATACCCCAAAATTAAGCATATAAAACATAAGCACACATGGGAATTCTACATTGACACAAACAAATGACATGACAAAGTTCACTTTTTATCTCGTCTTTTTCTGAGAAAATTTGAGACAGTGATCACTGACAGGTGACATCATGATCATCAACTCTATGTGGAAGTTTTTGTGCAATACCAAATCACTAAAACAATACAAACTTCATGAAACTTGCTATATTTAACATTTAGAAAGTAACAAATACTTTCCCTTTATCAGCATGAATCCCCATTTGTGGCGCTGCAGCGAGTGGTAGGGGTGATTAATGGCCACCTCTTATTTTCTACACATTACAATATAATTTAACTCTACTTTAAAGTTTTTGTGCACGTCCACTACTCAAAAACTTTGTATACTCAAATTTTTAAGTAGTGTCATTTGTTTATCAATGTCATTTCACCCCCTCATTTCTACATACTTTGTTACAATTCATGTTAATTTTACATTGTGATAAAGTATAGACCAAGGGGCAAATGTAGATTGAATGCGTCTTTCAAGTCTACAAATTTATAAATTCCTTGTCATGACCAAGGAATGCTCCATTTTACATAAAGGGCGATCATTCATAATATATTTCAAGAATACTCCATAAAAGCTGTAGGAGGTGAAAATATGATGAACTGGTGGATGGATGAAGGTGATCACAATATCATCAATACTGTTTTAAACCAGAGTGTAATCAACAAGTACACAGCTCACCTCTACTGTAAACATTAATTATCATGCAGAAAATTTTTGGGGATTAAAGTGATCTTTACAACAATATGCTGACCCCTTTTGTAACTAAAGTGGGTTTTTCTTGTGCTTTTATCTTAATATTTTCAGAATTTAACTTTTCATCAGGACAATATAACCATTATTGCAGACCTGCCAACCCTAACAAAACCTTCTCATTAAGGCAGTCTATATTTTTCCTTAAGTTTGACCGATTTTCAAAAAGGTGTAATGAAATATGTTCTGCTATCGTCAAATTGGAAAACATACATTTGAAAAGTTCTGAAGTGTGATCTGATGCAACAAAAGCAACATCATGTTCAACGAAAAAGTTAGCAAAATACACTTAGACCTTAGTTACATCCAGTTCAGTTTCACAAACTGCAGTTCCAAACCCATTGGAGGTCAATGGCTTCTATGCAAGATCCATCAAGTTGACGTAATATTTATTGGTTTCTTTCTCAACTTTCACATGGCAGTGGAAGTCATATCTCCTGCCGAGAGGAATACTCAAATTGACATACGATGTCCAATAAATGTACCTGGATAATTGCTGCCTTACTCAAATCGACATATGATGTCCAGAAAATGCACCTGGATAATTGCTGCCTTACTCAAATCGACATATGATGTCCAATAAATGTACCTGGATAATTGCTGCCTTACTCAAATCGACATATGATGTCCAATAAATGTACCTGGATAATTGCTGCCTTACTCAAATTGACATATGATGTCCAATAAATGTACCTGGATAATTGCTGCCTTACTCAAATTGACATGATGTTCAATACATGTACCTGGAAAATTGTTGCCTCTCCTACTTTTTTCCCCAATAATCTGAATATTCCTTTTGATACTTATGTGCTGATTCTTTTCACTTTTGAAAAAGGCTGGTTATCCCTTTCAGTACTCACTGTACTAATTATATGGAAAAATGGGAACCAGTATAGAAATAGGTGAACATAGAGTATATATACATTTGGACGACCATGATTAGCTGATAATGAAAAGTAAAATTTGAGTACTGTCCTACCCACTTATATTGACATCACTTATGTCAACAAACAGCCTATGTTGACAAAAAAGCAAAGTCCCGGTCTCCTGGTCTATTGCTACTACCAAATTTGTCATGCTTATGTCGACGTAGAGATAAAAAATAAATGTATATGACAGAAGCCCTAGGTCCCAGCTTGAACAAATACTGTTTTCTGATCATTTATGTCAACAAGCTGCCAGTTCCGATCCATACTTTGTTCAACAATTATTTTACGCTGCAGCCAGGCTTTAATCTTGCCGTCGGATTAACAAACAGGCATTTGTTTGGTCCTCCAAAGTTGACCTTGCACGGCAACTTCAATAACGCATTCACCCTTCATCAAAGCAAGCCAGCTACAATCTTCAATAAAAACAATGCACCTTTTATCAAAGGAAGTCAACATCAAATTTGAATAAAAGCAATGGAATTGGATTGATTGTTGCATTTTCCAAAATGATCAGTGATTGAAACATGTTTGTTGTGCCATGAAAGATTCAAAGAAAAGTAACTTTATTTATGCTTATAATGGCTACCAACGGCAGCATAAAACACAAATTCTACTTGTGCTTAATTAAGACTTTTAGGATGTGACAGATACATGAATTTTCTAACATGTGACCTATACTTCAATTCATGGATTTTTCATATACATGTACTTAACTCATTAACCCCGGGAGATTCTTTTCATTTTCACCCGAAATGGGGGTAGGAAACGCATTTTAGGGGTTACTTCTCAATGCAGCAAAACACATCTGCTTAAGAAAGTTTTTCGTTTAGCCGGATGCTTAGGTGTTTCAGAAACATTGTTTTTGATTGGCTATTATGCTTGCGCATGTGCAGAATGGTAAAAGTTTGATTTTTTTTTTGTATTCGAGCCCCGATTTTTGTGTCCTGGCCCCTTTTTACTCCAAATCTCAAACTTATCCTACTTTATGCAAAATTTCTTCTGTCTGAGAGCAGTTCGGACTGGTCTGCTTTAGATCTAAGGCCAAAAAGTCTAAAATCCGGACACAAACTCGGGTTCCGGAACTGGCAATTTTCGACCTAAAAAAATTCAGGTAAAAAAAATGCATTTTTTTCGCTGTATTTTTTAATGCGAGTAGAAAGTCGACATTATTTGGTATCATTGTATAGCTTCATCTGTCTACTTTCCTGAAATACCATCCACTTTAGTGTATCCTAAATGATGTTTACGTTACAGAGCTCGGAAGTAGGGTACAACCTCATGACGCATAAACGTGGCACTAGGGGTTAATGAGTTAATACATTATGGATTTTATTACACAAACGGCTAAAACACG
This sequence comes from Margaritifera margaritifera, assembly GCA_029931535.1. Lineage (NCBI taxonomy): Eukaryota > Metazoa > Mollusca > Bivalvia > Unionida > Margaritiferidae > Margaritifera > Margaritifera margaritifera. Next base: position 2,396,226 of record JAQPZY010001368.1, on the reverse strand, counting down.
GTATTGGTGCTGATAAAGGAATTTTCATGTTATATGCATGAAATAGAAAAATTAAACAAGATATGAACCAATTTTAAAGATTGGTAAGCCTGGCATATACCTCTCTTACTTTCCTGAAAATTTCAAGAGGTTAGTGTAACCCATTGTTGAGATATGCATGGAAACAAGCTCTAAAAATGGCCATTTTTGAGCGTTATGTAGTCTCACTCGAAAAAAGTTTGAATATAAAATAGAGAATTCTCTAAATATCATACTGAAATTATGCATTTATTGGTCTGGTTTTATGCGGAATTCTATCCTGCAAATATTGCTTCTTGAATTAAAGAAATCGGTAAAATATTATGGATTTTATAAGCAAAATACCGTCAGTAGAAGTTTTGTTTCAACACTGAAATTCAAACACTAATCTGTTGTTATATGCCAACATTTTGTACAAAATAACATTCATTATAACTTTTATTGACATCTAGAACTCGACTTTATATTATAATAAGTAGTAAAACCATTTAAATCACATGGCTAGCCAAGATATTCGATTGAGAGCTTGTTCTTTGTCAAACTTTCCAGTTCTAAATTTTGTAGTGTCTGTAACCTTTACAAGTTTATATGGCAATAATTTTGTTGTTTCATTATGGAAAAGTATAAATCCTACAAAGGCTCATGTGTATCCATGTGATGTCCAAGTTGGCCAAAATTGGTGGTGCTGTATTGTACCATTAAAAAACAGCAACTCAATAAAAAAAGTTACAGACACTACACAAACAGGTATAAAAATGAAAGATAAAAGTATTGTTCTACTTGTCATTAAAACATTGTTTTTCTCAATAGAAAGTTCCATCTTATGTGATGTAATGTTGCATCATCTATTTACCTCTGCAGCCAAGAGCAAAAAAGTGATGCAATAACTCTCTTGATTGAATATTGCATCATTCTTGCAGCACTGTCTGTTTGAGTAATTTACTACAAGACAATGTAACCTGAATTTCTTATCCTAGAAGAAGCTGCCTAATTACTTTTTCTGTTCTTTACCATGGTACATCCCTAAGACATGGGAAGACGACAAAAGCAAACCTCTGGGAACAACTCTGGTAAGTTTGTATTGAATGGTAAACCACACTCTTAAATTGTAGTGTCTGTAACCAATATCCCCTTTTTATACTGTCTATGACTTTATCCCTGTTTTTTTTTAAAAAAATGAAGCCAAATTATGTTTCCTATTACAGTATTGATGTGTAAGGCTAAATTTTGACATATTGTCTGTCTGCAATTTGTAATATTTTGGTATATTTATAGTTTCTTTCATCTAGATTTCTGATAACAGGCAACATTTTCAGTGATTTCTTACAATATGCAATTGAAACTGAGTATTTTTGCATTCCATATCATTAGACTAGTAAATTCAAACAGAAATATTATGAGAATTCAATGAGCTCAGACTTAGTATTGGATACATTGCTGATATTGTCAAATGGTTACAGACACTACTAGACATGTGAATTGACCCGACTGTTGTTTACATTATTAAGGAAAGTGTGCAATCATTGTAAATGCTAGAACATTGAATAATCATCAGGTTTTATGCTATTTCTTTTTCAATCAGATACTTTTCTTTAAGAATCTACAGGTTATTCCAGTTTGCTTATGTATGAAAGCATATTGCGTACTCATTACAAGTATGTTTTGTAAAGTCTAAATTTCATCCGTATACATAGAGGAACAAAAATGAGAATGAAGTTGTTTGCTTTTAGGAAGCAAAGATAAGCCAGAAGAAGATGAACAGAAGATTAAAGCTAGAAGGGAGAAGACGAGGCTAAAGGTACAAGCCTGGAGAAAAAAACAGAGGGAAAATAAGGCGAAACATGAGGAGCTAAAAAGGGTTGATAGAGAAAGAAGAAAAGATGCAAGACTACTAAAAAAACAGCAATCACTTTCCGATTCAAATCTTCAACAAGAATTAAGAAGGAAAAAACGTGAAGAAATGAAAAGGTATCGCCAGAAAAAGAAAGAAAAAGCAGCCCTGGCAATATCGGTTAATAAGAGTGTTGATTTAAGAAGTCCGAAAACTGCTGAATTAAGTAGAAAGAAGAAAGAAGCTGTCAAAAGAACCCAAGCATGGAGAATGCGTATCAAACTGAATGAAAGTATACAGCAAGAGTGTATTCAGACTGATTGTGAAATAGGAAATACTGGGTCAGCCAGAGATTCACCAATGAATAAAGTGTTACCTAAAGCAACTCTGTACAGACAATTAAAAAAGGTAAAGGAAGTATTACCAAATACCCCAAAGAGAAAAGCAGTCATCATAAGTAAATTAATTGAATCTCCACCAACATCAAAGTTTCTAAATAGGAATATAATGATAATGACACCGGATTGCAGAAAAAAACTTGAATTGACAGATACTGTTATACAATCTGTGTCAGAGAGCATTTCAGAAGTGAAAACAAGGAAAGGGGGTGCAAAGAAACATGCATACAACATCATTTGTGACGCATTACTGAAGAAATATAAAAGACACAGACTAAAAAAGTATTTCAAAGTATCAGTGAAAGGGCAAAAACCTAGTTCTACATGGTGGGAGACGAAACAAAGAAAAAGAAGGGATGCACTTAACTCTCCATTAAAGAAATCTGTGAAAGATTTTTTTCTAAGTCCAGAAATCAGTAGGGAAGTGCCTAATAAACGTGAAACTGTGAAAGTAAGAAAAGGTGGTCAAAAAGAAATACTTCAAAAACATGTGATGACTATGACATTAGAAGAAGCCTACAAAGACTACAAGTTAAGGAACCATAGTCACAAAATAGGATTAACTTCATTTTCTAAATTGAAACCAGTGAATGTTAAAAAGGTGTCTGAAACAAGCAGAAGATCATGCTTATGCCAAAAGTGCTGTAACGTGGCCCTAAAAAGTGAGGCACTAACAAATGTAAAAAAAGCAGTGAAAGAAAATGGAGATTTGGATGAAATTTCAGTAGATAAGAAAAGCTTAAGTGATGCTACTTTTTGTAAATACGACACCAATCCAGCTATTAAATGTTTAAGAAGAGAATGCAAACAATGCGGTGTGAAATGTTTGCAGAGTTACCTTAAACCATTTGTTGAAAAGTATAGTGACAGGCAGATATCATGGCATCAATGGGAAAGTATAGAAATAGCAAAAGATGATAAAGTAAAGGGTTGCGTCTCCTGTGTGCCTAAAGAAACAGACATAAAAACATTAATTACATGCTTAGAAACTGACATGCAAGAGTATCCAGAGCACGTTTTCAGGGCCAAATGGCAACAGCAACAGATGGGAATTTGTGTTGATAGAATTGGTGAGGGTTCTATTGCTATGGTCATGGACTTTACTGAGAACTATGGGTGTGTTTTTCAAAGTGAAGTACAATCTGGATTCTTCGACAGGAACCAAGTTACAATACATCCAATCATGTGTTACTATACAGAAAAACAGGGAGAAAAAGAATTCAAGATAAAGCATGCCATTATTGGCATCAGTGAAGAAACCAAACATGATGCAGACTTAGCTATCACTTTTGAGAACAAAGCTATAGAAATTCTGAAGAAGAAAGGTGTGAAAGTAGAGGAGATCCATGAGTGGACAGATGGCTGTGCTGCCCAGTATAAGGGGAAGAAAGCCTTTGCTGACATAAGTCTGAGGAAAAAGCCATAACACGAAATTATTTCGAAACATCACATGGAAAGAGTGTTTGCGATGGTCTCGGTGCGACAGTCAAGAATGCTTGCTACAGAGCTGTAATCAGCAATAGAAAGGTGATAGGTTGTGCAGAAGATGTATATCATTTCTGTACAGAGAAACTGAAAATGGAAAATACAGATAATGAAGCTAAAACAGTTTCGAGAAGGGAGTTCATCCTTGTTAAAGATGTTGAGAGAAATAGAGAAGAAACTGATGTGCAAACACTGCAAGGTACAAGAAAATTACATGCTGTAAAGTCAGGAAGCAATGATTATGAACTGAGCATAAGAAATCTGAGCTGTTATTGTGAGCAATGCATGAAGGTTGACGGGAGATGCAACTTCAGCGAAAATGTTAATGCCTGGGAAATGAGAAAGTTAGTACTCAATAAAGATAATTTAAGTCAGAAAGGAAAACAACTTAAAGACAAGAATCCATCAACAATAGAAAATAATGACAAGAAAAGAAAACAAGGAAGTAACCAGAAAGATCATAACTCAGCAACAAGCGAAAAGCCTAATAAGAAACGGAAGTCAACAGAAAGACAAAACATTGTGACAAAGAAGATCAAAGTTGACAAAAAAGCACCAACCAACACAGAGAAACCAATAGAGAAATACCACCCTGGAGAATTTGTTGCTGTAGGACTTAAGCCAAAGAAGGGACCTCTAGATGTATACTTAGCAGAAGTAATAGACATTCTTCATAACGAAGTTAGACTTAAATACATGAGAAAGTCTGGCAACATGTATGTTTGGCCTGAAAAAGATGATTATTCACAAGAGGCTCTAGATGCTATCTTGTACAGGGTAAAAGCTCCACAAATAGTCAATGAAAGGGGTCATTTCAAGTTTAATGCAGCTGAATTGTCTAAGCTCAAGTCAAATCTGGAAAAAAATCATAAGCACTTCTATTTGAAATGACAATATAAAGTCAAGGTTTAATGTGTAGTGTCTGTAACCTTAAGATCAATCACATATGGGTCTGTGTTTGAGTCAGCACCTTGGGTTGAACAATACTTTAGTGACTATGATTTATTGAACATTCATTATACTTCAATATTTTACTCTTACAAACACTATTTAGTATTAAACTTTCAAGTGCTATTTACCAGTTCATAATTTTAACACAAGTATTGGACATATACCTGTTACAATGTGGTTTTATCATTTTATTAACTAATCAACATTCATTTAATGAATAATTCTAGTCAATGTGTTCATGTTGAATTATTTTTGAAGTGAATTTTATGGAGATATGTATGGTTCTGCAGCTGTATTGAAATGCTATAGTTTTGTAGTGTCTGTAACCAATTTTATGGACAATGTACTTCTGACTCTTATGGAAGTTTGCAATACTTTTGGCCAGTATTAATGATTTTGTTTGTTTAAATATTCTTCTTGGTGTTAGATAAATGCCTAAATAAGATTATTCTATGTCTTTTATGTTTGTTATGCAAAAGTTTCATGGTTAGGTTTTTTTTCTTAGTGATACCTTTGTCATAGATGTTTTGATTTTGTTATTAAGTTGTTTACCACTTCCAGTTATGTTGTTTACTTTAAATGTTGATATCCTGTTACTGATGTTACTGTGAAAAAAAATAAAGTTTTAAAGTTTTCATGCTGTTTTTCTTGCATGTTATACACCAAGTGTAGTGTCTGTAACTGTTGTTATACCAATGAATTGAAATAATGGTTAAACAAAATCGCATGCATGTTCAAGCTAAATCTAACTTGATCTGACTAGGGGACACCCTAGGGTATATAATAAGCTTCATTGAAATGTTCTATCAAACATTTCAATTTTTTAAGTGAGTGAGACTACTCTCAGCACCAATACCGTGTTTTAGCCGAAAGGTAACAAAAATGTTGTCAATATACAAGTGTATTTCACACTGGTTTTGTCTTCATTTACTCAAAATTTTCATTATTTTCTCTCACTGACAGATCACCACTTACAGATGAATTTCACTTGTGAGTCAAAGAGAAATTTCCTTTTTTCAGCCCCCCCCCCCCCCCCCATCTCAACATCTGCTTACTGTATGTTGACAATATTGCCTCAGGCCCGAGGATATCAACATAAACGGGTAGGACTGTCACAAGAATTTTTTAGTGCTTATCCTATTTATAAAAAAAAAACTGAGACAAGGTTCTACTGAATATCAGTCCTTTTACAGACTTGTCTTTGGAACAATCATTAGTGAAATTAGCACCTGATTCTTTAGGTGCGGAACTGAAAACACGTTTCAAGATCATGTAGATCAAAACAATGTGGTGGTTCATACAGTTTTCTCCAAACATAAGCTTGCATCAAGGATGGGTATATACTGAGAAATATAGGTTTGATCATGAGCAGTTGTGAATATTCAATATCATGGTATTTCCATAGGTTTACTGTGGGAGTTGAATTACTACCGCAAGTTGTTTAGAGATCAGTAGTCTTACATTGGTTCCACATATGCATGTAGAATTAAGTTACTACTGTATATATGCAAAATTCTGATTCTATTTGTGGATAACAAACAAAATGAATACCTTTTGTCTAAATCAGAAAAAAATTCTGTTGGAAATAAAACACACTTTTAGATATGAAAACTGTTGCTTTGAAAGGGGGGGTGGGGTGTAGAGTGTGGATAGACTACGTTGGGTGGGGTGTTTTGCACATTGCTTAATATCTATGCAACCAAATTTTTTACATTTTAGACAGTTTACCATTTTATGAGTACTTATAGTTACCAACTGGATATTTTCTAGCTATGTTTTGAAACATGTTTCAGAGTTGATCACTCATGTCTCTACCGCCAAGCTTAATGCTGATGACCCCTCATCTTTTTCTGTCCCACCATTTCATTTTGGAGATGTTTTGGAACTTCATATTTTGTATTTTAATTGGCTTACGCCAACCTTACTTTAGTTTTAAATTATGTGTGCTGGAGGAATTTAAAGTAATATCTGCCACTGAATTCAACTTTTGGGGCCCCGGGCAGCTGAGTGGCCTAATATGGTTGCCTTTAGAGACCACTCAAATCTAACCTTTGTCTACATGGGTTCGAGCTACAGCTCGGCCAATGTGGGTATGTGAGAAAGCTTGCAAGCAGCTTCCCGTGGGTCAGATGTTCTTCCTGGGTTCTTACTCCATCAAATATACTGGCCAGCATCATCGCGGCCATGCATAGCCTATCAAGCTGAAAAATGGCGTTAAACCCACAAAACATTGAATCTACTTTTGGAATACATGCACATATAGATGGTCACATTGACCTTTTACTCGTTTAATGCATAATATGACAAGGATGATAATATATTTCAATCTTAAACTGAAGCCAGATTTTACTGGGTTAAACTCACAGGCTTTGAGTAACATTGGAGTAACAATCAATACAACAAACACAGATCATACATCAGCAATTACATCAATTGTCCCACTGCAGCTGAGGTCCCATATGAAAAGCATGCAGCCCACTCATCTAACTGCTATACTCATTGACATGTAGGTCACAGTGACATCCTTTTGTTGTAAGGGTGTGGCACTAAAAGAGATGCATATAATCATCTAGTTTAGTTCTAGCATGAACAGTGCCTGAAACTGAACCCAAGTCAGCAAAGCATGAAATACATTTACATACTTTTGTGATAAGGGTGTAGTCCTCACCAAGATACATCCCTTCACCAAGCACCATTGTTCAAGGTATAACAGTATGTATACAGGGTGCAAACAACCTATTTGGTCACGAGTTAAATGCAAAAACTTAACATAAGCAAGCAATATGTGAAATGTAGGTCATGTTGACCTTTTATTGTAAGGCTGTGGTTCTAACAGTGATGCATATCAACATCTAACTTGATGATGCACATAGCTTGAGAAATAAAGATCAAATATAAATTTAAGCAAAATCAATAAAATGAAATATGGGTTACAGTAACCTCCGTTTGTGACGAGAGTGAAGAAGTCATCCAGATGCATACCCTCAACATGTTCATCTCTCAAGGTACAAGTGTGTATAGAGTGTGCAAAAGACCAGAGTTCGACATGAAAACTTACAACTAGTGTACATGTACTGTACTTATACAAAGTTAGTCTCCTTGGCCTTCTCTTGTGGAGGGAGGGATGCTATGAAACCCACTCCAAACTGTTGCCTAAGACCCAGGAAGAAGAAATGGTTGATAATCAGTGAGGCTGTACATATATATGCATTTATTGGTGTAAACACCGACACTGATGGTAGTAAAATAACTTTTTTCTTCTTTGTAGGATAAGCTAAAAAGCAAAGGAATTAAAATGTGAATTTTTTTTTTTTTTTTTTTTTTATGAATCGCTGCAATGTCCTAAAAATCCAACCAGGACCTCAACTTATCAATATACAAAATTTAAATGGTTTCTATTTTAGCAATTAAATGTTACAGATGGATGCATGGAAGTACAGACACGACATGATCAATTTAAGGTTCCCCTCTTTCAAGCACCAGTGGATGTTATCATTGTTTTAATCTCTGAATAAAACATAGTGTAAAATTTAATCACTTTAGTATCTGTATAAAAACAGGGCCATTATCAGCCTATAATGCAGTGCAACATAAGAAATTCCTTTCATGAAAACATACCGCTGTCACATGATTGTACTGAAGACTTCTTCTCAACTAAAAAAGAAAATTACTTTGCTGAGTTACTGAGAAACATTTTACTAACATACAAATCTGTTTATCTGGGATTGCTAAAGTTGTACAGTGGTCACTCAATGTAAGTCCTTTAGTATTTCCTTGTCACACTCTTATAATGTGTGTAAAGGACCTGAACTGGCATGCTCTTAGTATTTCCTTGTCACACTCTTATAATGTGTGTAAAGGACCTGAACTGGCATGCTCTTAGTATTTCCTTGTCACACTCTTATAATGTGTGTAAAGGACCTGAACTGGCTCTTTGTATCATGTGGAAAATAGACTCAGACTAAAGTCATCTTGAGAATGAAATGTTAGCCCCTTTTCTAGCCATTTTTTTCTTCTACTTTTAATATTTTAAGAACAATTTAATAGGCAATATATAGCCAGTATTGTGCTGACATGCTGTTAAACCATATACATACATGTACCTACATATAGCCTTCTCATTATTTCTTTAGTAAATGTCTCAAAATTAAAAGTACAAGGTGAAGTCAATGCAACAATACAACAAAATGTTAGAGCTAAGAAAGCAGAAAGTTACCATATGAAGTCGGGTGGTTCAAAGCAATGTTTTGCTTCGCTTCACCCTCTCACGATCAAAAGGGTTCTGTATTTCATTGCAAAATTTGCTAAGATTATTATTATTATCATTGTTGTTGCAAAATTAGGAAATCTACAAGGGAAGTAGCACCTTTGCAAGCCAAGGGTTGCCCATCCACTCTGTTCCACATCGACCATTGGCATATATCTCTAGCCAAAACAGTTTTTTAAACCAATGCCCTTTTGCAGAAGAACGATTTATTGTCCATATCAAGTAAAATCAACTGACAAATGAGAGAACTCATTATGTGACATATTTGAAATTGAATATGGTGACTTCTGCTATATCTGCATGCCTTGACAGTGCTCATAGAAATTTTTTTTTCAGACACAGGCCCATGGCAAATGACTAAAAATATTACAAGCCCGGACTCCAATTTGTAATTAGTTTATGTGATAGTAGTGTGTATGTGTCACAATTACATAAAAACACTCACACCATATAGTGGGTAAGGATCTCAGTTTCTTTAGGTTGAAAACAATATTGTATTGGAAATTTTTATAAGTCACTAATTACATAGCCGATCTTAATTGTCAAACAATCGCACAGGGTACTACTCGATATATTCAACAAGCAATCATTACCAAATCAGCATGAGCAAGGGACAGTTTATCATTATTCATGCTGTAAAAATGAGCACTAATTATAGGTAACCAATGATATACAGAGAACAGAAAAAGTACTGTTCCCCATTCATATGTCACATGCTTCACACTGTAGACACAAAGTTTATACGTTTGATACAATCAAGCCTCCATTCCATATTTTTGCAATATGTAAGACACACTTAGGCCCTTCCCTCATATTAGCCACTCATAACTTTAATCCGGCCCTGATAAAGTGGAGGGATTTAAAGATGGGGACCAGCAGGAAGCCGAGTATTAATACTTTACTTCAAAATAAAAATGCAGGATTTCATCAACTGGCTCAAGGTTTCTTTCAGTTAAATTATATAACACCTTTTTTTGGACAGGCCCGACGGGCAACTCACAAGAGGGGTCCTATCTCGATTTACAGGGGCCCTGAGCATTGGGCTATCAGATATTTTTTTTAGCTCTGCTTGAATCGAAAAATAAATCTTGTGAGAAAAGTTAAATTTGAGAAACCTGCATGCAGCATGTGTCCTTGTCTATGGAGGGTGCTGCAAATATTCCTAATTATCTTCTTAGGTAAATGTATTAAGCAATCTGATTGGCTCAATTCTTTCAGCTGCATCCAATCAGATAGCAGAGTGGTAGATGCTGATTTGACTAGTTACTCATATCAAGGGTTGATGTGGACTGAAGTAGATCAACAACCCTTGGCTAGCAAAGTTGGAAAAGTAGTTGACTTGCACAGTTCTAAAAATCCAATGTTTCATATGCAGTCCACCCAAAAAAGTTGCAGGAATTAAATCCATCATAGTCTTTTCTCAGTATTTTATTCTTTCTCATCTTTCCTTAGTCGGTAATTGTTTGAAAAGAAATCTAAGGCATGGTTAGTTACATACACAAAGAAAAAATCTTACCAATAATAATATTAATAATAATTATTAATTTCTGAGAATATATACAGTAGGTGACATATAAAACAAGATCCTAATTTTATAAGGCATTATATTTTCTTCTTCTTTCATGCATCCTTTAAATTCCTTGGATGAATTATGATTAAATTTATTGAAAGGTAGGATACATGTGTTTATTGTTTCATTAGATGTGCCTCTTAATCAGAATGAGCTACATGTATAACCATTCAGTAGCATTTGGTATCTCCTTGGATAGTGTCCTTTCAAGAGCAGAGTACTTATAGTACTGCTGAAATGGAGGTAGAGATTTCCTGCTCAATTTTTAGTTTTAATTTGGAGCAACTAAACAACACAAATGTCATTAAATTACCAACTGTCAACTATCAAAACCTATCAGAAACTATCTTCTAAAAACAGTTTTCTTCCAGAATGGCTCAGATTCAATGCATTGCTCCATCATGTTACCTGAAATTCTCAGGTGAATGGCTGCAAAGACAGTTCACGCTGTAAAAGATAATTCTATAACCATATCTGCTTCTCTGAGTGCCACAATGTTGTCTACTGAGTGCACACAGTTACAAACAGTAACTTAAAAAATAATTTCATGTATGCATCGCCGTGTGCTATTAATCAGCAGTGACATGCTTATACTTTGGGGACAGTATACTACATGTACCACTTGTGATCTTGCAAAAATAAACTGTGCAGAGAAGTTACTGTTTACATTTGCAAGAAACTATATGGGACTTTTTGTAAGGCAAATATTATGAAAGCTATTGGAATAATTGCCTAGCACAATGTAGAAAACAGCCTGGGGCAAGAAAAAAAAAACAGCCTGTCACAGCAAATAAATTGGCATGGCATGGCATCACATGCACCATCATAAAATGGCCTGGGTGAAGAGCTACCCCATACACAGACACAGACACCCATTATAAATATTTTGTGTCATCCTCCTGTAACTGTATCTAAAATGTTCGGTTAAAAAATGTTTAAAAATGTCATTGTAACTTTCACGCCTTCCATAGCCACCCACCCCACCCCCCTTCTGAGAGAGCTCAAAATGATACTTCTATTGCTGATGTTCACCATATAGGTGAGACAACTTTTTTATAAAGCATAGGAATCAAAATGTAAATTTATTATATAATTTGTAAAAGTCAATGGGATTTTAGGAAGCGAGAATTAATTTCATGGCCATAAACTGTTATGTTCTCAACTTTGCATGGGATCTGCCTGCCCCCCAACATTATGCTAAACCTGTTTAAGATAAATTCAGCACCCTTTATTTTATTACCAATTTAAATAAAGATGCAGTATGGCAAGTTGCAACCAGTGCAATCTTGCTACATTTTCTTTTTATAAATTCATAAATTTATTATAAAAAGTATACAATTCTAAAATATAGGGATTTATGCAAAGAAAAATGGCACTACAATATATCAGTGTTTTACATCTTAGTTTTTTTTTTCTTCCCCCTATACCATTGACTGGTCCTAAACATATTTGGCCAAATCTGAAAATTGTTTGCAGTCTCCGATTCACCCAAACTTTGCCATACCACTCTATTTGCTGCAACAAGCCATTTTTTCCTGTGAAAGGCTATTTTCTACATCGTGCTAGGCCTTTATTCCAACAACTTGAGTAAGCATGCTATTTTTATGCCTTGGTTTCAATTCGTCTAATCATGAGGTTATGCAAAGTAACGTATGTTTTATATGGTAATGCTATAGATGTCCCATGCTGTATCTTGCAAAAGTTTTCATGGAAACATCTCTAAAAGTGGTTAAAATTATAGATCACTTTACTTGATCATTAGAGATGGGAAACCATTCTTATGGTGCTCAAAAAATCTGATAGCCCGACGCCCAGGCGCCCTCTAATTTCAGATCAGGCCCCTCCTGTATTCTAAGTGAAGTGCTCATCGGGCTAGTGAAAAAAAACAACTAATCTGCCTGAGAAAACTTTGATCTCACTGACAAAATATGGAATTTTATTTTAAAGTTGTTAAAGGACTAGTAAATATTAACATTTATCCCCATGAAAGCCCCTTACCCATATGTTGATTGTCAACTTACTGTACTTTATCGAAAGCTGTAAACTTTGTATACAAAGCAAAGCATGTAACCTATGAATGGGGAACAGATGGCCTGGGTTACCTATAATTAGTGCTTGTTTGGCTTTAACATAATTGTGATTCTACCAGTGGTAGGACAAAAACACCGTTTTAAAGTTTGTCTACTGCATATACTGTTTTATAGTTGAAATATTTACCGCTTTTGAAAATTAACTGATTTTTTTTTTATTTTGGGGGGGGGGGGGGGAGAAACAAGAAAGAAAAAAAAAAAAAGAAAAAAGGTATTTTTATGCGTTCTATCCAAGCATTACAGAAACCAGTCAGAACCAGTCTACTAAGGACCGAAACTGTTCCAGCAGTCATTGTGGCTGGTGCATTGGTACATGGCTGAGTAATCAGATTAAAGCTAACATGTGATAACAAACAAGCTGTTAATTGATTACCTTATTGTTGTAATCTGGAGAGTTTGGGCCAAATGTGGGATGTTTTTTGAGGTGTTATACATATAAGTAATAAAGGGGTCAAAGATGGTCCATGATGGCTTCTGAGTCTTTGATTAAAAATCAGCCATCATTTGGCAGAGGTGAGATAAAAAGGAAAGACCAATCAAAAAATTATTTCATTAGAAACACTTAAGTAATGCAGCACTGGTTAAACATATTAAGTGGCACCTATAAACAACATGGAAAGTGTAAAGAGAAACTGTGTAAAGCAAAACATGCTGCAGATGCTAATGAATATCATCAACACTGCTGATTCAGTGAGTAAGGAAGACACTGACGGTTGACATCAGGACCTAGAGCAAGACATTGCTTTACATGAAGTATTTTGAGATCTGAATAAACACACAAGTCAGTTTAATGATTTTCTTTATTTCTTTTCATAGTAAAAATAAGGGCTCTTTTGGGCACATGGAATTGGAGTTGTGGAATTTTAGTCCAGGCTTGTGATATTTTAAAGTCACTAGCCTTGGGCCTGTGTCTGGAAATTTGTTTCTTTGAGCACTATCTTACCTCCTTAAAAGGAAACACCATGCTTTTGACACACAATAATGCATGGTGGATAGGAATAATGCACTCAACCATGTTCTGAGATACATGGGATAATTTTCATCAAGCTATCAGCCACATGAGTACCATAAGGGTACACTTAACACCCGCCCCAAAATTATGAGTCGTTCAGGGCATTCCCCGAGCATCAGTAGCAGCCCTCATACCTCCATTGCAGAGGAGGCGGGCCCCTCCAAACCCCCGTTACTTTAAAGTCTTTACCTGCTGTTTCCTTTTTTATGAAATGCCTGGTCTTTCCCATCTCAAATGCAACACACCCATAATTTTTGGTCAAGGTAAGAAATGAAGTTTTTTTGTTTGTTGCAAAACCCATTTTTTTTTCTTCATGGAGTATCTGTGACCATTTGACTCTGATATCAAAATAGATTTTTTAATAGCATCAAATGCTAGCCATCCAAAAATTCTGATCACATAATGTAATGCAGATCTCAAGTTCAAGTGTGTAAACAATTTTTATTCTTGGGGTCATTGTGACTACTTTGGTTAAAGTAGGTGATGAAGAACTCAAGATATTGCCAGGAAATCATTTTTCCTTAAGGAGTCTGTGACCTTGATCACTGACCACAAAATCGATCAGTGTTTTTGTCATCTCAAGCAATTTACAAGGTTTGGTCAAGGCACTGGGTATAATAAATTCAAGTTAATGTTTTAAGAACCATCTTCAGTCTTTCAGTCCTAGTCACCCTGACTTTTGCTGCATACAATTAATCAGATTCTTCCCAAAGGCAAGCTAATCAAAAAGTTTCGTAATCACAGATAGTGGAGAGCTCAACTTATTGTGAAGAAACCAAAGAAAGAACAGGCAAACTGACAGATGGAAAACAGGTGGACACATAATAACATTATATGTTCAGCCTTATGGTTGTAGTATAAAAACTATAACAAGAAACGGTAAGGTTGCCACTCTTTGCTAGCGGATGCAGCTTACATGTACATGTATCTAGTCTGTTACAATGTGAGTGAAGTCCATCATAATGCAAACTACTAAATTTATAAGGGCGAACCGAAATTGGAATTTTGTTTAAAGACCCGAATAGCTCAGCATACACATCAACTGTTCTTTTGTTCTTTCCTGTGGCACAGTGAGATGAAGCAATTATTGCATTAATTTTAATTGATTAAGAAAAATATACAAAGGTTATGAACATGTATACACATTCTTCATGGTATTTCTAACCCAATGGCATGTCTACACAATAACATTACTATATACTGAGGTACCTTGAATAATATGTTAAAATGGTTCAAATAGATCCCCCCACCCCAAAAATCCTGTCCTATTTCTAAAACACAATTAACTTAACTTTTACCAAACTTTCCACAAAATAAATATCGGTGAATCATACAATTTCTAAAATGTGAATGAAACTGGGTCCCTAGATTTAAAATATGAAAAGAAAAGAGGACCTTTCCATTTAGGAAGGGGTACATCATAGACCGATGAGAATACAGTGGCTTAATCCATGTCACCATAAATTAACATTTTTACCTGAATGTATAAAAAAATTTACTTCAGTCCATGTAGCTCTTCGAGTGTCAAATTTACCTTCCCAACAACCAAGTAAAAGCACTTTTTTTTATTCATTGTTCACAGAAGCATAAATAAGTACTTAATTTTGTTGATGGTTCTTTATCGGATGTACGATTTGAGGTGGAGGTGGACAAAGCCTTCACACCAGTCAAACCAAAGAACCAAATCCCACTCAGAAGTCAGCACAGTCACAGGTCATAGACATATTTAGTATTATTTGATGCTTCGTAAAAAGTCATCATTTTCACTGAAGTAAGATTTTTTCATTATTTTTCTTGGCATAATTCTTATTTTTAAAGCAGGTTATAGACGTGCAGATCATTATATCTGAAAACAAAAGTTATATCATCGCATGATGCATTTAATCAGTAATGCTAATATTTATAGTTTAGATGAACTTGTTCCCTTTTACATGTATGAAAGAAACCTAGCCAAAGCATTTAAAAATTTCAGTGGGAAGACCTCATATTAAGACATTGTAAAGAGATGACTCCTCTCATAATATACTATCAGATAAATTAAAAAGAAAAATGTTGCTATGAAATTTTACAGTCTGCCAATTATATGAAAATGTCCCCAAAATGTATGAATTGGGGACAGTTCAGAGTCATTACTGGTTACTGGAATAAAACGTTTTTGTCAAATGGGATACACACTAGTGATCTACCCAGAAATTTATGATAGCATTGGGGTAAGCGCATGGTAGTGTCATAAAATGTTTTCAAAAATACAAGTTATCATCATAAAAGTGAAAATGTTAATATCAATTAAATATAAAAGTACATACTGTTACGACTCTAGGTCTTAAAGTAATGTAACAGAAAGAAAGTGAAACCAACAATGTAAGTAAAATCAACAAGCAATTTATTTCTGGACAATTAAAATGAAAATTAAAAAAAAAAACACTTATAATAACGCGAATTAAAGTCCAAATAATCCAATAATCCTATTCCCAAGTCCTAAATATAGAATGTTCCGAATGAATTCCAGTAGCCTTGAATGTCCCAATGTGCTAGTAGTCTTTAATGTTCTGATATGCCTGAATGATGTACTCCAGAATATCTTTGAATAAATTCACATAAATCCCAAAGTCAAGTATTAATCCAAAATCAGAATGAGCACTTTTCATAAGTCCAATGAATACTTCAAATAAATAATTCCTCTCTGAATTTGCTCTGAATTTTCACAACACAACTATAAACATATGATTATTAAAATGATTCTTCATAGACTGACCATTTGAACAAGAATGAAATATTGTCCACTAAATTCTCTCTATATAAACATAATTCAGGTGACAATGTTCTAGAATATGAGTAACTCTAATGGAAAATTTCCTCTGCGTAAGTGACTTTCCTCACATAAGCCATGAAAAATTCTACTCTGAGTACTAAATGCTATGTAAACAAGTCTGATCTTGAATTCAAATACTGTAAACATGTTGACAAAATGACTAAAGTACAACTCACCTCATGGACACATATTATAAATTCAACATACATAACACTTTCTATTAAATATGCATGTTCAAAATTTCATGGGAAAATGTCTTATAGATGTCACTCAACTCAATTACACAAAACAGCAATATGGTCTATGCAAGTGAAAGTGCATCTGCGATCACATTGTCTTTTCCCCTGATGTAATGAATGTCAATGCTATAATTACCCCAGTCACTTATAAATGGTCTGCTTAAAATGTACGCACACAATAAAATATACACAGCGCTATCCAATATAAAACCTCTACTATTCCAGCCTGTTTAGTACTTGCGACTCAAATATACAATGAAATTACTTATTTGCTTCTTTCATTTTACTTCTTTTCCTTTCTTCTTTCACTGCATGTAGTTCTGTAAATATTAATTCGCCGAAGTTTATACCTTCAGGTATTATCAGTCGTTCATTCTTAACACCTGTCTAAAGATAATGAAAAGTACTTGACATTAGCTAATTATCCTAGATAAACCTTATATGCATGCATAATGAGATATATATTGAATTTGCTTGTAAGTATAAGAACTATTGTAGTTGTGGTATGTGTTTCTGTTTGTGTGTGAGAAGGCACTTCCCTTAATGCAAAAGTGTGGTTGAAATTAAGAAAAAGACAAATTTTAACAAAATTAGAAACTGATCAGGTAAGATATATGAGCAGATGCATATTTTAGAAGGTACTTCATTCAATTCTGTTGGATGTTACAATTGTCAATAATCGTGAAACTACATGTAAGTATAGCGCAACATGCTTGGTGATGATGGATATGACGTGTATACATGCATATATCCATGCGCTTTTCTGCAGTGGATTCTACGGTGTCGTCGAATAAGCCACGTGTATGTACAGAAACACGTGAGCAGAGAATATGAAAATATTCCAGACTGTTTTTTGGGGGATCATCATAGTGTTTGGACTGAAAATTGTCATTATTATTATTACCAATATCATGTACAATTGTGTCATTGTCTTCATCATAAAATGCTGCATATGGCCAGTATAGGCCTTCCTACCTTTTTATAGTAGTGATAACCAATAGGGGGAGACTACTCTCAGTCGCAAATATTTCCAGGCACCATTTTTCAGGGCATAATTTATGTGTCAACACCCACACTCTTCTACCTTCTCTTGTATCAAAACTTGTGATAGGATGGAAAAAATAACCACCAATGGTGAAACTAGAGACATGACTCTAGATATACCTTTGATCCATTCTTGATTCTGAGGCAGTCATTATTTTCTCACGAGCGAAATATTCCGAAAATTATAAAATTAGTTATAGGGATCAGACCACTAATTCATTTCCCATAGAACTTAATGTTAATATATTATAAAATCAAAATAAATTCTTCACTAGCTTGGCCTACAAACCACACATAGATCCATTCATTAAAATTAGAGAAATTTTTTTCAGGCCTAAAAATCAGGTGCTTCGCAGCATGTTTTCGAGTCTCGTGATGCTATACAGGGGGGATCCCTGGTCTGCACCTAATAACATAGCCTCGCACCAAGAGTACATATGCTATTTTGTCAGTAGGAAATTAAATACAGGATATCAAAATAAAAGTAAATATTTTTTGTCAGCTATAGTATATAGATTGAAGTTTGTGAAATTAATAATGGAACAAAATTGAACTCATTTATTACCCAATAGGCACATCTCAAAAGATTTAGTACTCTATTTTTTATTCCCCCACCAGTAGACTGGTTCCCTGGCTGTAAAATAATTAGTGGTCCGATACCTATACCGAACATACATTTTTGTCATTTTTGTATATTGACAACCTTAGGCACCAAGTATATACTATACTAACTTGGGTGATATTCTAACTGCACTAAATAGTAATAATGAACACTTATGTAATGCCTATAGATGATAAGAATGAATGTTGTATTTCAAGAATGTTTACCATGTTCATATATTATAGATGTAGATAACTGAATAAATGCATTGACTGTAATAGTTTGTCTCATGTTTTTCTTTATTTCCTGTGTGTCTGCTATTCAGATATACATGCATGAAATATCCACCTATAAGCATTATGTAATAAGAGGTATCAAATTACACAACCCCCTATTTTCATCAATTTCTGATATAAAGATCATATTTTGTTTGCCTAAAATTTCCTTAATTGGAGATTTTTTTTCTTGAACCATATATTAAGAAGTGTTTATGGCACCTAACAGGTTTATTTTATTTTTCATGACTTGTCACATGAAAAATTGATAAATGTAGAGGTCTGGAACCTGAGGCCACATGCGAGTCTAGCCTGACTGTAAACTGATACTAGCTTCCATTGATGTAAAGAAACAATATAAACAGTGCTGAATATAGTTCTAACAGTGCTAAGCAGGTACTGAATTCACACTTTGAAACTCAAAACATAAACTACAGTTATTTTACTGTTTCAAAAATGTCAAAAGTACAGAGGTAACCCAAAGGTTGTCTTCATGCGAGAATTTAGTTCTACATCAGACCAGGAAATATTCCTCATAACAAGTGTGTAACAAGTGAAAAAACTGTAGAGAGTGATATTACAAAACACACTATATAAAAGACTTTCAGAGGAAAAGTACAATATTATCACAAAAAGACCAAGTTCACACTTTGATATTGAGAAAGAGGAAGTTTCAGTGCAATACAAGTTCGTATGGCTAACTCAAACCAAAGATTTAGAGGCTGATCTGCTTGCCGGTGACTCCAAACAAAAGAAGTAAATAGAAATTCATCATTATTCAATGTTATAAAAAACATTATCAATCAATTTGGTTTCCTATTTTTCATTACATAATTCATGGAGGAAAGTAATGTAAAGAAAAAATAAAACAATGATTAACAGGTACAATTTAATTGTAAACAATGTATCAGACAAAATATGTGCACAAATACCATATATTCTAAGAGGCAGATCTCTTAGTATGATTTCTAACTGTAATATAATAAAACAAAAATACCATTTGAGTGTTAAAGTTCAGATTTTGTTACTATGAGATCTGTTAGCTCATTCTAAAAAAATGGACTAGGGGAGCTAACCTATCCAAGGAAACTTATACCTTGACACAGAGAGTTGTTAATAAGAAATGAATGCATTTAAAAAGCACCCGGCAACATAAAATATGATAAATGTAAGATTCTATGTCCCAAAAAGGGTAATACATTCATAATTTTTATGTCAGGTCTGGTGAAAAGAGTCCATACATGCTGGTACAAATACAAAAAAATGAAGAACTGTGGAATGCAGTGTTCACAGAACACAAGAGAACATATCCCATGTGTGATGGGAGTCTAGAATGGGAGACATCATTAAAAAGTCTAATGCACTTACAAATCTGATGCCAGGAAAAAAATAAATTGAATGTGAGACGATGAGAAACAATTTTGCGATAGACCTGACACAGTGTTGTCACACAGAGTTTAATGCTGCCTTTCAGAAATACTGTGGGGACACTTCTGTGATAATGAGGGCCATGTCAAAAGCTGTAAATGCCATATAAAGTGCTCTGTCATCAGGGTGGTGATTCCCCTTTGCAAGACAAAGTCATATGTTTGCACTGGTAAAAATGAAAACTGGGTAGTTAATAGCTCATGGTTGCCTGGCACACTTAGAATAGTAAATTCTACACACACCGAATCAAGTATATGAATGCTTGTTAACTACCGGCAGGGGAAAATGACATTTCAGAAGAAATTTCTCAACACTAACACACAAATGTCTCAAAGTGTAAATATAGTAATTCAAAGAAGTTTACCTTGAAATGTAACATTCATGAGGAATTTCCATGCACAATGACATAGCGCAGTACATTACAGCAACAATGGGCCTATGGAGTCTAAAGTGAAACTATGCTGAGCTTCTGGGTGCCCCATAGCAGTAAACTCCAGTGTGGCTATGCAACTGAAAAGAAGACATAAGGACATTTTACAACAAAAAGAAAGCATACAAACATAATAGATGTAAAAGAGAGCACTTACACATTTGTTCATGACACAAGGGACTAACATTAAGAGACTGATTTTTCACTAAGTCATGTGATATTCTTTTTTTATCATATATGAAAATCTGTATGTAGTTAAATAGAAAATAGTGCCATTAACCCATCTAAGTTTATGCTTCCCATAGCCAGATTACACAACCATGCTTGTTTTCCATAATTCTTTACTTTGTTACTAGTGTCTACTCTAAATTACTCCAAAAATGATCCATTTTACTATAATTACTCTTAAATCAACCAATGATACTCAAACGGACTCTGAGATGCACGTGGTTGTCATGGATACATATACTACCCACATCCCTATAGGGATCAGACCACTAATTCATTTCCCATAGAACTTAATGTTAATATATTATAAAATCAAAATAAATTCTTCACTAGCTTGGCCTACAAACCACACATAGATCCATTCATTAAAATTAGAGAAATTTTTTTCAGGCTTAAAAATCAGGTGCTTCGCAGCATGTTTTCGAGTCTCGTGATGCTATACAGGGGGGATCCCTGGTCTGCACCTAATAACATAGCCTCGCACCAAGAGTACATATGCTATTTTGTCAGTAGGAAATTAAATACAGGATATCAAAATAAAAGTAAATATTTTTTGTCAGCTATAGTACATAGATTGAAGTATGTGAAATTAATAATGGAACAAAATTGAACTCATTTATTACCCAATAGGCACATCTCAAAAGATTTAGTACGCTATTTTTTATTCCCCCACCAGTAGACTGGTTCCCTGGCTGTAAAATAATTAGTGATCCGATACCTATATGCAGGGTATATTGATGAATCATATATTATTTTAATGAGTGTAGTATATAAATTAAGATTCTTTGATGAAAACTGAATTGATTTTAGGGAAAAAGCAGTAATTAGTAGAATCTTTCATGTGGGGTGATGCAGCAACAAAACAGGAAGTGCATATTTCAATATGGCTGCACCCATGTAAACCTCATGTGTTGTGTTTCTCTCCTTTCTCTTCTATTAAAATTTAGTTGTCTCCTTATTTTGCCTATAATTTCATTCTGATATTTTAATTGGCTGATTGATATATATCTGAAAACTACAATTATTTGATTAAATTAAATGAAATATCAGTATGAAGATGCTTATAATATGCAAGAAAAATAATCCCAATTCTATACCATCAGAACGCAAATGTCACATAATGTAATACAGTCTGAAGCCTACGTGACCAGCATCAAAGTGTCATCAGTAAATAAAATTTAATAATATTATTTTGAACTAGTTTTAATCCAGAGATAGAAGAATGTTTGAAAAAATTACTTAAATAATGCAGGAATTGCAAAAAATGATACCTTTTTCTGTTTTATAAATGTTTACTTACTTCACATGTTCAATTAAAAAATTAAAGTGTTTTATATGTTTTGTTTATATTATGGGTATAATTTTTTCCAGCATTTATATGTTACCTAGGCATTCAATGCAAGCAATTTACCAAGAAACTAATATATGTATTTCTGTTCTTATGATATCTGGATAATACTGATATTAATCTCTCGATAATACTGAAATGAAATTCTTTTTTTTTTCAGATACTACTGAAATTAATCTCTTTTCTGCAGGATAATACTGAAATGAATATCTTTTTGAAAGAAAAGAGTCAGCAATTAATGGTTGCTGTGTGTGAGTAATAAAGCCAAATAGGACATAATAAAGTGTTATTTGTTGGTTATGTATATATGTACAATGAAAGGGGGGGGAGTCAGGAATCTAAGTTTTAAAAATCTTGGGATTGCGATTCAAAATATTTTTTTTACTTAAATAACTGAAAGGAATGATGGTAAGTCAAAGAAGAAAAAAAAATCCACATGCAAACAGATTTAAGTGGAAGAAATTTAACACTGATCAGAACTTTGGAACAAGAAATTTTAAGTGGTTTTGAAAAACGTCCTGAATGAAAACATTGAAAAGTTGCCAAAATCAAACAGAATGTCATACTACCCAAAATACTTCATTTGTGTCATTCTACCTTGTGAAAGTTTTCAAGGTGCAAAGTTTTTTTTTTAGTAGTTAAAAAATTAAAAAATCACTAGTTATCCTAGTTCTACAATGTAAGACGTCCACCCTGATATTTATGTTTTGGGTGCTACCAAACATCATAAATATCAGGGTGGACGTCTTACATTGTAGGACTATGATTATCCCTATTTATTCATAAGTGTCAGTGATATTTCTTTTTCACTGCATACAGACTCCATATTGATGTACACTGCATCAAAGTCTGAGGACAAAAAGGTATGGAATTGTTTGTATTATATGTTATTCTTCCACACACTCGCTGCTAAATGTTACAGGATACTTAACTGAAAGAAATGGGACATCGCTATTACCATAATTGTAGGCATTTCTTCACAATCAGAGTACCATACCCCACCCACCTGTACTGAATATTGTGCATTACCAATATGCCTTAATGATGGAAACTTCAAACACAAGCAACGGTCACATAGACTTGTCAGTCAAATCGCATGATCTACCAACCTCTCCCATACTTGGGTAAACTCTTCCTGCACTGCTAAATCCCTGTTACGTCTGCAAATCCCTGCATTACATGTATAGTCATTACCATGCGCTTTCCACAACTTAACGGCAAACCTGCCATTATTTTGAACACTATACAGGTCGGCTGGTCCGGAAGCTGACTAGAAGCATGCGCAGCACACAAGAATGTATGACTGCGTGGGTTACACTTAGAAGTGGGCTAAGATCTATCTAATCTGTGGGGTAATGATATTTCACATTATTTCTGATAACGATTCGATACGTAACAACGACGATTTTAAAAAGCATGTTAAAATCTACTTTAGTAATGTAAATATACACGCTATCAACAGAGATATACTTAGTATACATGATGTCGCCGGAAGGTTGCACCGCTATTATACATCAAAACTTAAAATGTAAACATCTACGTATCCTTTCAAATAAACTTGGTTAAAAAATAAGTTTTAACCTTATTACTATCCCATTCATAATTATGAAATGGCTAATACATTTTTCTTTTCACAGAAATAATAGAAAATATTGTTTTACTTTTGGGTGACACTAGATATATCATCTGGGCGACAGCTGTCGCCCAAAGGTTGCTTGTCTGTCGACCAATGGTAGCATTTCTGCTAATATATATATATATATATATATATATATATATATATATATATATATATATATATATATATATATATATATATATATATATATATGTGTGTGTGTGTGTGTGTGTAGATAGATAGATAGATACATACATACGTACGTACGTACGTACATGCATACATACATACATATACAGAGAGAAAGACAGAGAAAGAAGGATTGTGGGTTAAACCTCTGGATCAGGCCCAGAGGGGATGAGGATTTGAATATAGCAAGCCATTGGAGTTACTCTACTTTTAATTCATCTGTATATCTAAACTCTCCCCAGTATCTTTACCCAATCAAAACTTACCAATACCGTCAGTTACTGCTGCAAAGGTGTTTCACTGGACTAAAAGGCTGATCTTGGTTTCTTGATTGCCGCCTGTCTGTTCATATGCTTGAACTTGCATGGTAAAACTATATAATTGAATATCTCTGTCCTAAAAGACCTACATTCTTCTTAAATTCTCCAGGAAAGTGGCAACTGAATGTGTTGTTACGAGTCATTAATTTGATAAGTACCTTTATTAGCTACTGGTCCACCAAACCAACTACTTACCAGTAGCTCTGTTCGTTTTTATGCACCCACCGTATTCTATGGAAGAAGTTTAAAGTGTCAATAAAACCGAGCACTTTGTGAGCTAGAATAAATAAACAGAAACTGCATTACACTTCAAACATGGAAATTAATTTGTGCTGAAGGAATTTGACTGGACGCAGTTAGCGTCTCTATGAAGTTATTTCCCCTTACTTCTTTGACAACAATGATAAACCCGATGTGATGCATTGCTGAATCGGACTCGCTTCGTGGTCAGATATGATCAAATAGTTTACAAAATGTCAAAAATGTAATTGACTGCGACAGATTAGGTCATCCCAATCCTTCCGCTCTCTTAAGTCACTTATATTTCTATGATCAACCCATGAAAGTGAGGTGAAATTACGAAAAGGTGGGTGGGATGTTGTGCTGAAGAGCGAGTTTAATCTTTTAAGCTTCGATTCTGGAGCAAGTTTGGTATATAATAAAAAGAAAATTTTCTATTCCTGCTTAAATACCAGATATATTTCATCATGTGGTAACAAAAAACAATATATATTTAAGTCCTAGATGACAAGTTTGGATTCAACCTTTTACTGTCAAATATTAGTATGAATTATGCTCCGTATTTCGGCTTTGAAATTGTCATTTCATCTTGAACCTATGGTGCTTCACTTATACCAGGGGTGTCAAACATACGGCCCGCCAGACTCGTTATTTATTATTATTATTTATTATGATCTATTTTTTATTTATATCAAATCAGGCCCGCCATAGCAAATGAGTTTGACACCCCTGACTTATACCTTTTTGGCGGGGAATCCGTGTCATTTTGACACATTACTAATATATGAATTGAAATTCTCAGAAAAATGTGCAAACTAACTTTATTTATATCCCATAATAAGTACACATGAAGTAAAGTTGGGATAAGGGATGGGATAAAATATAAAGTTGAATGTTGAAGCCGTATGTTTCTACCATCAATAATGATATTTAATATCTACCTCATATGCAGGTTGTCTCAATACTGGAGTATCTCATGGGAATATGACTTAACGCTGCCAACTGTATCTCTGGCAAGTCGAATCGTTGGGTATCTTGGCAAGAAGAATCTGATCGTGCATTATTTTGTTACTGAAGAAATGGAATTTTATGTCAGTCTTAACTTAATTAAGTAGTGTGCAAATTAATATTTACATTAGGTACATATAAATAAAGATTTTCAAGTGTAGAAAAGTAATTATATTCGTTGGTATATCTAATTGCGTGCATAATTGTTTACAATCGGCCGTTTTGGTTGGTTAGCATCTGTGCATGATTGTCAGGTATACAAAAGTTCTCTCCCTTCTCTCGCATTTTCTCACGTGAGCCAAAACCGTCTTCACAAACAACGAAGACCGAGATTTTAGGACGTAAAGCAAAAAACGACATTTTACCAATTGAATGGTCTAACTTATGGTATTGTATAACAATTTTGATGAACACACACACACACACAACACATATGTAACTCTTTCAATGTTTATTCAGCTTGATTGACAATGTCAACTACAGACTGACTTCTGGTAATGTTTACAGAGTTTCTAACAAGGATTGACATCAATAGTTACAACAGAGAAAGGTCTAAAATAAAATCCTAATATCTTCTACCCAAAGCCTGCGGGCTACCATGTCGACAGGTCGGAGTGTCCTCTACCTTTTAGTAGAAAAAAACCTTGGATGTGTCACAGAAGGTAGCTATTTTGAATTTCAAAATTCATGAGAACGAACATATCACGTGACAGATTGAAATACTACGTCCTGCTACAGTATTGATTCATTAAAATAAAGACTGAAAAACTACTTTCAGTTAACAAGATATTTCTTAGCTTTAATACGCTTATTTGACCGGTTATTTAGTCTAAACAGATTGTAGACACCGTGTTTTTTTTTCTGCCAAAAAAAGAAATTTGTTTTTCTTTTTTTTTCTTTTTTTTGGGGGGTTTCTTTTTTATTTTATTTTTGCCAAGAAGGAGGTAATTAATCAACCTTAAACATCTGCGGTTTTTCATTACATGACGGAAAAGGCGGAAAAGGCTAATGACGCTCCAAATGCTAGATTATGATTGGTTGTTGATTACCGGATTACCGCTTACTCGAGCATAAATCGGAAGTTTACTATCTCTGGAATAAAGTTTTTATATTGCACAATTTCTAATGTCCAATATAAAAGACACATTTTCATTACTGCTAGAAGCCTATTATATTGGATGTTAAACTTCGACTAACAGTTAATCAGCTTATCAACACCCTCATGCCTCACACTTATTTGTCATGCGAACTATCCATAAGGTTCCTCTCCACATTTTCGTATTTTGTACAGGCTCACTATCGTGAATCATTTTTATTTATGCATTCAATATGTACCAGATGCTCAATACGATTACCGCATGGTTCTAATGGGAAATTAAGCGCACTCAGAGTGAACACCCAGTAGTAACAAGACAAATGTGTACCAAATGTTTGAAATGAAAATTAAAATGTTTAGCCAGTCAGGTTCTCTTCAAATTTGATTTTGGACAAGACAAATTAATGTGTTTAAATCTCCATACAAGTGTAGGTTTATGAAGCTTTGTTTGTCATAACAGAAACAAGGCAAAAATACCGCTATTATTTTGCATTTTTTACTGGTTCATAAGCTGACTTTAAACTGGTGCCGAAAAAGTCAGACTTTAAAAATATGAAATCACCAGCTCCACTGATAGAGAATTATATTTTGGATCGTATGTAATTCACGTTTATAGTGTAATATGATTTCTACGATATGCATCAGACGTTTATAGTGTAAAATGATTTCTACGATATGCATCAGACGTTTATAGTGTAAAATGATTTCTATGATATGCATCAGACGTTTATAGTGTAATACGATTTCTACGATATGCATCAGACGTTTATAGTGTAAAATGATTTCTATGATATGCATCAGACGTTTATAGTGTAATACGATTTCTACGATATGCATCAGAACGTTTATATTGTAATATGATTTCTACGATATGCATCAGAACGTTCTTAGTGTAATATGATTTCTACGATATGCATCAGACGTTTATAGTGTAATATGATTTCTACGATATGCATCAGACGTTTATAGTGTAATATGATTTCTACGATATGCATCAGAACGTTGGATTACACGCTAATGTTATTCTTTAAAACAGTCACGCAAAAATTCTCAATCTGTAAACAGAAAAGCACAGAACAAGAAGCATGCATTGTGAGCTATTCATTTTGACTATGTTCGTAGTGGCTGACAAACAAATCTTCGATTTAGATATCTTGATATTAAATTTGTTGCAAGCTGGGGGATAAATGCTACTAATGGAGCTGGGGATATTGCTTTATTAGTGTGCAGGGCCGGATTAAGACCTTTAGAAGCCCCTTTAGAGGCCCTAAGCACTGAAAAGATTATGGTGCCCCCCCCCCCCATGTAACTCAAAATAAAAACAAAACTAAACCGTAATTTCTCTTCTTTTTTTTTAATTTTGGTGCCCTGCTTTGATGGGCCCTAAGCTCTTGCTTAGTCTGCCCATTGGGTAATCCAGCACTCTCAGTGTGTAGGTGTCAACATATAACATTTTACCGGGGACATTGCTTTATCAGTGCGTAAGTGTCAACAATTAACATTTTACCGGGGACATTACTTTATCAGCGTGTAGGTGTAAGCAAATAACATTTTACCGGGGACATTGCTTTATCAGTTCGTAGGTGTCAACAAATAACATATAACCGGGGACATTGCTTTATCAGTGCGTAGGTGTCAACAATTAACATTTTACCGGGGACATTACTTTATCGGCGTGTAGGTGCAAACAAAAAACATTTTACCGGGGACATTGCTTTATCAGTGCATAGGTGTCAACAAATAACATTTTACCGGGGACATTGCTCTATAAGTGAGTAGGTGTCAACAAATAACATTTTACCGGGGACATTGATTTATCAGTGTGTAGGTGTAAACAAATAACATTTTACCGGAGACATTGGTTTACCAGTGCGTAGGTGTCAACAAAGGTTACAGATGCAAGACATATGTTCACTCAAAAAGTATTTATTGTCTTTTAAAACATACTTGGAAAATATACAATTCATAGTGTAAAAACATAATAAAAGTATAAAAATAAAAATATAAAATACCCGTGAAATAGAAATAGAAGGGGATAACTATGACAGTGGAGATTGTTTACTTACTAATTATTTGGAATCATGTTAAGATCTAATTATACAGACCCTGCTTTGCCGGTGCATTACTCAGAAACTGATGATACTGAAAATTTACTACAAGTGTGATGATACTAAAAATTTGATAGAACCCTGATGATACCGGAAAGATGCTTTACTTCAGGCTTTGATATTTGGAGGTATACGTTACGACATGTATGTGTTTCAAGACATTTGTGTACATGGATTCCTAAACTATCAGATTAAAGTGAATAACACTGAAAGTAATGATTGAAAACAAAATGTGTGATAATTTGAAAGACTTGGCTGATAAACATTCAACGAATTCGCAAGTTTCACTATTTCATCTAAAAGTTAAAAAGAGATAAACACATAATTACAAGAATTTCAAATCAAGATGATACCAATAGCACCTTGCCAATATCAAATCGAAAATGATATTATATAGTGCTGACATTTGTCAATATCAAGTCGAAAATTATAATATATAGTGCTGAACTGTGTCAATATCAAGTCGAAAATGATATTACATAGTGCTAAATTGTGTCAATATCAAGTCGAAAATGATATTATATAGCGCTTAATTTTGTATGGCTTTATGAATATAAATATAGCTCAGTTTACCTTCATTTGGGTCCATCGTCTTCATGATATACCAATATCAATGGTTCATAAAACTTGCAAAACTGAGACCGAAAATTTAACTTATAACATGGAGATAAATAATCTCCAAAGGTATATATTATACCTGTAGGGAACTCTGAAGCCTGACTTCTTTTTGTTTTACCCATTTAAGTGAATTTCCTGAAGAAGAAAAAAGTGTTTTAAAAAATTGCTTGAGGGATGATAAAAAGTTTGATGATCAGCGTTGTGGTATGAATATGATTCTTTTACTTTAAACTTTTCTAAATTCCAGAAATGGTCTTTTGCTATAATATTAAGAACATTGATGCTCAGGGTCAGATCGGCAGCTAACAAATTGTCGGATTAAAACAACGCTGAAGATGAGGTTCTAGAATATCAATTAATCTTATTAAGTACATTTGGTTGCAAAATAATGACTAAAGTTTGTTTGTCTGTCTTTTTGTGCTTTTTTAAACTAAGTTGCTTATAGAACCCATGTTTTGGAGAGATACTACCATTATCGTTGTACAGGTATTTAGTACTCAAAAGTCATGTTAGGCTCAGATAACACAGGACTACATGAATAATGAGCAACATCAGAAAATTCGTTGTATTTTTGAAATTATACATTTCTCGTATAAAACGTCATGCAAAAATTAAAAACATACAAAATAAATGTAATTTTAGTATAGAATTCAAATAATATAGATCGGATCTATTCATATTAACAATAGCGATTTGTTTGTCATTCAAATGCATAATCATGCTGTTATCTCTGCCGCTATTGAATCAAGTAGATGTTTCATTAACAGTTGTATACGGACGGATTAGCAATAATCTCCTCATATGCAGGTGGAGATAACTCAGGTGTGATTTGAATCTCGTTGTATGGAGGCGGGGGATAGTTTATGTTTGCATAATGCATGACCGTACTGGAAATTGTGGAGACTGTTGCAGTAGCACTTGCGTAATTTGCAGATAATTCTTCGGAGGATGTTATCCTGTTTATACTGGTATGTTGCCTTCCTTGGAAGATTGACCGCCTCCGTCTGCAAAAAGACAAAACACACTGTTAAATTTCACAATTAAAAAAAATTAATTAAAATTCTCTCCCTCTCTCTCTCTCTCTCTCTCTCTTTGTCTCTCTCTCTCTCTCTCTCTCTCTCTCTCTCTCTCTCTCCCCAAGTTCGTGCGGTTTTAATTGCTGGATGTGCGTTGTTGAATGCACCTGCTTGTTTGTGGATTTCTTCTGCAAGGAGAGAGCTAAATACTTGAATGCACAACTATATAAAGGATCGACCAGGAATGAAATAGTATTGCAGAAGGAGAGATAAAAGAATTACCTTTTCATCCAAATTGTCACGCAGATGCTGACACATAAGATGAAAATCAAGACTCCAACAATAATTCCGACAATTTCTAATACACTTAGCTTCGATTGATAAACTGGGGAATCTGGAAATAATACAAATGAAATTGTGAAAAATCAACGAATGCTGAGAAATTAATTTTAGATTACCTTTTTTAATATCAAAACTTCAAGTCACTTTTAAGCGACGGTCATAATGACGCATAACCGGAATGGTAGACTAAACACCATCGCAGGTTCGGTCAATTACGCCTTTCAAATGTGAAGCGCATACAATTATGGCGCCGTCCTGTGCATCGGGAAAGTCATCAATTGCGAAAAAGAAATCGAGAAATTATCCCCTAAACAAGTGCTAACAAAGAATACCATCAACGGTACGACCGCCATGTAAAGTTAGTTTGCTGCAACCATTTTTCTTTTCTCAGTCTTGGTAACGCCAAAATCGATAGGTGCCTGATTTTTGTTTCAAATGCAAGCCATCCACAAAGTTTGGTCATTGGTTGTAGAAGAGGACAAGATTTATTTTGTTTAAACTGTTTTTTGATGGATTCCTCACAAAATGACCTTTTAAACCCCAAATCAATAGGTCTCTTTCTTGTCTTAGATGCAAGCAATCTACAAAGTTTAGTCAAAGCACGTGGTACAGGCCGTAAGTAGTTTTGTGGAAATACTTCTTCCTTGCTTCTGTCCTTGTGACATGACATTTGATTTTTTACCCCACAATAAATAAGTATCTTCCTTGTCTCAAATGCAAGCGATCTACTAAGTTTGGTCAAAGAAGGTATAAAAAACTCAAGATATCTTGCCTAAACATTTATTCTTGAGAGTTACGATGAACTTGACGTTTGACCGTTTGGTCCCAAAATTAACATGTCTTTTTTTTCTATCCCAATGTAAAGCAATTTACACAATTTGGTCAAGGTATCTGTTATGCAAGTCAAGTTTTTCTGAAGAAACAGTTGTCCTTTTAGTCTCTGTGACCTTGATCTTCAACCTTTTGAGCCCGAAATCAACAGGTTTCTTACTCGCCCCAAATGCAAGCCTTTTACCAAGTTTTGTATTGATGGATGATGGAAAACTCTAATTATTATGTGGAAACGAAATATGGAACAGACGGACGGACGGACAGTCGAAAAATATAATAACATGACAAGCTCCACCTTATGACGGGAGTATAAAATAAAGCTTTAGTAAGCATAAAATGTTCTACTCATTTTACATTCAATAAAATCACTTTGTCACAAGTAATTCGTTTTTCTTAAATATACTTGTACCGGACAACTTCCCCTTCCTGCGGGATCCTCTTTGCAGGTAACGCGGGAAACAAACTATAAAAAATGCATTTTGAAAAAAATTAATTAATCAGTTAACCTGTTAAATCTGTTTGCAAGCCTACGGACTGTGACAGTTAATGAGACTGCTCCCACTTTCATAGAACCTCTCCTTCATTTTTAGGTATTCGATAAAATGCGTACTATGTAGATGAAGCTTTCGTCTTTGTATGAAGTTTTATCAGAATTATTCCTTGTCATTTATTGATTATTAGTGTGCACGGGTTTTATCAACAATTCTGGTTGCTTTTCATCATTAGCTAATGTGAATATTTTCCTACGATTATACTCACAAACAAAATGGGTTACATGGAAAATCCCACCAATGAAAAGGATGTACAACCCTGCAAATATCTTCCAGACAGGTACTTAAAGATACTTGCTAAGGAATACTTCAATAAATCCCGTTTTGTTTTTTAATGTAGATTTCTTTCTCTTGGCCTGATAGAGTCTTTCCTAGTGTGGACAGCATTCAAGCTGCTCTTAGCCATCGGCTGATTCTTGCATCAATGAAGCAAACCTGTCAGCCATGCACAAATATTAGCAATCCGGTCTTATCGGTCATGCCCATTCATCTCTGTCTTAATTGTTCTTTCAGATTTGAAATGCTGTTATGATTGGCCAACGTCTGGAGGGATACCGGTATTCAAATTTTGCAAAAATAATAGGCAATAATGAAATCCTCAAGCCCATATTCAAACTTAAATTCATCAATTGAACAACGATTGTGTAAAAACATTCCCATAAATTGACAAATTTTGACGATGCGACGGACTTTAAAGTAGAGGAAAACAAGAACCTATAGAAAACCTGTTGTTAAGGGAGCGAGACCATTAATGCCCTTGAATGTATTCACTTCTGGAAGCTGTAATTGGGTAAGCTAGAGAATTGGCAAGCAATTTACTCCAGCTTCTCCCACAGATCATGCATATGCCCATAATGGAAATGAATCTATAGTTCTGTCTCCATTGAAACATCTCTGAGACTAGTTACCTCCAGTCAAACATGGACAACAACTCTTCTCTAACAAACAATTATAGAGCGTTATAAGATGACAATGATTTGCACCAGGTATCACTGAAATCCATCAGTAGGTACAAAACTAATCGCGTTAAAAAAGCTGTGTCACATACTGCACTTGGCAGTAAGTCAAGAAGAAAAATAACTCTCACAGAAGCAACAGGAATATAATGATTGATCAATGTGTATATTTTCAGGGCTAAGCATAAAATATGCGTTAAAAGAATTATATCAAACATTGGATCCAGCTGTAACTTACTTAGTAAGGGTAATAACTCTAATTAAAAGTTGCAGGAGTACAATGATTGCTCAGTATATGCCTCTTCTAAACGTGAGCATAATATTTACCCGGTTTCACAGCAATCCATGTCACCGGTATATAAATCAGAAAGAGCATTAACGGAATTTGCACTGCAGAGCTATATCCATATGAACACATTTATATGATGACGATAACAGGTACAAACATTCACAGAAATAAATCTAAAACTGCAAAAGTTATGACATGCACTGCATCCAGTAGCAAGTAAACAACTGCAATAACTGTGACAAAACTTAAAGCAGAACAGTGTCCTGTAAATAATTATTTACATTACTATAGAAAGAAATTTGAAGAAAAAAAACAATTTTAAAAAGGGTTATTTAGTCGATTTTCTTTTCCAATGTAGGAAACATTCAAAGAACTTTTTTTGAACAGAAATATATATATATATATATATATATATATATATATATATAT
Source organism: Margaritifera margaritifera (assembly GCA_029931535.1). Classification (NCBI taxonomy): domain Eukaryota; kingdom Metazoa; phylum Mollusca; class Bivalvia; order Unionida; family Margaritiferidae; genus Margaritifera; species Margaritifera margaritifera. The sequence goes on along the minus strand of JAQPZY010001368.1, from coordinate 2,362,588 downwards.
ATATATATATATATATATATATATATATATATTTGCTTACTTTGGCATAAAACAATCCAAGCTGAGAACTTGATTCTTTTGTTTAATAATTTGTACAATGTACTTTTACTGATGTGTGGATTTCTTAAGTAGCAGGTCGTTACAATTTCCATTTAAATCAAACTGCCAGAACGTTCTGTTGATGAACCTTGTGTAACCATACCATAAGATGGAGAAGACAGTCTGCCAGACACTCTTATCAAACTTTCCTTCTTTATTTTTCAGAAGAGAACCAAACCCTCACTATAAGCTACTTACCGTAACATATACAGTTGCCTCTGCTCCAGATTTCTTCGTCCATACAATAGGGTTCGCCCCCGCTCGAGTTGCAGCCACTGTCACAAACATAGGTGCAGTTCGAACCCTTTTCTTGCCTAGAGTGACTGTCTAAATGACCATGACCATTTGTTATGAAATGTGGACAAATGGTACTCGATGTAACTAAGTAAATAAAGAAGAAAGAGAACGTTGTCAAAACATGTAAATATATGGACGACATGATTATACCCTTTACAAAACATACACGCTAGACAACACACAAACTGTCCAAACATTTTACCTTGAAGACAAGTTTAGTAAATTAAAAAATCAAATGGATTGAAGATTGTGAAAAGAAAATCTCAGTGATTTTACGTTATGTGCTGTGTTATGTTTCCTAATTAAGATGCAAGAATATATATATGTATATATATATATATATATATATATATATATATATATATATATATATATATATATATATATATATATATATATATATCTATTTGAACCTGTATAAATAATTATCACTGAGGACGATATAGAAGTGGTCTTTCTGGTCAAAGCGTATCTTCTCTGCATAGTTGAATAGTGGATCAGACTCTCGTGTGAATCCGAGAGATCTACACCGAGCCAGAGTCTGGTAAAGGCGTGCACGACTGATAGTTATCTGTAGGTATTTCTCGTCTTTTTGTATCTATCGTGATGTAGTCAACAACAACAACAACAAAAACAACAAATCTGCTTGATCTTTATAAATTATATCTACGGAGTTGAGCATGCAAATAAAAATGAATGTACCGAGGATGTTTATCCTCGACTATAGTAACCTGACCATCTTATTTGACCTGTCGGTGGAATGTTCATTAGAACCTAGTCCACTCAAGCACCATTCGGCTAGCTAGCAATTGGCAGTGAGACTGAACGATCGGTGAGTACGCTAAGGTCAAGTAGATTGTATAGCAGAGCACAGGCGATTACCTTCCGACCACCTCGGCTATTTATGCAAAAACAAAAATATACCTCGGATGTATGTCGTCGAAGTACTTTACATAAAAAAATCATGCAATTTGCTCGCTCGAAATTTCTTCGTATCAAAACAAAATAAACCGTAGATTATTCGGACTACTTCTGCTATTTCTATGTATCGGTTGACCGGGATTGACCGAGAAAATGCGAACGAAAAATAGTTCGTCGCTTTCGTAACATCTCGGTCAATTCTTGTTTCGTAAATAGCCGAGGTGATCCGAATGGCAGATATTGGTATACATTCGCGGTATGATCCGTAGGATTTACCTCGAAGTTACGAAGTCACTCGGATATACTCACCTATCTAGCATTTGAAACAGTTGTAGACTTGCGAAAGACGATCGCACACCGTTCACTTCATGACTGATTAAAGAATTTGTTAAAAAAAAAACCTGATTTTTGTTGTTCACATCTACTCAAAAGCAGCATCCACTTCAAAGAATTTTTTTTTTTTTAAAATTTACGGATTGTGTTACAAACGCAGTATTTGCATGACATTGCATAGACAGCAACACGATAGTTATATCATAAATAAAACGGCTAAAAATACTGATTCTTGCCCAAATGTATGTTGTTTTGTCATGTATAACGCAAGCCTTTCCACTTTCAAATTTAAATATATTTTGGGGACACTGACTCTCGAAGATTTTATTAGATGTATTTAATTATGTGCAAATATAATATTTCTTGTGTTCCCAGTTACTCTAACATCATTTGTAATTTACGCCGGCTTTAGTAAAATATTCTGTAATACGTGTCTTAAAAGTGAAAATGTAACAACCATAAGCTTTTGCATTGTTTCTAAAATGGTACAAGTAAGGCAAGCTTGAGTGATTATAATATCCGGATTTAAAAGTGTCGCTTACTTTTGATATGACTTTCACACTTTTAAGTCATTATTAATATCGTCTGTTGTAAGTCGAATTAAAAGGTGCACAAAACAAAAAATAAACACGTGCACACAGAAACACAGGTAGAGGAAAATTATAGTTTTTATTCTTTTTTTTTTTTTGCTAGTCGGCATGTCAGCGTAGCTACAATGTTACAATGCAAATGATGTTTGCAAAGATAAGTTGTGGTCTCGACGTTGTGGTGTGTGTGTGTGTGTGTGTGTGTGTGTGTGTGTGTGTGTGTGTGTGTGTGTATGCCTTTCTTTACCCATATCTGAAAGTATCTGCGTAAAGATATATCTAGCATTTATTGTTAAAGCACAGAACATAGCTCAAAATCTCACTTATCTCTATATCTACAGATGTTAGGCCGAGTGCGGGTTTTCTCCTGTTTTCTGAATGAACAATTACTGTGCATGCATCATGCATACTGGTGTAAATGAGTCAAGCATGCACGGTGCATGCGTACTGCTGTAACTTTTTCTGAAGTGGAGTAAGTCATAATGAATATTAGTATGAAATAAGTCTGTCGACCAATCAGCGATTTTACCAGATTTTTGTTAAACCTCGTGTACTTGTGTAGACTTTCATCATACTCTCACTCCACGCTGATCTCACGGAGTAATGATAGTGTGTGGCTGAACGAGCCTCCTTTATCATACATCCTACACCATCGGAATATCCTCGTCTCTTTTCGATGCGATTCTAATAATTTCGACACTAATAGATACTCGGAGGTAATCATAGTGATAGTTTCCAAATTAGATGCCTCATGGATCATAAAGAGATACTGATAGGCCTTTGCAATTTGTTAGTTTTTGTTACGCGGAACTTCTCGTTGTACATGTACTGTAAATAGGTCATGTTAATGTCAAAAGCCAACTTTGTTCTTTGTGCCAGTTAAGTACTGGGTAAGATTTTGAGAACAAACATCAGGCAAGATGTGCGATGAACAGATCCTCATAAATTTATATAGGTGCTGAAAATATCCATCGGTGACGTTTCAGCTATAAATGAAGTACTTGCACTTTTAAGTTTTAGTGTTATGCCTTCAACTTTTGCATGATAATAATAATAATAATAATAATAATAATAATAATAATAATAATAATAATATTTCGGTCTCAAGAGCCTCATACTGTTGGTTACATTTGCTATTAGTGATGACATGTCAGTGAAATTATTATGACTTAGTAACAAAAAGGGATCCGAGGGCCAGTTCAGGTTTTCACTATATACTCCAATGGAAGTAGTGGCCATCTTGAACTTGTAAGGAAAACCCCTCAACCAATGTCTATTTTTAGACCAATCATAGTGTTTCAGGTAAAGCTCGTGACCTGTATCAAGTTTTACTTGAGACAGGGGACCAGTCAACTGCTGGAAGAGAACAAACTTTGTATGGCCCCTGTTCTCCCGTTCTTGACTGGATTTCAATATGTGAATCTGGAAGAAAAATAGCATCCAGTCAATATACTTGTGTACTAATGCGCGAAGATGATGGGCTAAGTTATAGTTGACCCAGGTGTCAGCACGGCCTTATGTAAGCGATATAATCTGTGAGTATCATGAACTATTTTACTATTTTAAAATAACAAAAGTTTAGTTTAAAAAATCAGTTAACGAAAAGCATGAATAACCTACGCAATAAAAATGCATTTATTTTGACCAAGAACGCGCACATGTAAGCGAAAATATCTATAACGTCATTCAACATTTTATTTGCTGTCCTCTTGGATTCTTCCAATGTATCGAAAACCGTCAGAACATCGTCAGTTAAGGGTGCTCCTGCCGCCAGTCCGCTGTATTAGCAGTACATTGTTATTTAAATTGATATTTGCTGCTCAAGCTAATATGTCATCCTGACAAGGCTCATAATAGAATAAGGAAATTTCAAACCTCCATCATTGATTTAGATTTTATGTGGCCACAGGTACTTGACACAAAATTCATTCTGACATGGGTCCAAATCATGAAAGATAAGTATTTATCGACGACATATACCAAAAAATTAGATTTTTGGACCGGCCTAAATCCTACTGTCTTCACTCTGTGTAATACTTTGATGATTTTGACCCATTTTAATACTCATTATCAAGCTTGCGTCAGGCTACTCGTGAATGTAACAACATACTTTACCATTTCGATGACATAAATTCAAGATTGACAGATGAAACGATCAACTGAAACATTATTTAATCAACAAGTAAATAGATATATAACGATTTGAGATGGCCTCCCTGTCAAACTCAATTTAAATAAATTCGAAGTCTTTTTTTATGTACTGGTGAAATCAACTTCCAGTCAATATAACGTTTGATTATTAGAACAGTAATGGAGATTATGTAAGCAAAGGGAATCACCTCATATCAGATGTTCATGCTATCTTCAGGAAAAAAATAATTAGAATACAATATATATATATATATATATATATATATATATATATATATATATATACTATTTCATGATATCCGTATTAGGATACAATAAATACTATTTCATGATATCCGTATCAAGATACAATAGATACTATTTTATGATATCCGTATCAAGATACAACAGATACTATTTCATGATATCCGTATCAAGATACAATAGATACTATTTCATGATATCCGTATCAGGACACAGTAGATACTATTTATTGATAGCCGTATCAAGATACAATAGATATATTTATTGATAGCCATATTTTCTGTTAAATCACAAAGATACGTGCTGAGAAATGTGACGAATGAGTCGTAATCTCCATCAACCAACCACTGCACCCAGCCCTTTTCCCATCATCTCTTTTACAGTAGCCTCGAACAGCTATATTTCGTGACCTTAACGTGAATTTTAACGCGTTCGTTATAATAGTGTGAGAATCTATTCAAATAACTATAGAAAGTGTTCAACTATATCTACTTCATGTAATCATCGTTAAAAATATGTTTGGCATTCATGGACATTAGTTCAGAATTACCGTTTTTCCGAACGCGTGTAAGTTTACTTATTCCCCGAAGTGCATCCATGGTTCGTGACACTGACTAAAAATTCACGTGGCATATGACCGGAATGTGCCAGTTACGTCAAGATATGGATATTATTAGTTTATAGCGTCTCCGTGTTTTTGAAATATTAAAAAAAAAATTTTCAAAACGAACTTTTTTTCACGTTCATTCTCTATGCAGTTTGTGCACTTACATTACTTCTTGCTTCTTCTTTACCATATAAACACATGAATCAATAGATACAGACAGACAGATAGAGGGAGAGAGAAATTTAAAAATAGACACTGGTGAATAGATGCACATTTTATTATAACAGATGCAATGTCTTTTGATGTAGAATATATATTTATTACTAAATAATACTGAAACGAAAAAGTCCATAGTGAATATACATTTCCAGTGTACATTTTTCTTACGTTCTATAAGAACCATACATGATTAAAACCAAATATTTACATTGACTTTGCCGTTGTATAAATTCCCAAAGTGGGTTTTCCTGTTCAAGATATGTAACCAAAGCCAACATGTGATCAGCGGACCTATCTTTATCATATAATACATTAGTGAAAATATAGATTTTCATTCAGATTTTTTTAAATTACATGAAATTACCAGTTTAAATCTCATTTTGTCTCATTATACTTATTAAATACTTGCTGTCACTCTTGAAGAATGCTGGTGACACAGTAGATGACGTCATAATCTCGAAACAGGCGCGTTAGGTCGCGAGAAACATGGCGCACGATTGAAGGATCATCATGAATTCAGGCTGTTGGACGATATTGTTTTTGTGGGGTTTTTTTGGGGGGGGGGGGGATTTTTAAACTAAGAAAAAATTTAAAGCATTTATATATGATGTACACTTTCCAAATTAGTAACAGCGCTAGTAGTAAGATGTTGGATTTCTTAAATGAAAAGGTAGTTTTTGTTACACACACACACACACACACATACACACACAAACAGACTGAGCAAATACAAATCTTCTGGTATAATTTACAAGAGTTATTTCTGATTCTTATTTTTTTTTAATGCAAATGAGATTGCAGTTTTGCTCTTAACTTAAATGATGTACAAATGAGTCATTTTGTTAAATTTTGTCTTTTAACATGGGGTTTGTGCGACTTAAAAACAATATGTGCCCAACAGTATAAACGAGTACTCCTGCAATTTATTCTCCAAATAATTTCTCAATAAAACTCTTTAGTTTAAACATTATATTACGTAGGTAGTAGAATGTGTTATCTTTTAACTAGAAGTAACAATATATTACGTAGGTAGTAGACTGTCTTATCTTTCAGCTAGAAGTAACAATATATTACGTAGGTAGTAGACTGTGTTATCTTTTAACTAGAAGTAACAATATATTACGTAGATAGTAGACTGTGTTATCTTTTAACTAGAAGTTAATGAATTTAATGATCATTTTCTAGATACATCACATCTTTTTCTCTTGTTATAGTTAGCTCAGTGGTAAGAGTGATTGTGTAGTGTAACAAAGGTCTCGAGATCAACTCCCGTGATAAACATTATCTTGCTCCCTAATATTGAAAACTGTCATAATTACATTTTATCTTTAACGCGTTTGATTTTATTTACATATCAATCGCATATGATATTTCAGTTTGTTGCATTTTGATACTTTAAACAAAAATACAAAACCGATTGCAATATAGTTGTGTTTTTGTTTCATTATCCCGATTATGTATTATTTGTGACCTTATCACAGATTGGTAGGAGATCTCGGGATAGGGTAAAAGAGCTTTAAAATTTGGTGATACGTAAGATTGAGAGCACTCAAGCGAACGGCTTTATCGAGGAAGATTTATACTCAATCCATGCCTTATTCTTTGTCACATTATTTTTTTTCTCCGGATTGATAATCTTTGAGTTTTTAAAACAATTTGAGCCTGACCAGGTACTAGAATGTGGGACTGTAGCCCTGTCTTATTGCCCATGAAACATTTGCCAACAATGAAGAGGAGATCATCAGCTGTTAGAGTCAATCAAATTAAGCCAATATTTAAATCTGAAGACACAGATTATACTGGGTAATTATAGATTAAATTATTATTAACCTTAAAAATTAGGTATCTATAAATTATGTCTCTGTAAGGGAGACAACTTCTCACAGCATATCACGGTTTCTAAAGAGCTTACTGAAGTAATAGAAAAAGTTGCTGTAAGATTCCATAATTACTCGGATTTGGAACATACCTTATTTATATTAGAAATGTAGCAAGCATAATAGGCTTGTTTTTCATGGACCGATATGAATTGCCAATGTAAAATAATGTATCAATATATAATAAATGATGTGCACTACTTTATCAGGAATAAAAACCTTCCATTATAGGTTGGACTGAATCTTGTTCAAAATGTAATCTTTTCATACTGCAGATAAAGCTAAATCAACCTAAAACAAATTGAATCGGCTTTTTCACTTATTTTTTCAAAAGGTTTACCATGCGTTTGGAAGCACAAGGTACTATTAAATCAATCAATCAAACAATCAATCCATTAATCAATTAGAACGAGTACATTTAGCCCTTGTTTCGTGCTTAAGTGGGTAAAAGTGCCATGCCTTCTTGAAAAAGACCATTATTACAAAAAGAGGTTAAAATTACAAATAATCCATTGGATAATTGTTTTTATTGGATAGCATAAACACATAAATATTTACTCGATAAAAAGTCTGTTATAATCAACCTGTAACTGCGGCTTCCCATCGTTTTTCTGTTCCTCTCAAAATTTGTAGTGATACATTTTACGGATCACAATGAATTTTTAAAAATTCAAAGCTCACGAATTAGAAAAAAACGAGGTGACCCTGGGGTTTACTACTTGCATAGCTGCGATATGACTTAGTGTCTGTACATACTATATATAAAACATGAAAATGAATTTTTAAAAATTGTTACAATGGGACCGATGGAACTAGGTCTTAATATACAGATGGTCTTCTATACAGGTAGTCACCAGAGCAGGTATAAAAACGAACAGAAACCGACATATCCATACTTTCATAGGCACCGGATTACCAAGAAGTTCGAAAAAGAAAAATGGAAATGCAAACAACAGCATAAATATTATATAATGATACAAAAGTTTTCTATTTTCCACCTTGCTGGTGGAAAGTGGGCACACTGTGTTTGTGCACAGCGATGAACAGCCGTATGGCAAGACAGGATATAAATATATAAATATTAGGTTTTTTGTTTTCATTTGTAACCACGATAGGTGTGTATAGTCTGCATGTGGAATACAGATTATTCTAAAACGATATGCACACAGCAATAAAAATTAAAAATAACACGGAAAATGTGGAATTTGGTTAGCGGGATTTCCTTAAATTTATACGGTAGAACTGTATCCTACATTATGTAAACTATATTTAATTATACATCACAAATCTCGATTTGAAGTGCCGTCGTCATCGAAATCCCTATTTCGATTAGTCATTCCGCCTATAACAGGATGAATAATAATGGACGCAATTAGTAAGTTCCAAGGTTCCAACTATTTGGTTCACCTGATGTGAAAATCCGCAAAATTCCGATAATGTCATAATGGCACAAATGAGCTGAACAGATTTCGATAGATGTGTCCTTTATCTGCGCTGAGTGGATACTAGTGACCGATTTAACTATAATCAAAACCCTTTCCGCCATCAATAAATGATTTTTTTAGAATATAAAGGTTGAATAAATCATAAATATTTTATACAATCTAAGTAACATATGACCTAATGGGAAAAGAAGATAGCATATAATCAGGAGGCCCAAGTGGACCGAGATGGCCTACAAGACTAACATCTGCCTAATAGCTAAATGTAAGAGCATTTAGTCAAGAATTATGGATCAGCGGAGTGTTTTCTGTTGAAACTTCTCCAATACTATTCATTGTGTATGTAATGAAAACAATTGTTTCGGGGTTTCTCTAGTTTTGCATCTTCATTCATATTTTATTGCACATCAGCATCATTTGTCCAAAATTGAAAGGCCAAATTATATGGACTCTTTGTGGGTTAATCCTTCATATTTAATTGGACATCAGCATCATTTGTCCAAAATTGAAAGGCCAAATTATATGGACTCTTTGTGGGTTAATCATTCATATTTAATTGGACATCAGCATCATTTGTCCAATATTGGAAGGCCAAATTATGTAGACTTTTTGTGGGTTAATCATCCATATTTAATTGGACATCAGCATCATTTGTCCAATATTGAAAGGCCAAATTATATGGACTCTTTGTGGGTATTCAGATTATGTTTATCACGTTTCTTGCATAAAGTTGTGTCATTGATTTATTGTTTTAGTAACGGTAGCCACACTTAATGGCGGAACGGCATAATTTTCATAAATATCTAAGGTGTTGAGCTAAGATACTTTCTGTCAGATTTGGTCAAATTCTGTTAAGCTGTTATTTAGAAGTTACTGAAGTGCTTTTTTTTTTTTTTTTTTTTTTTTGTACTTGAATGGCAGATTGGTATCATTTTGTACAAACGTTAAAGCCATTCACGCAAGAATGCTTTCATGCTTTCTGAAAAAGTAATGGCGGCCACATTTGATAGCAGATTGTCATCATTTTCAAGGCTTGAATGTCCGAAATGAAAGGAAGATATGTCAAATTGTGTCAAATTCTATTGAGCGGTTTTTAAGACGAACTTGTTGAAAAGTTTGTATATTTGATGGCATATCAGGCATTATTTCCAAAAATTCGAAAGGTCTTTTTAGTTTCGAAAATTTCAAAAAAATTGACAAAGTATAAAACAATACCATTTGCTTTTTTAATTGACACCTTAAACATATAGTTGTTGCGTTGATGTTACTAAAACGTAATATCAGTGTCCATGTATGGTTTGAATACATCACCAATATGGTGTGAAGTCATCTGTGCGTGTGTTCTCTCCTGTGCATGCGGAGGGATTGTTTCTAAATAGCTGTGAAATATTTTGGACTTCGTCACTATTTAGAAGTTGTAGAAACTAACAAAACATTAATCGTTTGTTCTGGTGGCATTTCATTAATTATTTTACCAATTACCAATTAACATAATGTAATCTAGGTACCACTGTCAGAATCATTTACAATCATTTACAATGCATAGTTTCTGATTTGTTAAATTTAAGTTATATTACCGAAAATGCATAGTGCAATGACCAAAATGAGGACATAAACCTTAAGATACTGACCACACGTACCAATTAAATATAAGCTTGACCTGAGAAAAACTGATTAAAGAAAGAAAGCGACACCACAGTTACTTTAGGATTTCTTTATTACAATGAATAAACTTTATTTCCGCAGAAAGTTTCCAATATTTACTCTCAAACACTAGAGTAAACAGTTACGTCAGAGTACAAGTAGGCCTAAAAAAACAAAGATACTTTAATCAGCAGTTACGGTCACTAAATTTAATTGTTCTTTTTTCTGAAAAGTCATTGTGCAGGAGAATTTAGTAATAATAAAACTTGAAAATTTCTTTTAAAGAGAATTTCAATATTTAACAATGGAGGAATTCTGAAATTTGATAAATTGTCTATCCGTAATCGAAATCGGACAAATCACCCAATTGAACTACATGATTGTCCCATGTTTCACAACTTGATATATCATCATAAACTAGAAATACAAATTCTTATGAGAATTATGATTTATGTTTGCTTCCACTCACCACCCCACCACCCGTTACTGAAAACGGAACATAAAACAACACTTATTGAAAAACGCTCTGTTTCGGGGGGGGGGGGGGACAAATCTTTTAAATATCGGCCTAATTTTGTGATTTTATCATATTTTTGGTCAAGACATATAAGTTTTCTTTTATACTGTTTGTGAAAAACAAATGATGATCTTTACGATTACTAATTTTATAAATTCGACAAGAATTAAAGAAAGGATAATACAGATGTTTATTATCTGTAGTTCTTTTTTCCCCTCTGCTTTTTAATTTAGTTCTAATTAACACTTTGTTATGTAGTATACGGTATGGTTTAGATTGAACTGGTTGGAACATACTGAAATTCGGTCATGATGAAAGAAGAGTAATTATTTATTTATTTATTTAATTCCTTATGTACCAAATGTATTCTTACAATATATAAAATATGTTGTGAATAAACAACAATTTTTGATAGCAAAAACAGTTTCGATCTTAGAAGTCCTATGTTCATTTGAAAATTTGACTGTCACTTGTGTACTGAACACAATTGTATTATTGATTGATTATTTATTGTAATTATTTGCTTCATTTATTACTTAATTGATTCATTTCTGTTTTTAATTTTATATTCACTTATGTACTTACTTGCATGATATTTTCATAAAACTTTTTTAAAAAACAGAGGTACGAAAAAATACGTGAACGACATAATTGATAAGGTAAAAAGTATAAATTAAAAACTTGTTTTGCAGACAACTTGATTGAATTAGGTAAATAATCTAAAATTTAGAACTATGATATAAACAATTGTCGAAAATAAAAATCATCCAAGAATTAATGTCTCGGGTAGAAAAGGAACTAATCCGACAGAATAAATAATATTATTTCACAGCGATGCACGGCTAACTTAAATTTTTGTTCTCATAAATTACATTTCAGTAAATGTGTACGAATACAATTTGTACAGTACAGAGCTCTGGGTGATATCAACTCCGTAATGGTTAAATGTCACATGATACGAATCAAATTCCTTCTATATTTCCGTCATTTATGAAATCCAGTGAACAAGTCATAATTTCAGATGCGCCAAGACTATCGTACTTATGTTAGGCACTAATCTGAGCACAATATATAAATAAACAATATAGGTTATGCTGTAGTTTCTAAACATAGTGCAGCAAGTGACCTTTCTGGAACCGTCCGAGTCGCATTTGTTGACTGTGTCATCTACGCAAAAGCCATGGACTAATATTGAAACTTTAATGTTGAATTCTATTTAAGGCAAGTAACATTCTTCACTGGTAAGCAAATCTCCAGCAAAACTCGGAGTAAAAAGTATTACCGATTTTCTTGGAGACTACAATAGGATGCAATAACAGCTTATTTTCCTCATTAGTGTAGTGATACCTAGAAAATTTGACAAAAGTTGGAACTATTTAATAAAGTTTGCTTTTCCTTTATCTGTATCAACACTGAAGCATGACCATTAAGTTGTTACATTTGCTCCAGTGTGGTTTGCTCCAGAGTTCAGTTTATCATACAAGACAACGCTTTCTGGGGAAGAGGGGAGGGGGGGGGGTCATGTCATACGTTACAAATGTGACTTCCAAACACAAAGATTCGGTTACCTTATTCACCAAAGAAAGAAACTTCATTGGCATGTTTGAATAGATATGAGATATTTTTACAAATAAATCATGATTTCATTTGTAAAGACCAATATTATTTGGTTTTTGAACATTTAAAAAATTATTAACATTTTTTTAAATGACAAAATGCCATCATGTTTGGATACAATCTCCACACAGGCTGTTGCTTTGGAAATAAGATGCCCCCTAAAATTGTAGTCTCTCAACAAATAGATTGGAAGCAAGTGTATCACTTTCGCTCACCTAAGGTAAATTATAAGAGGTTGGACCATAATAACAAGATGTTTAACAAATGGAATAGATAATAGTGTCCTTCATAATCATCCTGATATCCTTCCGTAGAAAATTACATAATATACTAATTTAAGTATAATTAATAACTCCTTTCCGTACAAAATTACATGATATACTAATTATTTCCTTCCGTAGAAGATTACATAATATACTAATTATTTCCTTCCGAAGAAGATTACATAATATACTAATTTAAGTATAATGAATAACTTTATTACAATCATAAAACTGTCGCAACGTACAAAAAAAAAACAAAAAAAAAAACGCAAAAAACCCCCCCAAAAAACAAAAACAAAACGCAAACACCAGTATATACAAATAATGCAAGATCCATGTAAAATATACGACAAACAAAACGGAAGACGAATTATTTCAAGATGCAATTGTTCTTGAATATCCTCCTGCCATAATTACAACCTGGTTTACATATATAAAGAACCACGAGATAACGTGTCATAAATAAAAGTCATATGTTGAGTTTAATTTAGTGATATATACTTCTGATGCCTTCAGAGCTATACATTTAGTATGTTCCTCACAATTAACCAGATCAGTAGTCTCAGTGTATGCTCATCATAGCTCTCTGTGTCATCTTGAATGGACAAATCAAACTATTTTTCCATAGAAATGGCGAAGAAATGTCCGAGTTTATAATTCTTGTAAAGAGAGACAAAGTAGTATTCGCATATGTTATATTTACATTGTAGCAGTACTTGGAGGGTGAAGAAAATACATTACATTAAGGCTATTAGTAATGCATAATTCAGTATAGGTGAGGGAGGGGGGATGGTACTCTTATTGTGACGAAATGGCCACAAATTCTGGTAATAGTGATGCCCTAGTTCCTTCGATATAGTATCCTGTAACACTAAGCAGTGAATCTGTGCAAGAATAACTTACCATATAAAACAAAATCGATATATTTGTATCGACATACTTTGAAGCAGTGTACAATAATATGGAGTTTGTATACACTGAAACAAAAATGTCCTTGACACTTATCAATATTCCATTTAGTGGCAAGGATAAGTAGAGTTTGTATAAGCTATATAAAAGCTATTTTTCTGCACATAATGTTAGTATATAAAAGACATTTTAGTTAGTCCTGAAAACCTAGAAAGTAGATCCTAATAAAAGGTATGGAGACTTGTACTGGCCGTAAGCAACATTTTATGAGAAACACAATGTCACAATTGTACGTGTCTCTTGGTAATAATAAAAATGAGAATAATGTCAGTGACAAATATTATGGTGATCCCCAAGCTGAACAGTTTGAATACTTTAATAGTTTCTGTTCATATATCTCTCTGTACATGCTCTACGTGTATTTATGTGGCTGTATTTTAAATTTTGTACCAACCCCATGGCAACTTCACCATAAAATGCGATTTAGTCCTCTCTTGTAACTTTCAGAATGCAAGCTTACAGGACTGCCATCATTCTCTACTATCTTCCGGGCTCTTTCACATAAAGCTGAGTGAGTTGAGATGTCAGTGATGTGCTCTTTCAGACATTCTAGGTATAGCATTCTGTAACTATCCAAAATGTCTACAGACTGTTTTATTTTAAACGTAGCATATTTACTATCATGGTGAAAAACATACAGCTTCCTATTACGCTGAATGAAAATGCGGCGCACAACAATTTTGGTTATTTTCTCTTCAGCGGATATCCATTTCTTCTTTATCAATTGACATGGTGAACACCTAATCTTGGCACTATTATACTATTCCCCATCTCTTGATACTCTAAATTGCCTTATGGCTTGCCTATTTTTGCGACTATGTCTACCACGAGCGACATTAAATTGCCTCCTTAAATTATTCTTTCTAAAGCACTCCGTGTCTTTGCAAATGACAAGACTGTAGCACGATACAAACTGACTAACCCAAAGTCTTTAAATGTCACTAATAATAACAAAACCAATCAATATTTAACAGGTATACAAGAAATGCCACAAAAACACTATGAGTATGTATGGAACTAACTCGAAAAATAAGTGTAAACTTTGTCCCTACACATGGCCTAATCGACTCACTGTACATTCCAATGTAGGAAAGCATGAGGACATCTATATGTACATGTATGTCATACTTACCTTCACTGACTATTTTACGCTACACTTAGTTTACAATTCACGATTAGTGACAATCGTAACAGCCACAAGAGCTGAAGGAACGACCTTATTCTAAAGTATGCAACTTCTCATATATTTTACATTATCAGTTCCTAATTTTCACATAACTGATGCTTTTCTTCTGTTGAACCACACTCTTCCCTTGCGTGAAGTGTCTTTTCACACACTAGCGGAAACACATATTTCAACTACAATAGTTCTCATAGTTACAAACAAAATCAATATATGTACCATTTATGAAGAAATATGATTTATATTTAGGATATTTAGCTAATTTAAAGTAGTTTTTTTTATCACTAGACTGGTATTAATAAGAAACGACTGATAATACATGAAAATATCAAGTTGGGCAGATTCATATTTTATTGAAGAATACACATATTATTTGTGTGTTTGTAATAGAGATGGATCTATTTTTCAGCTCAAGCATATCATAAGAAATTCTAAAGGTTGTTCCACTGGAGGAAACAGTACAAGCTAGAATTTCATGCATGGTTTTCAATAAATAAAAATCTTACCTTTCTGCATACGTACATTAAAAATTTCTTTCGACACATTGACATAGTTCCATCATTTGACGTTAAAGGATGGGAGTTAAAGTAGAGGAAGGGCAAACACGCGGTCCAAGTCGGTGTTGGTCTAAAGTCTACATTGGGTCGCTGTACCATTCCAAACGATGATACAGTTTAAAACAACATAGTGTGTACACTTTGAAATTAATAATTCGATAGTCTTTGCAATCCTTAATTAATACCAAACGTTATAACTTTACTCATTAGCGACCAAATGCGTTTTTCTTGCAAATTTATTATCGTCTATTCAATTAGTACATGTGTATAGGTTAAGGCCATAGTCTATTCAATTAGTACATGTGTATAGGTTAAGGCCATAGTCTATTCAATTAGTACATGTGTATAGATTAAGACCATAGTCTATTCAATTAGTACATGTGTATAGATTAAGACCATAGTCTATTCAATTAGTACATGTGTATAGGTTAAGGCCATAGTCTTTTCAATTAGTACATGTGTATAGATTAAGGCCATAGTCTTTTCAATTAGTACATGTGTATAGATTAAGACCATAGTCTATTCAATTAGTACATGTGTATAGATTAAGACCATAGTCTATTCAGTTAGTACATGTGTATAGATTAAGACCATAGTCTATTCAATTAGTACATGTGTATCGGTTAAGGCCATAGTCTATTCAATTAGTACATGTGTATAGGTTAAGGCCATAGTCTTTTCAATTAGTACATGTGTATAGGTTAAGGCCATAGTCTATTCAATTAGTACATGTGTATAGATTAAGACCATAGTCTATTCAATTAGTACATGTGTATAGATTAAGACCATAGTCTATTCAATTAGTACATGTGTATAGGTTAAGGTCATAGTCTTTTCAATTAGTACATGTGTATAGATTAAGACCATAGTCTATTCAATTAGTACATGTGTATAGGTTAAGGTCATAGTCTTTTCAATTAGTACATGTGTATAGATTAAGACCATAGTCTATTCAATTAGTACATGTGTATAGGTTAAGGTCATAGTCTATTCAATTAGTACATGTGTATAGATTAAGACCATAGTCTATTCAATTAGTACATGTGTATAGATTAAGACCATAGTCTATTCAATTAGTACATGTGTATAGATTAAGACCATAGTCTATTCAATTAGTACATGTGTATAGGTTAAGGTCATAGTCTTTTCAATTAGTACATGTGTATAGGTTAAGGTCATAGTCTATTCAATTAGTACATGTGTATATATTAAGACCATAGTCTATTCAATTAGTACATGTGTATAGGTTAAGGTCATAGTCTATTCAATTAGTACATGTGTATAGATTAAGACCATAGTCTATTCAATTAGTACATGTGTATAGATTAAGACCATAGTCTATTCAATTAGTACATGTGTATAGGTTAAGGTCATAGTCTATTCAATTAGTACATGTGTATAGATTAAGACCATAGACTATTCAATTAGTACATGTGTATAGGTTAAGGTCATAGCCTTTTCAATTAGTACATGTGTATAGATTAAGACCATAGTCTATTCAATTAGTACATGTGTATAGGTTAAGGTCATAGTCTTTTCAATTAGTACATGTGTATAGATTAAGACCATAGTTTCATTTAGAATCAGTTATTATGCTCAATGTCAAGCTTTACACAATATATCTACATTTATTAAGCCCATTAAAAAGTGAACATTTGACCAGGAAATCATCTTTTATGCAGAAACTCACAGCCGGTAACATCTGTTTACCAACCGGTCACTTGCGATTCACTCGTGTCGATTGACAAAAG
The DNA here is from genome assembly GCA_029931535.1 of Margaritifera margaritifera. Taxonomy (NCBI): domain Eukaryota; kingdom Metazoa; phylum Mollusca; class Bivalvia; order Unionida; family Margaritiferidae; genus Margaritifera; species Margaritifera margaritifera. The sequence continues at coordinate 2,345,311 of JAQPZY010001368.1, read as the reverse complement.
TCTCACAGATCAATGGTATGACCCGCTCGGACACAGGACCAGTTCTATACTGCTATACAAGTGATAACAGTGGTACGAGGGATTTTTATAGGTGTTGATCAACGTCAAGGTTGCGTCTGGCATCTGTGCATCCGATTGGGGACGACCAAGAAAAATTATTCTATTTAATAATTCACTTGAAAATATGAACAGTGAGCCCTTCTCTACAAGCCCCAACAAAGTCAAGCCCAATGATTACAATGGCGTACAATAAATTAATACTTACAACAGGTAACGCTTTTGATCCATGAAATCCACGCAAGTAGAAAATATATCAAACTATCCTTTAACAGTATAAACTTCTTTTTCATGGTTATCAACAATTACCAATACCTGGCCACAGTGACAAATCAAGTGAGGTTTTGTTATGTTGAGCAGTAAGCACGATCCAGTCTATTCTGGTAAACAAACAGTTCGCAATTTAGGAAACCAGGGACCGCCTATAACCTGTATCAGGGACTGTATATAACACAGGGATTGTGATTCCAGACAGCTCACGATGAACATGCGTATCTCGTGCTACGAAGTGTACAGAGAGCTGCGTGGTTCCTCTCCCGTACTACACAGGTGACACCTGTTTCTGTTCGCGAAGAAAATGGCGTCGTTTACCTTGTTGACTGTTGACGAAAGTCAGATTCGTAACATTGAAAAATGCCCACACATAAAATGTATCTGTAAAGCTAATAATGTAATCAGATTTGTTAACCAGTTTTTGTGTGTTTTTTTTTTTTTTTTTTTTTTTTCTTTTTGTTCATTCGTAAATCGTTTTTCAAACCGGCAGCTATTTCACCCGCAGAATGCTTTTGGAGCTGCGCAGTGATTTGTAACCATCTTTTTAATGGTTACATAGTTATCTTTTTTTTTTAAAAAGTGAAATTAATGTAGGATGAAGTGAATTTAGTGCGTGTGTGTGTGTGTGTGTTTATGAGTTGAAATGACATACATCACCTGTTCCCTTTTAATATACAAATGATGTTCCTAGTGGTCGGCTGAGTAATTATATCAAAGGCACAGCATGAGTGAATGTTCCTGAGGACTATACACGTTGCAGTGCTTACCTACGCCACAGGTTGAAGTTAGCTGGAACAGTGTTCTGTTGAAAACAATGTATATTTAATATCGTTCCTATTTTAAATTAAGATTTATTATGTTCCTAGTACTAGGACCAAAAGAAGCATCAACTTTTCTACTCTATTCTGATTTTTTATTGTTTATTTTGGTAATTTAATGATAGACAATGACAAAGACAATGTCAATAATCACATGTCTTTGATCTTAAATTTAAAGTATCAAATAGTATTGTGTTTTAGGGCACAACAACAAATATAGGTTATTAGTACGAGGCAATTAGAGTTAAGTGCCTTGTCTAAGGACACACCATGAGTTGAGTTCAATTAGTAGCACTGCATTTTGTAATGTATGAGTATAAAGGTTAAATTTTATTGCAAATTCCAGATTAATGTTTTACCTCTCATATTTTACTAAAATGTCAAAATGAATTAAACCAATACTCTCACACCTCCTTTGCTATAAATATATACCCTTTTTTCTTATGTTAATGATGAAATATTGGAGCAGTGTGGTTTACAATATATATATATATATATATATATATATATATATATATATATATATATATATATATATATATATATAATGAATGAGCTTTTCTTGCCCACTCAACAAATCCAACTTACACTGCATCACGGACCTCATTCGCATACCAAAAGGAAACGTGAAACATTTGGTGAGCTAAGTAGGGGTTTTTCCATCACTCTCTGTTAGTCTCAGAGAACGTGTAATTTTTAAAAAAAAAATATTTTAAAACGGCTCGTTATTCACTAAAGCTCAATTGCATGCATTATTTACTACACAATTTTGTATACAAATGTTAAACAGGTACAACAGGAGTAGTGGTAATCCCATGATGTCGCTATAAATTACGTTGAACCCGTCCATGAAAGCATCAAGTAATTTGTTTATGTCCAACCGAACACATCCTTTACTTTGAATATTGAACTTCCACTCAGAATACATGTACTCATTTGGATACAAATATTAAGACTATGCTGTGGAATGTTCAAACCTTAGATCGGTTATCATTGGTGGAATTACTTGTCTGATGTTGACGCAGCTATTACGTTATTGATGGAGAATTCCCTATTTTCTAAATAGATACGTATCAGAAACCCTGAACAAGTATTCATGCGCTGAAATAAGCCTCTAAAACAATACGAAATACTTTTAAAAAGGAAAATAAAAATAAATAAAGGAATTACTAAAATTATAAAGAATTGCAAATTATAGGGCCTTCATATTTTTTCTACGTTTATTGTGGTATAAACTGTCAGTTGCCGAATCACACAGCTTACTTAATTGTCTTGGAATGTTATTTGCTGTGTGGCAATTGACAGTTTACACCAAAATAAGCACAGAAAATAACATTAAACTCTTAATTATTTTCAGTAGGCTTATTGATCAATTTGTGAACAAAATATATGTTTATCTATGTATGTAATAAGTGTTATACGAAAGATTTTACGAGCGCTTATTCTTTTTTCCAATACCATCTTTGACGATGAGTGTTACTAAAACAATGACAATCGTAACAACAACAACAACAACAATAATAATAATAATAATAATAATAATAATAATAATAATAATAATAATAATAGAAACAACAATAAAAACACAATTAGCTGAGGATTCCTTAGCGCATAACGCTGACCTTTTATTTGTTAATCTTGATGTCGGGCTTTAGCACTAAGGTCCATTACGTTATAAAATCTTACTAGATTCTCTGCTCGCTTAGATTTGGAGGTTTTCGTTTGCATAAAATCGTTATTATAAAATGTATCACCGAGAAACTCAACGATTACGTACTCAAACCATTTCTTATCACATTTACCGGGTCGGGAATCTGGACAAACGTCATCAACACTAGCACTAACGCCAAACGTCAAACTCACGAAGTCACAGATAGGCACTAAGCCCCAAGGTGTCCTCAGCTACAACAATAACAACAATAGCGGCAATGCTACTACTACTATTGCATTATATTATTCTCTCTCTCTCTCTCTCTCTCTCTCTCTCTCTCTCTCTCTCTCTCTCTCTCTCACACACACACACACACACACACACACACACACACACACACATATCCACATGTGCATTACATATAGATGCATGTATCACGGTAAGCTATCTGACATGCATATTCTATCTTCATGCGCAGCCTTGCCCGTTGAAGCTGGAGAATATTGCCAATATAGATACTTCTGGTCAAAATACTGTAGATACGGCTTTTGTTGTACCACGTGCATTGACTCCGCAGATGTATGTTGTCCGTAAGTAAGCCTTTTGTTCTTTTATAAGCTTCAAGTGATGAGGTCATGATTTGTATCTTATTTATTGCTATATGACATATATCACATCAGTCACCTTGCCTGTTCCTACTGTTAAGTGTCGTCACATACATCAGTCATTTTGCATGTTCCTACTGTCACTTTAGTGACACCTTATGACTGCGGCTTATGTGTTACAGGCCTGTTGGATAGGGCAAGTCAGGGTTTTATGAACTCCACATATTTCAAAATTCCACTTTCATTTTTGGCGTTGAGTCAGACTGATATATATATATATATATATATATATATATATATATATATATATATATATATATATATATATATATATATATAAACAAACTGTATTATGGAAAACTAAAGGTCTTTTACAGTTGGCAATTTACCATGACCGCCACTGACTTTCATATCGTTATTATTATTATTATTATTATTATTATTATTATTATTAATACGAAAGTCAAAACTTTTACGTTTGGAGTCTGTTGGAACAGTTTAGGTCGATGCATAATGTGTTTGAAATTCACGCAGGAATCATCATTATCAACTTATGTTAAAAACTAAAGGTTGCCAACTTATTTTTTTAAAAAGTCGCTTCTGGATAACACCAACTTTTGAGATTATGGCTCACCGATTACTTTGGAGCTTGAATGTACTACAGTGTTAAAATTAGTAGTAGTAGTAGTGGTAGTTGTAGTAGTAGTTATATGAGACACTTCAGGGGTGTATGGGAGTTAACATCACGCCGTAGGTTTACATGCCGGAGACACTTCGGGGGAAATCCCATGTTCAAAATGTCCATATGTTTAACATGTGGGAGACACTTAAGGGGTCTACAGGAATTAACATTACCCTGTAGGTTTACATGCGGGAGTCACTTGGAGGGGGACTACGGGAATGGTAATGTTACAAGTTTTAACTATAGGCCGTTTCCATGTTGAAAAACTTGTAGGGTCTACGGAATATATAATGTTAAAATCTTTAGATACAATCCAACACATAATTTTTGATACACTATCCAACACCTACTTTTTGATATACTATCCAACACCCAACTTTTTGATTACCATCCAAATCACACTTTTTTATATGCTATCCAACATCCACTTCTTGATTACTGTCCAACAAACACTTTTTGATTACTATCCAATACCCAACAATATACAATCCAACGAAAAGGGTTGGAGTGCTTACACACATTATACACATTATACACAAATTATACACACGCACGCACACACACGCAAACGTACGCACGCGCACGCACACACACACGCATACACACATACAAAAGCAAGACAATAGTATGTAGTGTTTATAGACACGATATACCCACAAACATAAGAGAGGGGTTTTTTTAAGTTTCAGTTGGGTGATAGACATAGACATAGACATTAACATACAAACACAGATTGGCAATACTTGTGACTAGTATATCTCTTTTCTAGAGATCTGTGTGGACCTGAAAAGAGTCGTTGTGGTTTTTAACCAAAATAGAGGCTTAACACATGCCACACCGCTTGCTGGTTCTTCTCCGCAAACTTCTCCTCACAGATGGTCCGTAGACTAAGACACACTTCAGTCACCCTTGTCTTTCCACATAGATTTGTCTCTTCCATATAGTTGTATCTGTGATCCTGTTAATAGCCCACGATGTCTTGACATATACCAGGAAGTCTGGATTAAACAGCATGCTGGAAATGACGTTAGATGGCTTTAGTTTACCCACATCTTGATGGGTTCTCTGGAGAACAGATGACACAATGGACCAATGCCTCTGTCTGGTCTCTCTCTCTGTCTCTCACTGTCTCTGTCTGTCTGTCTCTATCTGTCTGTCTGTCTGTCTGTCTGTATGTATGTCTCTCGCTCTATATATATATATATGTATATATATATATATATATATATATATATATGCATATATATATATATATATATATATATATATATATATATATATATATATGTATATATATATATATATATATACACACACATATATATATATATATAGAGTATAGGACCGGATCGAAACGGATTGGAATGTTCCACCAATCAGAATGCGTGTAACATAAGTAACATAATTCAGTCAGGGTGTGTTGTCTCCCTTCTAATCAGAAGACAGCGGAAGCGTGACCTCATTTTCAATGTATATACGCACAAGCGTTCTTACGATTTACCATTGCGGAAGAGTTCAGGTAGAATACCCATGGCTGATAACATGAACACGGTGTATTGGAGAGCGCCTGCCGTGTATACATCGTATACTCGAAGTGATAGAATGACTACTACTAATATCTACTGCTTTTGCTGCAAATATTCTTCCAGAGAAAGGTGACTTCGACTTGGCTTTGTGCAATTTCCTATCGTCTTCGCAAGAACTTTTGCTGGTAGTAGAACCACCTTCACCTACTTCTGCATCATTACCAGAGTATGTTTATTTCAGAAAGAAACAGAAGGAAGAGTTTGAGGGTTTTTTTGCAACGTTAGAAAGAAGAAGAACAACTATTTGTCCACCCCCACCATCAACAACAACGATAATAACAACAAGAGTAAAAAAAGAAAGAGAGAAGAAGAAGAGAAGAGGAAAACTTTGAAGAGTTAACAGAAGGAATAGAATGAAAACAAAACGGTTAGTCTTTTACAAGACATTTTGGGACAAATGTATCAAACTTTTTTAACCAAACCAAAGGGAAAGAGACCATCGCGATCCAAGACCTCTAAACCTTCTATAACTGCATATGACTGCATCGACGTTCACCACTGCTGAGAGGCCAGCAGCAGTTACTACTGCCACTATCACAGCAGGAGAAGGATTGGGTTGTGTAACGGTTTAAGACAGCTACGGCTGATCATGTCAAGTCCATAAGTACTTTTTTGTTATTCAGAAAACAAAATCCAACGCTCCTTTTAGGGCCACCGATATCTTTTAGATACTCAGTGATTGCGAAATCAAATAAAACCTAGATCCCTCCATAATACAATGTGTGCGTGTGTAAGTATGTAAAAATCGTATCCATGCTAAAGAAAAATCAAGACCAAGAGACACTTACTTTTTTTTTTTTTTTTTTTTTTTTTTTGGGGGGGGGTATATTCTTGTGAAATATGAATCACAATGAAAATTCATAACACAGAACAAAGTCCATTTTCTTCTTTCTTTCACTGTCTTTCTCTTGAATGTCTTCACTGGCATGGGTGTTTCTACTTCAGTTTCTTCTACTTGTCTTGCTTTCTTGAAAATTTTTACTGGTATTATGGCTTCTTCTGTTTTTTTTTATTTATTTTTTTTTATTGGCTTTTTTTCTCCTTTATTTTTCTCTGCTTATGAAGATTATTCCTTCTCCTTGTTCTCTTTTTTGTTAGGACACTTCGAAGGCCAATGCCCTCTTTCTTCACATATACAACATGTATCTTTACTTTTGTGTCTCTTTCCTCCTGTCTTAGTGGTTCCTTTTCTTTGATGATGTGGACATTCTGGAGCCAAATGTCCTTTCTCTTGACAAACATAATGGGCATCTTGACTTTTATCTCGAGTGAAGTAGTCCGAAGTCTTGTTGGAAGTGTACTTTTGAATGACTCTGTAAATCTCTGACGAGAAGTGCAATCTGTTGTGGCTCCTCCATCTTCACAGACAGCAACTGAATGAGTGCATTCCCGTAGAGTGAGGAGGTCTCTCTCTCTCTCTTTATAGGGAGGGAGTGTTTACCCTAGTCAAATCAAATTTTGAATCTAGATGATAAGATCAAACCCTGGCGAGGAGAAACCAAAAGAAGCCAAAACACGACGATAACTTTCGGTGTCATACGCTAAGTGAAGTGTTAGCACAAGTGCATGATAGCGATTTTGAGGATGACATGAGTGAGCCTGAGCCAACACCATCTACCTCTGCCACAAGACCGAGAGAGTCAAGATGAGCCAAGAATGAAGTCGTTCGATAGTTCATGAAGAATATTTTTACATTCGACCTACCCAAAACGTGACTTCCAAAAATTTCGAACGATTTCTTACACGTACCCGGTGAAATTTGAAGATTTCAAGTCTAAGATTCTACAAGAGAAAGCAGCGGGTTTCATTACAGATTTATGAGATTGTTTATTAGAAACATTGAAATGACAATGCCAAGTTAAAGATGACGATCGTTTGAGACTATCTATCAATCACAACAGTTTGAAATCTCCTGTCTGGATCGAGTTTATTACACCGGCAGAATTAACTTCTTTCAAAATTATTGACAAAATTCAACACGTTGAGCAATCGAATTACGAGATTAACATCACTGATGGAAAATCGACTCTTCAAGTGACGCATGTTTCACCTCCAAGACACTGCGGATGCGGACAACTTAGCAGTACCAACCGAAGTATTGCTCAGATTAACACCATCAGGATCCAATATGCTTAGTCCATGCCATCGTAGTGGCTCGAACGAATGCTGAGAAGAACGATACAGCAGAATCGAATAGATCATAGGATATGACAAAACGATTGGAGTCACCCCAACAACGGAGAAAAGCAGAACTCCTTTTGCAGCAAGCGTTTATTTCTAAAGAGACCGTGTGTGTAGTTCTTAAAATGCAAAAACTTCAAGACGTGTTGGCAGCTTGTTATGCTTCGAAAGTATACCCTAAAGTCGCTCGCGGAGCTCTCGGTTTTAATGACCAGAATTCAAAGATGGAAAATACATTCACGTTTATCATCATCATCAAGGTGATTTCGATGCTATTACAACCATCACAAGCTTTCTTGGATACGGATATTATTGCGAGAAATGTGACCAATGGTTTTACAGTTGGAACCAACATTCTTTGTTGAGAGATGTCGTAGATGTTTAACTTCCAGATCTTGCATTCCTGAAGGAAAATAAAGAATTCATTGCTCTACTTGAAAAGGAACTTTTTCAGTCCAACCTGTTACGAACAACATCGCATAAAACAATTTCAACAACAGAAAAGTGCTAACTAATTATGGAGAATGTGCTACACTTGTGGATATATTGTTCAAACTAATAACCAAAAGTCACACGTTTGTCCGGGAAAGACAAGATGCCGTTTTTTGTGACCAAATTGTCGACTTCAATAATCAGTGTTACATTCAAAGATATGATAATGAACTTGAGAAAGTATTACATGACGATCAGAACAAGAATAAAAAAGTAAGGTGTGGCTTTTATCGTCTTTGGAAAATTCATTACACACGTGGACATCAAACGTGAAGATCTTAGTGAGTTACGAAGAAGTCGCAGAGTTTGCACCTTGCGCCCTCCCCCCTCCCCCAGGACGAATTTGGAAATGTCATAATTGCAGCGTACGTGACAGCCAATGCTTGTTTAAAATTGTATCCTGTCATGGAACCTTTAGGAGATCGAGTCCTTTACTTTGACACCGATGGTTGCATGTACATTGGTCGCCCTGGAAACTATCACCCACACATCGAAGACGAACGTTTAGGACTCTGTAAGACTTACCATGCCACGACTTTTGTCATCAGTGTTGTACCAAATTCCGTGGAAGGAAGTCAATAAGAGCGTTCAAGAGTGAACATCATGAAGACATTATTTTGAGTTTTGCGAGTGGTGGACCACAAAAAATTACTGTTACCAGTACTGAGACCAACAAGGAAAACGGTATACCAAATGAAAAGTAAAGACCGATATTGAACTATAGTTCCAGTCAAGTGGTCAACTTCGACGTCTTATAAGAGACCCTAATTTCAGGACAAGATCAAGACTTTTGTGTGAGAACGTTGGATCCTCACAAAATTGCACGTTTGCAAAATCACCAAATCGTCAGTCGACCCATGGAAAAAGTATATCATCAGATCGTCTACCAGAAACGAGTGCGACTTCCCGACCACAACAAACTACCTTACGAGCTCGCCACGCTGATCTCCAGTATAAAAAGGAGAGAGTTCCAACACAGAAAGTTCTTTGTGAATAGAAACGCCGACCTAGAAAGATGAATTCAACACAACAACCGTGCGAGGAAACCGATACTGACTCCAAGCTCAATGAACTCGAGTGCGATACTGTGCCTTGCGATCATAGTGATGCCGTACCTTGTGACATAAACGAAGTAGTACGACCTTGCCGCTCTACTGTTGAAAGCAATCCTATGCATATGCCTACCTATGGATGTCATGCACTTACTCAGAGTGACAAGAGTGATGCAGCACGACCTTTCCGATTTACTAGCCAATGTGATGCCGTTCGTGTGCCTACCATTGGATATCATCCATGCGCTGGAAAGCAACTCTGGATACCACTAGCTCGTCGAGATTTACAAATCAAAGAAGAATACACATTCTATGTGGCATTACCTGGCTATTGTGACTTTCAAAGTCGATTGAAATGGCCTAAAGATGATCTGGATGAATTACCCACTGCTAATTGTTACGACTCTAGGTCTTAAAATAGTGTAACAGAAAGAAAGTGAAACCAACAATGTAAGTAAAATCAACAAGCAATTTATTTCTAGACAATTAAAGTGAAAATTCAAAACACATTTACAGTAACGTAAATTAAAGTCAAAGTAATCCAATAATCCTAAGTGTTCTAATCACAAGTCATAAATATAGAATGTTTCGAATGAATTCCAGTAGCCATGAATGTCCTAGTGTGTCAGTAGTCTTGAATGTCCTGATATGCATGAATGATGTAATCCATAATATCTTTGAATGAACTCTCATAAATCTCAAAGTCAAGTATTAATCCAAAATGAGAATGAGCACTTTTAGTAATTCCAATGAATATTTCAAATAAATAATTCCTCTCTCTCTCTCTGAATTTGCTCTGATTTTCACACCTGTAACATATGATTACTAAAATAAATTCCTTAATAGACTAATCTTAATAATATGAAGTTTAATATAGGAATGAAATCTTATTTACCAAACCTGTATAAATATAAGGATAAGTCACCTGACAGAATATTCTCGAATATGAGTAATTCACATGGAACATTCCTGTACGTACCTGACTTTTCTCACATCAAACCATAGAAAATTCCAGTCTAATTGTTAGATTATATGTAATCAAGACTGACCTTGAACTCAAATGCAGTAAATATGTTGTTTACAAAATGACTAAAGCACAACTTACCTCATGGATACATATTATAAATTCAATATACATAACATAATACTTTAGTCAGAGCTGGATTTGTCCACTTAGGACGAGGAGACCAAGTACAGTATTTTAATTGTAGAGTGAAGGTCCCAGAAAGGGGGTATAAAGATTAAGCTTTCTGGAACATAATTATTATCCTCATGGATACTTTAGAAGAGAGAATTTGTTGTTTACCTTTGGAGCTGCGATAACGCATTTACAGAGACTCTATACAGATTCAAGTAAAACGCAAAGAACAATTGCGTCTTTTACGACATAGACGTTTTAACTATTGGTATCCAAATACTACAAAAAAGCTGATTAGTTTGAAGATGTTTAAATGGTCAGACATTGATCAACGACTATCCGCCTCCTGTAAGATTTGGATGTCACGCCTTCTAACCACAATGTTGCGACGATACTCAGAATTCCATGGAGCGAAGTCCAGTAAAAGGTTACAAACTTACAGGAATACTAAGGACTTTTAAAAGAAGTATCACATCGAGACGAAACTTCTTCACGACGTGTGATGTATGATGAGATAATGATTGAATTTCTTCGATATGTTTTACCAGGGGATTCCATTTGGAAAATCGTGAATATTTACTTAACAAAGACATTTCTGTACATGGGCAATTTAGAAGAGTGCATTCAGAATACATCACTGGAACTACGTAAGCGCATTTATAGACAGTATGTAAAGACTCAAGTGAAACCTAAAGAACAAATGCATCCGAAATCGCATACACGTTTTAATCATTGGTATGTGAATACTATAAGAGTGGTTACTTTGAAAATGTTTAAATGGTCAGACATTGATAAACTGCGAAGATATTATAAGACTTACTATGCTTACTTACTTTTGTCATCAGTGCTGCACCAAATTCTGTGGAAGAAAGCCAATAACAGTTTCAAGACTTTGTGGATACCAAGTACTGTTAAAAGAACTGATTTCACAATACTACACGATTCCTTTAAATTTTGGACGACGTGTAGTATGTGTGTTAGTGACTACCTTTCTTGGATTTCGTTTACCAGCAGATTCTTTGTGGACGATTTATGAACAGTACGTGCTACGAAGACATGACCACCAAACTTTATCTGTGCACGAAAGACTCGTGCTAAAAGCGTTGCGAATAGTGATTAAAACAAGTTGTGTACATTCGTCGAACTTTATCAACTCTGCATACTTACCAATCGTGAATATTTAATTAACAAAGACATTTCGGTACACCAATAGATTTACGACTGGAAGCATGTACGTGACTGGAAAGTCTTGATTTTAATGCTTGGATACATGAAGTGGCCGAATATGCCAAAGATATTGTGTGTGACTGATCAAAGAAAAGAATTTGACTTAGAGCCAGCGGGAGAAAAGTCAGAAGTTAAAGCGGAATTCGAGCCTATTTTAGTGGAGAAAAATATATATTTTTTGCTAGAGCATATAAAGAAAAGTGACTAAGAAACAGTGGTAGAAGAATCTGAAACAGAGGAAGAAATACTATGACTCCACGAGTGTAGTATTGTACAGATAGAAAAGAATCAGAAAATGACATTCCCTGAGAGGTTAGGACAGATTAATTCCAGAGACTTGAACGCCAGAGCGTTTACAAACATTGAATGTTAAGCAGGTAGATAGAGAATGTTGTAATCTTACCTGTTTATATTCATTTTTGGTGATTTTAATTTGTGTCTTATTTGTGTACAGAGTCATTTATGCGTTGTTTGTTTCATGTTTTTAATTGTGTACACTGACTATGCCAACAATATTGTGTGTCACTAATCAAAGAAAACAAATATGGACTTTGTGTGTTTTTGAAATGTAAATATGTTTTGTTGTGTTAGACTCGGAGAAAATTAAATGTATAATATGTATACAATGTCTTGTATCGTTGATGAAATCTCAAAATTGCAAACACAGTTGTTATGGCTGCATTCTCCCTTCTCAAAGTGATTGACGAAAGGTCAGATCGTCTCAGTTGGGAGGCACTGTACCTTCGCCATCCCCTTAACATATTGATTGCTGAGCCCAGTGATCCAGGCAAAGCCGAATTTGCCAAACACGTGATTGAACACAAATCAAACTTTTTCGATCGTCTTTCACAACGTATTGTGTGGTGTTACAAAGAGTGGCAATCGGCTTACACGTTACTCCAAGAAAGTCAACGAGAATCCATTTCGCTTGTAGAAAGCCTTCCTCGCGAAGACGATGGGATAATGTCTGACTTCAGCCAAACACATCTTGTCATTTCCGATGACATCTTAGGAGAAGACGAAGAGGAAATTAAACTTTGATTTACACGAAAGGACATCATTGTAATGTCAGTATTATTTACATTACTCAAACATTATTTCAACAAAGTAAAGCGCATTGCACCATCAGTCTCAATGCACATTACGAGGCGTTGTTCAAAAGTACAAGATAAAAATCTAGGGTTCAGGTATTAGTCAAACAGTTAGGAACACCTTGGGTAAATTATGCGTATGACAATGCCACTCAATCACTACATGCGTATTTACTAATCGATTTAAAACCTACCACTCCCGATTTTTTTAGATTTAGTACAAATTTTTTCACGATTGGTGTCAAGAAGGAGGTCTAGTCATTTCCAAGTTCAAACTCTAGCAAGAAGACCCCCCCCCCCCCCATAAAAAAAAATGTCCTGCAAGAAAAATATGTGCTGCCTCTAGAACGTGCACGTACTCGAGAAAAACATCGCTAGGTGATGATTTCTCCTGCCACTTCTTTTTCGACTTCACCTCCGTTAAAGATGATGCCTACCAAACCTGATTTAAGATCAGTGTTTCCTAATTTGATGAAAAAACTGAAAACCAATTCTTAAGGAACTTCTACTTCTCCTGAAGCGACGTCTTCTTCTACTGCTCTAGCTAGTGCTGCTGCAGCCAGAGAGTGGCCTCTCCTAAGACAAAAGTACAAGACAGAACGGGCATGTTACAAAGTGTACTGGATTTGTCTAAACAAGAACTGGCAAGATTCAGTCCGTTAAAAACACCTCATCGTCGAGTGGTGTCCATAGTTAAGTTGGTACGACGTCCTGACAATCAGTATAAAAAGGAAGACGTTTTGGATAAGATTCGCTTATGTTTTTTCCTCCCTAAACAAAGATGGCAGAAAGTTAACACCATCATCATTATCGACAACATCCAAAGATATCTTCTTCCTAAAAAGGAAAAAAGAGACTCCCTCCTCGTTTAGCTAAACATTGGATGTTTTGCCAGTACTGACCAAATCCAATGCTTCGATGCAAAAATAAATCATTCATAAAGCGCCAAAAGAATAATTGATACCGTGTGTGAATGTTGTTGGAACGTTTTGAAAGGAACGGCGCCTTTAACCAAAATACAGAAACATCGATTAGGAAAACATCATCACCTACTTCGCCATATGGCGAAAGAGAAAATGCCCGTCAGTAAAAACAAATTGCTCGTTCAACGAGGAGAATGTATATGCATGCTAATAGGACCTTCGTTAAAGGTGGCTGCTTCCTTGGCAGGATCAGTTGCTGGGCCTCTTTTAGAAGGAGTGATGAAATTAAAGAAGATAAAAAGGACACACTTTTCTGGAAAGACATCACACTTGTACCCTTGGATCTTATGGAAGGACGAAAATTAACTTTAGTTCCTTACAAACGATGGATGGAACTCCATTTGTCACGTTTACAACAAAAATTACAATCTTTAATGGATCGAACAGATTTGTCAGAAACAGAAACATCGCAATGGTATGGACAATTATTGAAACATCTTCAACAGTTTCACCAGAAAGCTTGAGACGAAACAGCTAAACCTACTCTGAGAGATTTCAAGAATGTCATGAAAAGCAAAGAAAAAAAACAAGAAAACAACAAAGACTATGACAGACACTGCCACAGGAATGGAAGAAGAGAAAGAAACAAGAGAAATGTTTCAAACTCCATCTGCTCCTTTTCCTCCTGCTCCTCGTAGTATGATAACCTTGTGAAACCTTCCCCTACTCCCAGACAAGAAAACAATGAAAGCTTGGGTCAAAAAAATTATGTCCACACCTTCTTCAACAAAAAAAAAAAAAAAAAAAAAATAGAAAAAAATACAACAACAAGAAAGAAGGAAAGGCAGAAGTGACAAAAATCAATAAAAGGTAATTAAATAACCGGTGACTACTCCTACTCATATTGCTTGTTGGACACGTCAAGCATCGTCGCAATCCAAAATACTACATGAACAACCTAAAAGCAGTATCGAACAGTGGGTGACGTATCGAGGAACGTCTTGTGAAATACAGCTGCTTCGTTATTGAGAGTCATTCCTTTCAAAGTGGATTCTGCCATAGCTGCTTACCATGAAGCGGGAAAACGTATTACTTTCACCGAGAATTTGTACATCCTTATTATCTTCCTGTCAGTAAATCGTACTTTGTCAATATTAGAATAAAAGGAGATCTAGGACAAATTATTCTATTCTTTAAAGGAAAGGTTACGGTGAAAATACATTTTCGAATTTAATCCTCCAGTGAAGTGTAACAGATGTATCCAGTGTACCGAGGAGTTGCTCGACGACGAGGACATGGTTTAGGAGATTGTTAAAATTAGCTTTTTGTACAACAGCACCCATCTTGACACCAATGGTCACTCGAGGATTGCACCCTTTAAAAGATGCAGCTTTGACGCAGGGAAAAGAATTCGTCCAAAATGTACTCATGGACCAAGAAACTCCTAAAGAAATGTGTTGCTTCAAGCTGGAAGAGACCTCCTAGTGAGCCAAGACACACTTATAAATTCATTTCACGCTTGTAGCCAAGGCATTAGTTCCTCCCCAAGAAAACCGAAATGGCAAGGCACAAAGAAACGTATAAAACTCTTCAGAACTCTTTGACACGTTCAGAAAAAGAATAATAAAAGAAGAATAGCAGTCAGAAAATTTGACTTTTTTTAATTACTAACCGTAAAATGGTACACCGAGATTCTTGCGAATGTACCAAGTCAAAACTCGATCTGTTTGCCATGCCGCCGACCATGATGACGATGCAAGAATGCCAATAGGTAGAATTTCATCCTGTGTTATCTTTGTCCACCTCAGCACCTCTCGAATTTTAAATCAAAGGACAAACCAAAGATTACATCGATCTGAATAACAGTTACTTGTACCTGAAAGCCATTTTATCAAAACAGACAACATCAATCCAGGGAAAGATGCCAGAGTAACTCCCGTCAACAATTTCATACATTCATTGTTCAGCAAAGTGAAGTTGTAATTGAATAACAAACTAGTCAGCAGCAGCATGGACACTTAACCCTACCGAGCGTATCTGGAGTATATCTTGACTCCAAGAACACACATTTGGATGCTTCAGTGGTATAGAAACCTGACACTTTGGGAAAATTCAACGACACAGAGTTGACCGAAGATAACGATCCTCACAATGTTGGATTTAACGACCGCCAAAAGAAACTCAAACTAGGATGTAGTTTAGATATGATGGATAGTTTGCAATTGGACATGTGGTTGCAAAACAAGTATTTGTTGAATGGAGTGGATGTACGCCTGAAACTAAATTGAAGTAGTACCAAGTTCCATTTGATGACTAATGTTAACGAGAACAAAACGAGCATCTAAGAAGCCAGACTTTACGTGCGACGTGTAGAAGTCTTACCTAAAGTGGGGAAAGGACATCAGCCGAACTTTGAGCAGAACGACAGCCAAGTATCCTCTACGAAGAGTGAAAGTGAAGACCTTAAACATTGCGTCTGGACTCCGATCCAAGATCGAGCTCTTGTTTTCCAAGGACAACTACCAAAACATTTACTCATAGGCATCATGAGCAATGATGCTCTCAACGTAGCTATCGATCAAAATCCTTTTGAGTTCTAACACTTCAACGTGTCCAAGATGGAAGTCACCTGAAATGGACAGACGTTGTATATCAAACCATTTGAGCCTAACTTTGCCCAGATATAATTACTTGAAATCTTACTTGACACTGTTTGAAGCCTAGTGACAGTTAGGTACCAACAGCAGCCACTGAATATAGTACGACGATGATGCTTTGTGGGTTTTTTTATTTCACTCCAGACCAAGGCAGCGACGAGGGACATTTCCACGCTATAAAATCGGGCAAGCTTCGTGTGGAACTTCAGTTTGCAGTGGCTCTGACAAACACAGTTAACGTCATCTTGGTTGCAGAATTTGACAATACTCTGGAAATCAACAGTTTGAGAAAAGTGATTCGAGAATATTAGAATAAAAAAGATGGAACACAAACCTATTGACATAGACGAAGAGGATGTTTTCTGTCCAGATCCACAATAGTCACAGACGACACGTGAACAAGACAAAAATATAGTCATGATGTCAAAATGGTCAGAGCAAGGAGGACACTTAGTCTCCTTTAATGCTCCTGATTTGGCTGAAAACAAATTACAGGCCCAGCCATAGAACATTGTCATAGATGTCAAATCAATCATCCTCGTCAGAAACAACACGACAAATGTTTAATGATGAGTTCAGAAGACAAGTTGGAAGAGTATTTGGAAGTATGCAGGGGCTCTCATTTCAGAATAGAAGATTTTGAAAAAGTGGTATAAAGACTTGCGCGACCATGCTTTACCTCCATTGACTTCTTTGGAAACGAAACGCATCGACGCTTTCTTGCAACAGAGTAAAGAGATCACCCGTTCATCGACTTACTTGACATATTTTGAAGGAAACGGTCAAATGCGAACTGATGATTTATCATTGCCTGCGAGAAAAAGAATGAACTGACTCACAAATCGTACCCAGATTCTTAGAATTCAATGGTGTGTGCTAAAAATGAGCTTCCTCGTCGAAAACCTAAAGACATTCAGACCTATGCCATCAACACAGACGACAGTCATCGTCCAGGAACCCACTGTATAGCGGTCTACTTTTCCAACGACCACAGTATGGAATATTTTGATACTTATGATCACCTCCTCTAGAAGATGACATTGTCTACTTTATGAGAAGAAATGCTGTATCTACTAAATTCAATAAATGCGCGATTACAAGAATCAGATACCATTGTGTGTGGACAATATTGTGTGTATTTTCTTCATCAACACAGTCTTGGATTGCCCTTAGAACATTTAGTGACTTGTTTTCACCGTGAGTACTCTAGAAACTATGTTAAAATAGAAAGGTGGTTTTGTAAACATTATGGCTATCTATCTATTTTTGTTTTAGCTCAGAAACGTGGTGTGCTTTAATGGCAAAATGACATTATATTAGATCATTAGTCTAACTCCACAACTTTGTCAACCTTGTAAACACGTTGATGTTGAATGTTTTTGGTATTTGTAAATGAAGAGGAAGGAACGTTCCTTAATCCTTCGTATTCATAGTTGATGTTTCAGTTAGCGGGCGTTATTAAACAAGAACATGTTTATTTAGAAAAAAATAGTGTTTTCTTGGGGTTTATGTTGTTGTTGTTGTTGTTGTTTTTTATTTTTTATTCTTATTTTTACAAAATATTATTTTTAACATGTTCTTTCACATTCTCTCTATCTTTACATTTGTAATGTTTTCTTTCACGTCTGCGTACCGAATCGAAGGACGTTTCCCTTCACGTCCGTGTTTCTCACATATAAATCGGTGCGTTCACCAGTATTGCCTCAGGGGCCAAGCTGCAATAACGAACCAATTCCGGTGTAGATATAGTCGACCTACTCCCCCACCAACCCACCGAAAAATCGACTACATGAAGCAGCACTAGAAAGAACGGATAGCACGAGTGAGCTACCATGAGGCCACAGCGGCAAGGTAAGAGTAGAACAGCAAGTCTGGAAACTACCCATGGAAGAAGGAAGCGAGATGATGACAAGGTCCATCGAACCAACCCCCAGGGGAAACGACCAGGGGAATGAAAAAGGACGGCTGAAATAGAGGACGAAGCCTGGAAGACGAAGCCGAGGTGTGATATGGTCCATTGAACTTACTCCCAGGAAGAATCACCAGGAACCGGATGCAGCTGAAATTTCCGACTGTATGGGGTTTTCATTTTGACTTTTTCAAAACCCCTTTCGATTATACTCTTTACAATTATAAATTTGACCGTTTTCGGGCCACTTTCTAAAACATAACCATGAATTTAGAAGCAAAATGTGCGAGATACTAATTTGAAATGAGTAACTTGTACTCACGGATTCGTTGTTAAAAGTTTGGAACATTATGTACACTATGTACACAAAATTCAAATTGAATGATAATAAGTAATGAAGTTTTGTACCTCGAACTATTGTCATAATTAATGTGTGGCTAACACATTATTGATTGTTAGGGACAGCCCGATTTAGTTAAACTGGGCAGAATTTTGATAAATAGTACAACCATGTCGTTTCAAAAAACATTTCCGCTGCCGTTTCGCAACTCCGGCCATGCCTTTTTCTCCTTTGCCTCCTCCGTACACCAATAATTAAGTAGTGTGCTGTGTTCACATTAAGGCGTCGAACGGGTGCAAAAAGGCACCCATTCAACGAGTAATTAAATAGTACACCGTGTATACATCAACCCAACGTAAATGTCCGAATAGTCGCACACGTTGTAAATTCAGGATAAATAAGTAACAGTCTTGCCACCCATCGTTGACTCGTCAACAACAATCATGTCTACCATCAGAAAATGAAGCCTTGGGGCACATGCACAGAGCAAAAACACCTCCTTGTTCAGAATAGACTGGACAAGAAACTAAGTATTTATATGAGAATGGCAAAAGACCTCGTCGAAAGTGTGTTAAGAGAGGAGATCCAAAGAGAAAGAAAATAAATAGAAAAGAAGAAACAACAGCCGCAGCAGAAACAAAAACAACAGCGAGAAGAGATGTGGGAATGGATGATGGAGACAGATGAGGACACTGTCTCCTACAGGAAGCACAATTCCTGTGCTGTAGTAAGACCAGTTGCAAGACATACCCGTCCTGGATATCGTCGTTAACATATCAACAGTCTAGGATGACAACCAACGGCCATTTTCAGGGCCAACCACACCTCTTAAAAAAGAGTTACTACTCTATCATTGCCAATGTTTGTTTATATGTTTGTGTATGTCTTTGTCTTTCATAAAATACTAAAACGTAAACCCCTTTTACCCTAGTGTGATAGTGTTTTGTGGGTATAGCGTACGTATAAACACTACCTAACCCTTGTATAATGTTAAACCTATGTGAAAAATGAGAAGAATATTTTATTTTAGGCCCGCGCGATTTCTCTTGACTTGAATTGTGTACTCCACCTACGGATGGTTTCCTTCACGTCGATGCCTCTACCATATAAAGCTGTGCGTTCGCCAGTATTGCCATTCATCGTCGATCCTGTCGACAGAGAAGAAGAAAGAAGTATGATAACAACTCAACAGTCGGGAAGTTGAGGGAAGCCATAAATTTGATAAAGAGAGTGGAGCACCTCCTGTGTCGGGAAGATGTGATGGGCTGTTATCCCCATAAGCGACACCTAAAGAGAGACTGCATCCCACAAAATAGATCAGGAGTTCGTCAGAGAAGTCGTGGGGAAGAAGTGTGAAGATCAAAGCAGCCTGTACGGCGGAGAAGAGGGAAAGGGAGCGCCAGTAGAGGGAGAAGGGCTTTGAGCGCCTCAATGCAAACTGAATTTGTGTGTGTGTGTGGGGGGGGTAAAGACTAGATCCCTGAAGAGGAGGAGAGAGAAGATTGATAGAAGCAGGCCAACGAGCCTCCTTTTAGGCTCACTGTCTACGTCCGTCGTATGACCGAATACTTGGACCAGATGTGTCCTTGTTGTAAAGCCCGGCCCGGGAGGTGCTATTGTCCTCGATATCGAAAAAGATCAGCAATCCAGAACAAACTCAAAAGCCCTTTCCAGAGCCACCCAGATCTCCATAAAAAAGAGAGATACTACTCAAAATATCGCTAATCTGTGTTTGTATGTTTATGTCTATGTCTATCTTTAGAACCCAACTAAAAGATAAAAAACCTCTCATGTTTGTGGGAATGGTGTGTCTATAAACACTACCTAACCTTCCCTTGCTCGTGTGTGTGTGTGTGTGTGTGTGTGTGTTACGGAATCATACCTTTTTACCTTTGTATAATGATTTAATTTACTAATTTATAATCTCTGTTTTTAGTCTGAATAGCGGTTAGCATATCAGTATATATACGACTACTGCTCGATCAATAAGTGGTCACATGATCAATTGAGCGGGAAAATGAAGTCGACCTAGCTTTGTACTTTTGAAATCAACATTGAAAGGTCACATTCCATACTACAATAACATTATGTTTACTCTTTAAGATTTTTAGTACGCTAGACCTTTGGGTAAATGACGCGTAACCTAGTTCCTGATTGGTTCTTAGAGGGTTGTGTTATTTTGAAATACCATATTATTAAAGACGGAGAAAGGGTATTCCCTTTTAATTCTGCGCACTTAGTAAAGATATATAGGGAATAATCTTGGGAATTATCATTCTTTACAGTTGCTTGAACGAAGAGAGGTCGTATTGAGATTTATTTCAGTTCAGTGTGGAATATATTTATTTAATTAGTAATTCATCTGAATTACTATACAGCTCCGTGGAATTATCGGACATTATTCTAAAAACTTGTGAGATTCCAGACTTGCAAGGATTATTTTGGATTTAATCAGAACTAATCAACTTCAACACAGTACAGGTTATTTTCATTCGGAATACTTCATCCGGATTACTCGGATTAACATCAGGAAGTGAACTTTAAAACATTTTAGGACTTTTTAGGATATTCTATACTGTAAGTTATTTTAATTCTTTCGCTTTGATTGTTTGTTGAATTATTTTAATTCTTTTAATATTTTAGGAAATTAAAGATTTGCATTTTAATCTTGAAAGCTTGTTTGTGTCTTTTATTCTGTTACATTACCCCTAGAGTCGTAACAGTGTGTGTGTGTGTGTGTGTGTGTGTGTGTGTGTGTGTGTGTGATAGTGTGCTTGTAAGTATAACGTGTGCAAGCATTGCTACCCTTTTCGTTGGATAGTAGGTGTGGAGTTTCAGTCACTACGTACGGCGTGTTGATAGTATATCGTTGGGTATCCTATAGTAATCAAAAAGTGTGCGTTGGAGAGTATTCAAAAAGTGGGTGTTGGATAGTATATCAAAAAGTGGGTGTTGGCTAGTAATCAAAACGTATGTGTTGGATAGTATATAAACATTTTAACATTACATTACCCATAGAGCCCTATAAATTGTTCAACATGGAAACGGTCTATAACTAAAAATTCTTACATTACCTTTCCCGTAATCCCCCAAGTGTCTTCCGCATGTAAACCTACGGCGCAATGTTTGATTCTCGTAGATCTCTCAAGTGTCTCCCACATGTTAAGCCTTTGGACATTTTTAACGTAGGATTTCCCGTAGGCTCCTCAAATGTCACTGAAAGATTACTGAAAGGTTTCACTGTAAAGGCTAATACCACTTAAAAGTCAAGGGCTATGTATGAATCTGCAATTTCTCAAGTTACAAACATGTTCTCTTATTGTATGTTTATCTAAGGAACCATGTATTATAATGTAATATTTTCATGGTTTTAACCCATTTTAGTATCAAGCTTGCATGCGGTTCTTTTGTAAAAGCATAAGTAGTGTTGTGGAGAAATGTACTGTGATGAATAAAATGAAGACAGGGATGACTAACTCTTGCAACTCACTCGTCCCAGGGACGAGTGCTTGGGAAAATATTTCCTAATCCCTGTTAATAGTACAAATTTAATCCTTACTTAAAAGACAGCTTTGACGATTGAGAGAAGGTAAAGGATTCTAGTCGGTAGACAAATGAGGACCTGCCAAATTTGATTTGATTTGTATTATTTAGATGCGACATAAGCACTAAATTCCCCGAGACAATATATAACTAGTGCGTAGATATAACACAAAATATTAAAAAGTTTCATAATATTTGATTACCTCGAAATTCAGCATTTATTAATTAATAGCAACTTAAAGGTACTTTTACATAGTTGAAAAGGATCTTAACGTATAAAGTTCGATGGAAAATACGTTAACTTTTTAAAGGTTCGATGAGATTATGATCTTTCTGGCAGTTATGTAATTGCAAAGTGCATCTTGGCACAGATTTGGCATGGAGAAGATTAAAAATATTGCTCGTTCGGGCCCAAAATGTAACCTACATTCGTCTCGAATTAGGCGAATGTAAATGTTGATGTATACGTACTAGCTTTGGAGTTACTTAGAAAGAAATGATGAGGGACCAGTACGTGGCAGGTACAACCTTGAAGTCAATTTGTCCTGTATTGTGCACACGATCGCTATGCTATCTTTTCTAATAGTGCATCAAATTTACACGATGATTATGTTTTGTACACACGTGGTTTAATATCCATCAAAAGTGTTATTTTTAAGTAATAAAATCAGTTAATTTGCTTCTTTTTACAGGCAAATGCCAATATCGTTTGTTTTCATGTGATGGTTTGTTTATTTCTAGCCAAAATCTCCTGAGGCAACCATGCACGTATCAACATTTTCATTCAGTATAAATCGAGCAAACCGTAGGCTAAATTTTTTAGATTATCTAAACACTAGAATTTTGCTTAATTGCACATAAAGCCCTTAACCTTATATGATGTATAGAAAATAGGTAGTTTTCTATCTCGACTTAAGTCAAAATTCGATAAAATAGGTCAGCTGTCCCTTTATCAATGTAACGTACCCGCGGACTTGAAATATATTTGGAAATAAAACAGAACTTCTGGAAATAACCCAAATATCATCATTTTGTCAGAGGTAACGTGTTTTCATATTCGTTTGTTTACACAAAGAAACCAAGATCTGACATGGTTTATGAATTAACTTTCCTTTAGATGTGACTATAGGCATTCTTTGCAAAAACAAAAACAAAATAAGCATTATAACATATTATTCTACATGAAGCTATGGGGTGTATCGACAGCAGGAAAGCTGTACCTAAAGCGCAGAAGTTCAAAACTTACCTTATAAACCTAAAATAAATAAAGAGCATATTACTATTTATATCATATGAATATTAAGGTTACCAATTTATTATGACGCTGACTGGAGGAAATGGTCTAAGAAAAGACACGGAAATGTCCAAAGACCCAACTGATTTAGACAAATAAACATCAGATTACTTTTCACTAGTGTTCTGACTTCTCAAGTAAAATATCTCAACTTATCTGAATTTAGGAATTAACACAATAGAAACACACACTTACATAGATATGTACCTGTATACCACACACACACACACACACACACACACACCAGTCCTAAACTGATATACATGAAATTAATACGTTTTGAAATTACTCCCTTTCACATAGCATTCCTTTAGCATGGAAGATCAGTAATTTTTGTATCCTTTAGCAAATATTTCCTAACGTAAACTCGGATCTCAAGTGCACGCTTTAGATGGCCAACGCCAAACTTTGAAGCGTGGCAGACATTTTACTCCATAGACCAGGCCCGCCGAGAAGGGTGGGGGGAGGGGGAGCAATTGTCTAGGGGTCTGGCGAATTCTAGGGCCCACCATCAACTCAGTTTTAAAAAATAAATTAATCTTTGCAGTAAATATTAAAATTTGTTTCTTGCAGGAGTCTAAGTTATGGTAGATTACTACAGATTTTATATGCAAAACTGTACACAGGTTTTTATATACAAAAAATGTAACTAGTTTTGGGGCCCATGACTGCTCTGCCCAGGGACCCAGAATTTCTGTCGGCGAGCCTGCCAGAGACTCATGATCTGAATCAACAGAAAATGTAATCAACTCTTTTTATGGATACTTTTGAACGGAAACTAAATATGGCACATCCATCTCGATTTTGTATTCAGCGGCCGTTTGGTATCTACATCGGTTGGCAGTACCCTGTTTTAAATGTAACCATCAATGGTCCATATCAATTCTGACAACAACACATTCACAAAACATGGTCCATATAGATATATCTCTATCTGGATTTCCTATACACATGTATCCTAATATGCGATTGATTTAAAGATTGAAATTTTGTTGGGGCCACTTCACAAAACTGTAATGCTACCTCAGTTTTGAGAGAGAGAGAGAGAGAGAGAGAGAGAGAGAGAGAGAGAGAGAGAGAGAGAGAGAGAGAGAGAGAGAGAGAGAGAGTTAATGGTATAAATCTAAGATGAAGTTGATTAATAATTATACAAGTAATAATACCGCTAAAAACAAAGTCATTTGCTCGTCACTCTGCTGAATCTGGGAAATAATAATCTATAGATACGAAGATACCTTGTAGGTACGAAAATATCCAACACTGTTGTGATATTAATTGATTTTGTTTTCAATCACACACATGTACCTTGCAATGGCTCTAAATCAGTGGTGTCAAACTCATTTGCTATGGCCGGCCAGATTTGATATAAATAATAATAAATATTAATAAATAATAATAAAAAAATAATGAGTCTGGCGGGCCGTATGTTTGACATCCCTGATCTATATTATAAACAGAAAAACAACAAGAAGTGTCCTATCTTGTAAGATATGCATTAAAATCTTCCTTTATACAAAGTGTCATTAATCTTCGTCGATGATGAAAAATATATGTCATGTGTAAAGTTTAATACTTAAGTACTGCATTTTCACTTTATACACGTATCGAAGTCGTCAAATTGTGTGTACGTTTCAAGATGCAAGCCGTCATAGAAGACTAAGTAGGTAGTTATATTGTGTTATAGTATATGAATACACTGAATGTGAAAATTCGTTCTACTCTGGAATACTGGCAATTGAGCCTGGGTATCATCTACAGTGGATATCGACACAGATAAATCGTTGTGACAAACGGTTATCTCATAATCAAATAAGTATTTAGTTTTATGTCCATAATAGTGTTTGAGAAGTAATGGAGGGACAGTGGAGGAGGAGATCTTACATTTGATCAAGCATCTTATTAATTTCAAATATTCACGCGAGTAAGATCCAATATTACTCTATTTACATAGGAGGTTATATATTTTTCTTTTGCATACTATTTACTATTGTTGGCGCGATTTATAAGTTGTTGTCGGTCTATTAATGTGCCAGATTTTCCAATAAGGCTATCATACCATGATTTATCATTTGGACTTATTCTAGGACATTTTTCTTGGCATATGGAGTGTTGCAGTTTAACTAAAACCTGAGGAAAATAACTCTCCCAAGTAATTTAATTTAGAATGTTTGTCAGTTTGTTAAAGTCGACGTGCTTTGTATATAAGAAACAGTTGATAGATGAAATAAATTCTATCAAATGTAAAGCACCATGTGGTTACTTACTGCTGCAACGATATAGATAACCACAAACAAAACAGTATTTAGGTAATTTGTAACAATGATAGAATCTAAAAAAGTTGCAGCACCAGACATCATACGCGTAGGTTCAGTTATGATATTTTCCATATCATATACTGCTATTATATCACAAAGACGGTGAAAACGATAATCGAGCAGGTCCTCATTTAAATCACACACGTTGAGGGCTTGTTCAATGGATATATTTAAACAATCCCAAAAATATATTTTTGAAGGAGCAATTAAATGAGATCGGTAAGTATTTATAAGAAGAAGAAAACCAAGATTTAAATCCATAATACTTTGATATTACAAAATAGTAGATCAGTATGATCAATACGGAGAATGTTTCCAGAGATGTAGATCATGGCTCTTCCTCCATACTTGTTCCTGTCAAATCTAATCGGTTTGTAATCGGTTTGTAATAGCTGGACAAAAAATAATGGTATAGTCCTCCATTGATCTAGAATTTATTTTTCTTTCATAATTAATAAGGAGAATATGAATTTTAAAAAAGTAACAAATACAACAAAGGAATTTTTGACTCGAAATTGGACTCAAGATGTTATTCATGTAGCTAGGTCAGTCAGTGCAAAAACGTCATGTTTGAGGTACACTAACTTCATCCGCTGATAGTTTTAGGACGATAATGTTGCAATTAATGTTCATCTTGATCCCTGTAAAAGAACGTTCATGTGATGATAGGGAGTATATGCCAGTTTGTGTACACTGTGCTCCCAGTAGAAGGTAGTGTGATTAAAGACAGCATCCACGTGAAGAAAGATATATTGTCCATGTTGTTCTACAGTGAACACAAAATAAATAAAAACCTATCATACACATATAGGGATGTGAAAATACATATTTACATATCTGGGATTCGCCAATGTTGCACATAATCCACCATAAAATGTATACATGTACGTTAATCATAATTACTTACAACAGCTTATGCTACAGTTGGATAAAATGGATATCATGTGAAAAGACACCAAGCTGTTTGTCGAAAACATGAACTTTTGTTCCATAATTATTAAGTGTCGTCAACACTGAGCCAAATTGATCAATTGTCCATAGGACGACTAACCTATAGTAGACAGACATTTTACAAACGAAGAAGTGTCATTCCGACAGGACAAATGTAAATCAACGTACGTAATTTTAGACTGATGCCTACCCTGACCTCATGCTTATGTCATCGTCCTCATTTTCTTTAGCAGTGGCTTTATGGTACAATATTTCTAACTTGCTAACATTTAAGAACACCATAGCAACATATTTGATATTTAAATGCGTTTTGGTAGATATGGCAAAAGCATTTTTGTTCTAAATTAAGAAAATGATTTCTAGACTTAAATTGGGAAATATGAATCTGTCAGGAGACAAAGCAATAAATTTACTTTATTTTGCCACATGCTGTGAATCATACAGTAGGTCAATATTTACGGTACAAAAACAAAAAGCATTAAGTTGTAGAGAATCATGGTTATTATCATGTATTATAAATGATAATATTTGTAATTTTCTTAGCATATTGCGATATTATCTCATATATATATATATATATATATATATATATATATATATATATATATATATATATATATATAATTGACGAGAGAACGTTCTTCATTAATTATTATTATTATATCTGTTGTATCACACATTTCATTATTAACTATGACAAGAGGAAAAAATACTCCCGTATAGTACTTTAAGTGTCATTGCAGTGTGAAGAAGAAAATGATAAGGTACAGTAAAGTACCAAAAAAAAAAATAAGATTTTATGCTTTTCTAAAGTTGCACATTTTATAAGATCAAATAGCAGGCATTGAATATTATGACGTCTGCAATATTAGATATGGAATCTTTATTAAGAATTATGGTAATGAAACTTCCATGTTAGCAAAGTACGTTAATATTTGAGATATGGAAATGAACAATTGTATTCCAATGTTAGAGAAAAAGTGGTTCTAGTATCTTTTTTTCAATTTGAAAAGCTTCAGATTTGTTTTAAAACTGAAAAAAATAAAAAATGTCCAATACCAAACTATGATTTTGTCATAGATGAAGGCATGACTGATGTACACACCGCAAACATATGTACAGACAGGCAGACATATGGAAGGACAGAGGTTTTCAAAATATCTTCATAACCTTCTCAGGGAATAATAATCATTCTAAATAACATAATACTTGTTCCTTTCTTTCTGAAAAGATTTCAATCATTATTGGAAAGTATCTGATGCCATGAAAGTTTTGCGACAAAGCAAGACAGTTTACTTGTCTTTAAAAGGGTACTTGAATGTACACGGAGACTAAATGTGTTAAAAAGGTACTAGAATGTACACAGAGACTAAATGTGTTAAAAGGGTACTAGAATGTACACGGAGACTAAATGTGTTAAAAGGGTACTAGAATGTACACGGAGACTAAATGTGTTAAAAGGGTACTAGAATGTACACAGAGACTAAATGTGTTAAAAGGGTACTAGAATGTACACGGAGACTAAATGTGTTAAAAGGGTACTGGAATGTACACGGAGACTAAATGTGTTAAAAGGGTACTAGAATGTACACGGAGACTAAATGTGTTAAAAGGGTACTAGAATGTACACGGAGACTAAATGTGTTAAAAGGGTACAAGAATGCGCACAGAGACTAAATGTGTTAAAAGGGTACTAGAATGTACACAGAGACTAAATGTGTTAAAAGGGTACTAGAATGTACACGGAGACTAAATGTGTTAAAAGGGTACTAGAATGTGCACAGAGACTAAATGTGTGCATTCTAAATTCTAAAGTTTAAAAGGGTACTAGAATGTACACAGAGACTAAATGTGTGCATGCTAAATTCTAAAGTTTAAAAGGGTACTA
Source organism: Margaritifera margaritifera (assembly GCA_029931535.1). Lineage (NCBI taxonomy): Eukaryota > Metazoa > Mollusca > Bivalvia > Unionida > Margaritiferidae > Margaritifera > Margaritifera margaritifera. The sequence continues at coordinate 2,316,638 of JAQPZY010001368.1, read as the reverse complement.
GAATGTACACGGAGACTAAATGTGTGCATGCTAAATGCTAGTTTAAAAGGGTACTAGAATGTACACAGAGACTAAATGTGTGCATGCTAAATTCTAAAGTTTAAAAGGGTACTAGAATGTACACAGAGACTAAATGTGTGCATTCTAAATGCTAGTTTAAAAGGGTACTAGAATGTACACAGAGACTAAATGTGTGCATGCTAAATGCTAGTTTAAAAGGGTATTAGAATGTACACAGAGACTAAATGTGTGCATGCTAAATGCTAGTTTAAAAGGGTACTAGAATGTACACAGAGACTAAATGTGTGCATTCTAAATGCTAGTTTAAAAGGGTATTAGAATGTACACAGAGACTAAATGTGTGCATGCTAAATGCTAAAGTTTAAAAGGGTACTAGAATGTACACAGAGACTAAATGTGTGCATGCTAAATGCTAAAGTATTAGTCTCTGAGCCACTATAAGTTTTCTTTTTCTTTTTATGCTGCTATACCTATCGAACCAAAAATTGACTATAAAACCGTACTATTTTGGTTCACGTATTATTGTTTTTAGTCTTTTCAAGTCGTATTGGCCTTAAAATAGTCTGGCCCCTCGACCGGCCGAATCCTAAAGAAACCAAAACAATGCATTTTGGGGCCATCATGATGGCCAGAATCTGGCAGTTAGGATGCCACTGAACTTAAAGAGGATGATTGCAATAGTGCGGCGAGGGTTTGCATACATTTGTCAGTTTCACGTATAAAAAAAAGCCCGGGCGGGCGGAGTAGTAAGTCAACGTCGGCTGTTAGGAGGTTTGGTGAAGGAGAAACCTTGTTTCCATTCTCCTTTCTTAAACTTTCTATGGAACTAAGGGCCTGCTGCCGCCTGAAGTTGGATTAAAAACGAAATTGTTACATTCGAGAGTTATTCGGTTTCTTATCCTTTTGCCGTCGATCGTCTTTGCCCTGTTTTTCTGAGAGTGGATGCAGGCGGCAAGGTAAGTTGAAGAGATAGTTCTTAAGATGCCTGTTTACGTACTTCCTCAAATGCTCCGCCAAACAGCAATGGACTGCCAAAAGGTGCCGACCGAAGGGCAAAGGCATATGATGCTTCTTTAGAGCTGACGAGCGTAGGCAGACGTCTCGTCTCACGAGATGTAGGTTAGTCGAAGCTGACTGGGCATTAACCATCGTGTGATGTGTGGCCCTGTTGATGTTAATTACCTTGACAGTGGCGTGCAAGACAATTTTGTCCACCTTATAAAATGAAGGGTTGGTTTGACATTATTAGAATATATATATATATATATATATATATATATATATATATATATATATATATATATATATATATATATATCTTAGCATTGTTGTTGTGTTGGTGTTGGTGGATGGTGTCTAATATGGTGGTAGTAGTGATATTGTGATCGTGGTGATTATGATATTAGTACTAGTTGAATACTTATGGTAGTAGTAGCATTAAGGACACTCAAGAGACTATAAAATCTTGTCCTTCACGGACAAGTGTCCTTTATATAAAGGTAAAATATGACGGTGAAATCAATGTTAAATTTTCCTACCAAAAGAGCTGGAGTAAATAAATAAAATAAATCAATTTTCCCGTCCATTGCTTTATCAAAATTTACCTTTCTAACATTTATTACATCTTGATGAAACAAAGAACAAAGAATGGCATGTTTAGTGATAAATGTGCAGAAAAAGATAACCCTATACAAGAACGTAACATATATTAGTGTACTTTAGATAACATACAAATATATTTGCGGTCAATAAAGTTTATATTTTAACAGAAATCTGAAAAATGCCACTTCCATCGCAAATCCGCAAAATGCAAATAAATTTGAAACAAATAGGTCAAATAAAAAATGTTGTCACACATCCTTTCTATTTCCATGAAATCCCACTTTCTGGACACTTTACATAAGTTGTAATTCCTTGCGAAAAGTCTCGCCATTAAGCAAATATGATGTTGTTATTTGACAGGCCACCCAGTGTGACATTATAACATTATAGGTATCTATATGCATTCATTAATTGTTGCAGAATTTTAGCAATCAAGTGCAGGAAACATGATTTTGTTTAAAACTACAGACATATTCTTAAGTACTTATATATATACATATATATATATATATATATATATATATATATATATATATATATATATATACATATATATGTTTACGTTCTCTTTGTGTTCGAGTCTATTTACAGATTTAAGCTCTTTTTACAGTCATAACGACACCAAAATTAATCTTTCTAATACTATTACCTTGAAACGTTTTGATAAAAGGTGAATATTTCAAAAACTCATCTGCTTTTATTTAAATATATGACTTGCTCACAGTTATATGGACGAGATAACTGCTAAGTTTCATAAACTTTCACAGCGGTTTCAGATGACACATTAATGGATAAATAGGCAGACGGACGTACGGAGGGTGCTACAATATTCCCACGTTTGGCACTTAAGTGTAGTGACAATAAAGAGAAACAAATGTGTTCACACCTACTTTTAAAAGAGTCAAGATATGGGACTAATTATGGAATGCCACATATAAAGCACTAGTAAGATGTGTATTACATTATTTCTCCATACGCGTGATTTTGTTTTGCGCAAGAATCTTTCATGTACAAATCATGATTTTGTATATACACATAATTTAGTTTTTCTTCATAAAATGTTGCATTAACGTGAAGGCTCTAATCATCATGGATTAATAAATAGTCAGGAGGATATAAAATAATGCCTCTTTATTTGGATAAGACACATAACATACATTCTTACATGATCAGGCCTCGTGTGACTGGTATGTCAAGTGCAATTTTGTTGACGTCATCCGTATGCAAACATCGTAACAGCACGTGTTGTTTGAATACAGGCATTCGTGTATAAAAGCTCCTTTCCGTCGACACCTGATATATAATGTATGTACTGAGTAATACATTATGTCAAAAACGTCTGATGGAGCACTAGCGAAAGACTCGGAACCCCTTCCGATCTCGGACTCTGAGTCTTCTCTTTTGCTCTGTCAAATGTTTGCACACAGCAAAACGTGTATGATCTGTATTTCTTGCATAATCGGGCCGGTTCAGGCAGGTTTGATCCTGCACGCATTTGTGACATCAGTTATACTCAGTTATACTCACAGATCGTAATTTCACGTACTACTTGAGTACAGGTAATGTAGGTATTTGCTATATTATTAACTACCTCTTCAGGGCTATTGGTAATGCACAATTCAGTACAGGTGGGTGGGGAATGGTACTCTGATTGTGAAGAAATGGATGAAATTTATGGTAGTAGTGATGTACCATTTATTTCAGTTAAGCATCCTGTAACATTTAGCAGTGAGTGTGTGAAAGAATAACTTATAATAAAACAATTCCGTACTTTTTTGTCGACAGACTTTGATACAGTGTACAGCAATATGGAGTCTGTACGCAGTGAAAAAGAAATGTCACTGACACCTATGAATAATCCATTTAATGGCACGGAGAAGTGGATTTTGTATAAAACTTGGAGAAACTGAACATGAGCTGTTTTTCTGCACATACTGTTTGGAAATAAAATGGATTTTGTCAGTCCTGAATAACCGTGACAGTAGTTCCTAAAACAATGGTAGTGAGGCCTGCACTGGCCATATGCAGCCTTTTATGATGAAGACAATGAAACAAATGCACATGTATTTTGGTAATACAAATAATGACACAATTTCCGGTCCCAAACATTATGATGATCCCCAAAATTAACAGTCTGGAATATTTTCATATTCTCCGCTCACATATCTTTCTGTGCATGAACGTGGCTTGTTCGACACCATAGAATACACAGTAGAAAAAAGCACGTGGATATATACATGTATACATGTCATATTGACCGTCACTAAGCATGTCGCGCTATACTTAGTTTAACATTCACAATTAGTGACAATCGTATCATCCGACAGAATTGAACCAAGTGAGTTCATCTAAAGTATGCAACTGCTCATATACCTTACCTGATCAGTCTGTAATGTTGTTAAAATTTGTCTTTTTCTTAATTTGAACAACTTTTGCTTAACGGGAAGTGTCTTCTCACACACTAACAGAAACACATACCACAACTACAATAGTTCTCATACTTACAAGCAAATTCAATATACCAATTGCCTCTATATGTTCTTCTAATATGATGTTTCATCTAATACAGAGATGCTATGTTTTGATTATATAACTTTAATGTAATTGATGTAATTGATAGCACTGGCTATTTCGCATTCAATATCGCTGAAGATGGCATTGGATTTTCTTGTCTAAAGTTACTGTTTAAATATTTATTTGTAAAATGAAATTATACTTAAAGGTTGACCATTATTTTGCGTCTATGTAGCAATTAACATCTGCAAAGCTAATATCAAGTGAGACAGAGTTGGTATTGGACAACTTAAACAAAATCCTAGGTAAACTGACATAATTCAAACTATATCCCGTAAATTGGTCCCATTATTTGTACGTAATGTGTGTGTGTGTGTGTGTTGTTTTGGGGAAGATGTATTTAACTAATGTTTTTAAACCCTTTATTTTGTTCTTTGGCAACATAACATTTAGCTAGAAATTAAACGCAGATGGATCCGCAACTACTTCGTCATAGGTTGGTGGGGAATCCTTGGATTTGACTTGAATCTATCTGTATGTGATGGGAGAGGCCGGTTCAGCTATGAAGGGTGCACTGATAACGATTGTAGAGGTATGTGGTCTGTAGGTTTTAAAGTTCATGCCGTGATGTGAAGAAGGTTCAGTAGATGGTATCCCCTCTGTATTATTTGTATTCGTCTGCTGACTGGTCTTTGTATGGCTAGGACATCTTCAAACTCTGTATAAAAAAACCCACAGAATATAGTACTTACTTTTTACAATCAGAACTAAAATTTAAATTTCTCTCTCTCTTTCTCCCTCTCTGTATGTCTGTCTGTATGTCGCTCTCTTGGATTTGAATGTCACTGACGCAGAAGTCTGATATGAATAATGTATCCACAAAACAAAAGTATTCTCCATTTTCTGATCTCTCAACAAATAGACATCATATAGATAATACATATGAAACTTGTATTATTTACTGAAATGATACAAATAAAAATGACAGTACCTACATTTTGCAATCAGAAAAAGATGCCAAAACATCTCTTTCTCTCTCTACTACTACTAATACTACGAAATTATTATTATTATTATTATTATTATTATTGACAATCTTGATAATGATATTATAGATGGTAGGGCAGATGCTAATATGAGGAAAATATTTTTAAAAATCTTACGCTTTTATAGCAAAGATCACGATGAGTGGGAAAATATTACAAAAGCCACAATTCCAGTCATGATCCAACTAAAAACTCCTTGACCAACACCAGATGTCATCAGTGAATAAGTCGAATCTGCGGAAAAACGAAATTATGTTAGTATTACTAACTCGGAGTGGGAAATATGCATTCCGGGAACACACAGAGTTATTCTTGTAGCGAACAACCAAAGCAGCACATTTCCCGTCCCAAAAGGAGTTTGAATTATTACATGTTCTGTTATTTACTTCATTCAAGGCAAATACTCCAATCAGTGTATCAACTCATCTATTTAAATATTGTAGCAGACTATATTGATACATGGTATCATCGTTGAGCATATGCGGACATCTGCGTTGAAAATTGGCTCATTTAAAACCATGGATGGAACCATGGTTGAGTTTCATGTCGATATAACTGAGCGTCATGTGACGTGAATGCTAGTTGATTGAGGTTGGGGGAACTTTCATAAGACTTTTTTGGTAATAATAACATTTTTAATCACTGGAAGGAGGATGGAGTGTTTTCTTGTCAGTGCTTTTTTAATAAATAGATCAGGGAGGAGAGAAACACATTCTCGCCATTACTGTACAGTACAACCACGATTCATAGATAAGGCTATTTTGCAGAGTAGTTATAAGTGCTTTGTTTGTCGATTTAATGTTATTGCAAACAATAAAATTGAGTTTCATGCACGTTTCAAACACTTTTCCCTACAATAATGTAACATCTTAGATCCGCAACGCCAAGCGGAACACCGTTGATTTATTAATAGTGCTTTTTTAGAGCTGAATTTCCCAGCCGATCTTAATGAGGGATTTCTGTGCCTACTAAAAGTGATTGGGTGTTAGTGACTAAAGATCTTCAGTTTGCCTCTCCTATTGCCATCGACCATTGTTCGGTGGGTCTTAAATTTGTACAGCGAATTTTTAAACATATTCCATTTGGTATTGTTAAGTTGTAAAGGTGTTTGCAGTGATATTCAAAAGAACTATTTAAGTAAAGAATATATTCCTCATACAGGAATAATTAAGATTGTAATGTTGATATGTCAATGAACTGACGTATATTTTCTTGTCTCTGTTTTTTCCAAACGGGATAACTTTAAACCATTCAGATCAATAATGTTAGAAGTGTGAATGGAAACCTAAATACTTATTCCTGTGTGGAAGTCTAGCCGGAAGGAACAAAATCTCATGCACCGGTTTTGAAATATTTTTGCAGTGCTAGGAAAAGTTTACAAGGATCTTACTTTCTGTGTGCAATCAAATGTGTGATGCTTGCAGCAACTTACTTTGACAATGGATGTCAACCACTTCTGGTGAAATTTCCCATGTTCCACAGGAGAGACATTTTATCTCCATGAAGATGGATGTTTCATTGTTTCTGTCACACCACACTCTGCATGTACTGCCCTCGTGCCTAGCACAGTCTGACTGGAGTCTGGAGTAAACATTCTCAAACTTCGGGCATTGGACATCTTCATTTAAAAAATATCTATAGATGATCACATTAGAGTGCCAGTAAAACAAAAGAACACTGATTGAAAAATAAACCTCTTTATTTAACGTCAATGTATCTTACATCTTTCTGGCAGAATAGTTATAATGTGTAATCATGGCAAAATGCGTTTCCGTCACATATCCCTAAAGAAAATTCTCTTCTAATCTTCAAATAGGCGGAAGAACTAGATTAGCTATTCTCTGGTGCTGTCTTTTTTAGAGCTGAATTTCCCAGCCGATCTTAATGAGGGATTTCTTTCTTGATAATTTAATGGCTTGTATCTCTTATTTTATTATGGAATAGATTTCGTAAGTTTTTACTTTTAAGGCTATAACATTAGACACTTAACACAGGCAGATGGATATTTTCGCCAGGTGTAACGCAGGTCTAATAAGAAGCGAACTGGGACGGATATATATGCCATATCGCAACTTTGAGAATTCGCTATATAATATTTATGTATATGAGCATTGAAAGTATCTGACTTTTATTACAACTGTATATAAATAACAGAAAATGAATGTGAACATTTACATTGCAAGCATAAATAGCAGAGACTGTGTGAATTCTGGTAAAACCCTGGAATATATATAGTATGATACCGCATAGATATGATATATCCAACCACTAATAATACGTCAATAATAGTGAAACAATTGTAAACGATGTTGAACACGAATAGTCAAGCCCCTAAACCATCATAATGTACCTTTATTTTTAACAACCTCTGTGACTGGACCATATATAAATACATTCCGGGGGAAAAACTTTAGATAGGCAAATGCTGGACAAATTAATTTTGTAGAAGACCAACTTCTTGAACAAACAATTGCGTACCATTCTGGAAGCAGATATAGAGTAATAATTCGTTACACGGCAATTTTAAATACTATCCTCATGCATTTGAAAAACCTGTACCTAGCATGGACGACTTATCCAAACTGTGACAAGGATTCACTGAACAGAAAAAGTAACTAAACCAACGGAACCAAAATTACCTTGTGCGTTGAAGAATAACAGAAATACATCATTCAAGACAGAAATTAAAAGTTGTACATGGAGTTGGGTTTAAAACTGAAAAATATGAAGTCGTCATTTTTAATAAAATTTGTGGTTAAAATCTTACGCAAAGCTCAACACAACTTTAAGACAAAAGTCCACAAACGATTTCGAGAAGGAATTCTTTAAACTAATGAATATAAGTGTATTCGGTAATAAAATAGAAAATCTTAAGAAAAAGAAAACTGTAAAAATATATCAGAACGAAAAGAACGTGTGGAAATGTCGACAAGAGTTTTCATTTCCCAGAAGAAGAATAATAAATGAAAATTTGGTGTTGGTTAGCATGGAATACAGGAAAATAAATGTAGTCAGTCCAATTTAAGGTGACTTTACTATGTTAGAACTGGCGCACGAATTGAGACAGAACATCACATTTTTTGGCATCAGTTGTAATAACAAGGACAATGCATCAAGCATACCTTAAGGTAACACAAAGAATTGAAAAAATAAAGTATATTTTTTTAAAAATTATAAAACGTTTTCAAAGATGAATTAAACGGTACGTCGCTAAAAGAGTTTTGTAGTTTAAGGTCAAAGCTATATTCTTTATGATCACGAAGAAAAGAAAGTTTATAATGATATTGATATAATGCCTATCAAAACAAATTTAAAATTTCAAATGCACAAAGATTGCTTATTTATACATTATGAAAAGTTTTGAAAAATGAACCTGCTTATCTTGAGATGTGTTGTATAAAAATGAACCCGCTAATCATGAGACGTGTAATATAAAAATGAACCTGCTTTTCATGAGAAATAAGATATAAAAATGAATAAGAAGTCATAGCAGCTCATGATAATTAAAGATGTTTACGAAATAACATAAACGCACTTCCATGCGACTATTTAAAGTTACGAATTCCAGAATAAAAAAAATTAAATTAGAAACAATAAATACAATTTTGAAAAAACTCTTAGGAAATAAATATTTCTTTTGTCAAGTATTTGTTTTGGTATGTAATACCTTGAGTCAAAAACATAAAAGGCATAAGCAATAATATAAACTATCACTAATTTTGAACTAAAAAAGGACAGGAATATACTGAGAGAACGTACAAATGCCGGCGTAGTAAAGTACTTATGACAAATTTTGAGAGTTTGACTATCCCCATTTACGTACCCCCCAAATTTAAATTAAATAGTTATGTTACTCAGTAGGGACCACTTGTCACAAAAGAAATTAAGCAGTAAGTGGCGGGCCTGAACACATTAAAATATATCGACCGCGGATTCATCCACGGCTGATTCAAGTATAGTAAATTGGTGAGATTGTTAAATATCTAACCGATATTGAGTTGCTACAAATTTGGAAGGAAAAGGCAAGAATTTATTCTGCAGAATGATTAATGTCAGCACCTAGAACACAGTTAAGAACTATTACTTGATGGCCTACCAAGATATATTATACAAACATTGATGTAATGTCCTAGGTGAATCATTGTTAAACTCAATGAAAGTAGTAGTAAGTCTGGTAGACGAATAATTAAGCAGACATCTGCTGGAAATAATTAAATCATTCGACCACAACAATACTTAAAAGCAAATGCACAATTTAACAAAAAGAGCAAAATGCCAAGAAAGCGACCAATAAGAGAAGCAATTAAAAGTTGTTTAAGTACGTAAAACAATATATAGAAACATAAATTCCCTATTAAAGACATAATTTTTTTTAAATATCTTTATCAATTCGTCTCTCTCTACAATTTTTTTTCTCAGTAGATTATGCAATTGGTTCAGTCATTTAGGTACTGTAGATTGCGTGATAGTTTCTGACGTACTGGAATTTTAGTTTGCGAATGTGATCAAAATTAATTTGAAAACATCGAAACAGTCTAAGTAATACCCTCCCCCAGTGTTCCAGGACTTTCACGGTATTTACTACGAGTATGCTATATGCAGTACGATAGATTAATATATTATACACGTTAAGTATATTGTTTCTTAATTGTATGCTTTTGCCTATGACTTCCATGACCTCACGGTATCACACCAAAATTACTATATCTTCTACAGATCATAGAAAGGACATGGGAGGCAATTCTTTAGCAATCTCATTATAGCATAAAGAGATTGCTAAAGCATTTACGCCAAAATTAAACAATTTCATTCAAACTTCAACTTACTTTCCAAGTGGTTCATATATTTCCATTCATGAAAAATGCAACTGCTTGCTAATGTAATTTTTCAGTCGTTGAAAGAAACATGTTGGCTTGATACAATCATTTTAAACCGTGTTAAACGTATTGGGCTAACAACATTGCTCCCTCATTATAAAGCTGACCATAGAAATGCCTACTATTGAAGGTCGCCTTATAACGAATTATATGATTCATATAATTTTGCTACTACATAATGATAATGGATTCATGGTCATACCCACCTTATAGAAGGAACCGTGCTATAATGAAGTGCCGTACAGTTAGGGAGTGCTGAATCTATCGAATTCCACAAATATACTTGAACCTATACCGTCTCATTAAGGCTCCTTCGAACTTCCCAAGCACATATATAAAAGGTGTATAAAACAGCGAACTCATTTTAACTCGCAAGGAGCTTTAAGGAAGCTTCAAAACAAGTAACAGATACCTACAGAATCCAAACAATCTAAACCTAGTTATACATACATTTTCTGACAGTTAGTGTTCTACCAAAACATAAACATTTATGTAAACAATTCACGCAGTGGTTCGAAGAAAGGGTGGACATATTTTCTGCACGTGTAACAGTTTCCAAATGTCACTACTTATTCTATATAGCCTAGTATAGATATTGCAGGTTCCAGAAATTATATTTTATCCATAGTTCCGTTATTCACGTAATCAAGTACCTCATTCCTGAAAATAAATTTTTTAACATCGAAAAGGTTAATTTATTCTTCTGAATCCATCCCCCAGTTGAAAAATATTGAATTACCCGTGTTTCTAAACGGAGGATCATCACATCTGACTAGACATGTAATTTAAAACTTACAAAAACAACTAATTTAAATTTTACCTGATTCTATGCAAAGTGAGTCGGTATCTACATCCCAATGTCCATTATCAAGACAATATAGGAATACCAATGTACGATTGTTTTGATAATACCCTGGGTTGCAGCCATAGGAAGACATTTCTCCAGGTACTCTGTTACAGTCCCATATGATGGAACCACCTCGGAATTTCAGCGGACAAAGTTGTTTTTCCCCTTTAAGATATAACAAATTAATTAGCTACATTATTGTGGAAAGCAATCCACAATCTTATCATACTTTCAACAGTCTACAACAAGAAAATAGAAAACAGATGATCATAAAACAAGTGTGTAGTTTACTCAGATATCACACAATTTCGTATGGTTTTGTATGCTTGTGAATGCTACAAACAGAAGCTACCATTGATCACTATGTCAGAGTTAAGTCCTCCGTTTCTGATCAATTTGTAGTACATCAGCGCATATTTGTATATTGTCTCCTTTACGATTGATAGTCATAAAATATTCGACGCAGTGAAAGACTTTGCTTTGCCTTCGTACTTAATGCGGTTTTCAATGAAACAAGGAAGTTATTTCACTCCTAAAACTGTATAAGGATGAGGAAATTGCTCAGAGAAAGACTGTATTATGACACTTTTTGAACGCGCATATATATATATATATATATATATATATATATATATATATATATATATATATATATATATATATATATATATATATATTAACGCCAAACTGAACTCAAAATATTGATGTCTGATTGGTCAGTGACTTGACGCTAACCAATCGTATGTCAACATTGTGAGTTGAACCACTTGTTGAAGTCGGTACGGTTACGAATTGTAAATAAAGCTTGTTTTATTATTCTTGCTCATTGGCTCATAGTCTAATCACTGCTAAATAGATTTTCTCTCTCTCTCTCTCTCTCTCTCTCATTCGACACCTTTCTGGACTCTTTCGTTTTTATTATTATTATTATTATTATTATTTTAAAATTTGTCTGTTTAAAACGTCTGCTAATCTTAGCTTTCTATCCCTAACGTCACATTTCATCTGAAAAAAGTTTAAAGTTAATTTGTACTTCTTCATGCCAGATTTCGCTGGTTCGACGCGTGCAATTTTGTAGCATCAGCCGTACATTATCATTGGAGTAGCACGCGCTGTATGGTTACAGGCTTTATAATTTATGATCTATATACTTTGCCATGTAAGAATAGCAACCATACGGTATTTTCTGCGCGCAAACATTTCCAGGATCACTCAAAAAAGACTACACTCTGGCTCAGATTGTTCTTATGTATTCTGGCAAATGTTTGTACAGAGCAAATCGTGTACGATCGCTATATTGCATCTTCAGTCAATATTTGTATTATCTCACATAATCAATCCATCATTGAATGTGACAATACAATGACTCTAGCATCTGACCATGTCTTACTATGGGTCATGTTTTAGACTTTTCTCAAACTTTACAGGAACGTTTTGTTCTATGCTTGTATAATGCTAGGTCTTTGAGATTAAGCTTCTCGTAAACTATTTTCTTAGATCTAAATAACAGTCCTTTGATGTTTGAACGTCAGAAAAAAGCTTTAATAATTTTATCTGATGTTATGTTGGCATAATTTATTATTTGTTACCTAATATTTTCCCCTTGGAGATCAACAAAATCGTACGAAACAAGAAATTAACGTTTTCGATTGTGAACTTACTTATACAGAACTTGCTCTTCCCTTCGGAGTCGACCCATTCACCTGAGTCATTGCAAATCAACAAATAAGTCTTCCGTAATTTGACATAGCCAGGGTTACACTCGTATTCAGTACAAATGGATCTGATGTGCTTGCTGCAGATGACTCTGATATATCCACCATCAATTTCATTTGGACAAGTTTTATCTGTTTAAAACATATTTTATACATATAAGCAGTTGGATCATGCAAAACTATTTTATATGTCACATGTCTACCGATCTTAAGTTAAATTATTTTTGTTCTCATCTACTCCTCTTGACACGCACGAGTTTCTATCTGATTATTTGTCTGCTGATCGACCTACCAAACGATAACCATTCACATATTTTGGGTTAATTATTCATATTGATAACTACTTAAACACTAAAATTTTACAACTTTAAATGCTTATTGAAATTTACAGAATGATCTTAGTTGATATAGGGATCGATGGAAATGGGAAAGGCAGACGGTGGCTGAGTGGCTTCACTGTCCCAATTTTCACTGGCAGGGACAGTCAACGTCTTCCTTCTCCTCCTCCTGTACACCCTTCCCTCCTGGGGATGATGTTGTTGTGGCTGTGGCTGCGGCTGCTACTGGGGTTGCTGTTGCTGCTGTCTCTGGTGTTGTTGCGGTGGTGGTGTCCTCACCATCTGCAGCACCGTGCAGTTTAGGATCATCATCTGATGAGGCCTTATACTCTTCTCCTCTTCTTCTTCCTTTTTCTTTTCCTCCATTTTCTCCATCTCCTCCACTTCCTGTAGGAGGTGCCAGGCCATCTCTAGGTGTACTCTGATTTGCCTAATCTTTTCTTTCTTGTTCATCTTGATGGATAAACGTGGGTAGCCCAACTGCGGAATGCGTCGCTTTATATGCTGGAAGCTCGGACGTGAAGGAAAACCTCCCTCACACATACATAAAAACATAACCCACACTACAGCGTCTGACGTCATCAGTTTCTGAGTATGACGTCATTTTGCGCTTCGCGAATCCTACACCCACCACCCCTAAAAACACACCAAGTACGCGGACCTAAAAGAAAACCCTTTTTAATTTTTTTATTTTTTTAAAAACACATTCACCAAACACACATTCTATACAAACATATATTTTTAGAAGAGTTTTTTATTTTTAATTTTAAAAAACCCACATACACACACTCTATACAAGCACACACCACACATACAAGGGAGAAGGATTTGTTTTAAAAAAATGACAAACACGCATACACTCAACATACACTTAACACACCAATTTTTTGTAGGCAATCCTAGAGTAATCTTTTCTAGAGATCTGGGTGGCTCTGAAAAGGACTGTTGGGGGTATTTGGTGAGAAGTTTTTTTAACTTCTGGCAGCAGGACGTCCACGTTTCGCCACAGGTCTCACCGCTGCAGGACAAGGGCGCTTTCTAGTGAAAGAGAAGGCAAACTCATCACAATCCATCCTACAGCTGACTTCTCATTCTTGTTGTTTCAGCTGCTGCAAGAGTTGTTGTTGTTGTTGTAGCTGCTGCTGTTGTTGTTGTCTTTGCTGCTGCTGAACTCTTTGTCTCTCTTCCCATTCCGCTCTGTCTCTGACGATTTCTTCTCTCAGGACTTCTTCCACCAGTACTTGAGCCATTTGTAGGAAGATCGTCGTCTTCTTCTCTGGGTTCTTCTGAAGTAGGTTAGGTGTCACCCGCTGCATATTAACCATCGCTTCATTGAGTTTACTAATTTTAGCTGCTATGTTGTTGAGGTCTTGACGAGTCAACGAGAGTGACCGACTGGCACATGCACCGCTTTATATGCTGGAAGCGCGGACGCGATGGAAAACATGACTCAGATCGATAGAGAGAAATGTGAAAGAGTAGGTACCTCAGATCGATAGAAAGGGTGAAAGAGCATATCCATTTCATTTTTTTCAAATAAATAAACAACAACAACAGCATTTTTTAAAAAAATCAACATTTTTTAATACATAAGAAGAAGCTTCTCTAACACAAAAATGCAAATACAAACAAACAAACATTTTTAAACATGAACGTATTTACAGGGTTGACAACGTTGGTAAGTCAAACTAAACTTCCACTGTTCTAAAACATTCTGTCCTCAGTGCACACTAAGTTTCTGAGCTAAAGACAAGAGATAATCATAATGTTCACAAAACCATCTTTCTACTTTAGCATCGTTTCTAGCATACTCCCTATCAAAACAAGTCACTAAATGTTCTAAGGAATATCCGAGATTGCGTTGATGACGAAAATGTACACAATATTGTCCACACAACATATAATCTAATCCTTGTAATCTGGCATTATTGAATCGACTGGAGACCGCATTTCTTCTCATAAAGTCAATGATGTCGTCTTCAAAAGGAGGTAATCCATAAGAATCAAAATATGAAACACTGTGATCGTTGGGAAAGTACACTGCCACCCAATGGGTTCCTGGTCGATCACTGTCGTCGGTATTGATACTATTAGCTTGAACGTCTTTAGGTTTGCGACGTGGAAGTTCATCTTTAGCACACACCACAGGATTCCAAGAGGAGGTGTACGAACTGCGAGTCAACAGGTAATGAAATTCCCAGGTATCCATTTCTTTTTGTTCACAGGTAATGATAAGTCATCAATTCACACTTGACTTTATGCTTGAATTTGTCTGTCAAGTAAGTCGATGAATCAGGGATAGTCTCTATACTCTTCTGCAAGAGAGTTCGATGCGTCGGATCTCCAGAAAAGTGAGTGTAGGCGAGGAACGATCCTGCGTGTCTTTATACCACTTTCTCAACACCTTTTCTTCTGAGATCAGAGACCATGCCTCCTCCAAATATTCTTTCCAATTTTGCTTCTGCAGTCATCATCATACATTTGTCGTGTTGTTTATGACTCGGTCGATCGATTTGACATCCATAACAATGTACTCTGGTCAGGGCTGCAATTCTTTCAGCCAATTCCGTAGCAAAACAGGAAACTAAATGTTGTTCTTGTTCTGGCCATCTACAGGCCATAAATCCAGTAACCTTGGGAACACTACTTTTCTCTTCTTCTTTTGGTTCTGGATCAAAAACATTGTCATCACTGGTGGATTGTGACTGCTGTGGTTCACAAAATCCCTCATCTTCTATCTCCATGGGTTCTTCGTGTTGCATCTTCTTTTTCTTATAATAGTCTAGAATCACTTCTCTCAAACTGTTGATTTCCAGAGTATTGTCAAATTCTGCATACAAGATGACGTTCACTGTGTTGGCTAGAGCTGTAGCAAACTGAAGTTCCACACATAGGGTGGTAATATCCTTCGTCACTGCCTTGGTCGGGAGTGAAATCAAATCCCCACAAAGCATATCCTCCTGCATAATCCTCGTACGAAATGGCGTGGCTGCTGTTGGTGCCTAACTGTCCCGTGGCTTCAAACAGAGTCAAGTAAGATCTCAAGTAATTTTTCTGGGCAATGTTAGGTTCAAAAGGTCTGGTGCACAACGTCTGGCCATCTCGAGTGACTTTTATCTTGGAGACGTTGAAACTCGAAAGGATTTTTATCGATGGCTCCGTTGAGGGCTGAATTACTGACGATGCCAATCAGCAAACGTTTGGGGAGCTGTCCTTGGAAGACGTTATCTTCGACTTTGGATCGGAGTCCAGAGGCAATGGTAAATGTTTTCACTTCCACTCGTCGCACAGGATACTTGGCAGTGGTTCTGCTCAAAGTTTGACGAATGTCGTTGGCCACTTTAGGTAAGATTTCGACACGGCACACGTAAAGTCTGGCTTCTTGATGATGGTTTTGTACTCGTTAGCATGAGCCATCAAAAGGAAGACGGTACTACTGCGATTCAGTCTCAGGCGTACATCCACTCCGTTCAACAAATACTTGTCTTGCAACCACATGCAAACGATCCATCAGTTCTAAAGTGCGCCCTTGTTTGATTTTCTTTTGACGGTCGTTAAATCCCACATTGTGAGGATTGTCAGCTTCTGTCAACACTGTGTCGTTGAAGGCATCCAAAGTGTCAGGTTTCCACACCACGGAAGCATCCAGATGGGTGTTCTTGGCTTCTTTTCCGTACGTCAAGAGATTTTCCAAGTAAGCACGGTAAGGGTAAGTATCCATGCTGCTGCTGACCAGTTGGTTATTCAAGTACAAATTCACAAGCAATGCATGAAATTATTGACGGGAGCTACTCTGGCATTGACCCCAGGATTGCTGTTGTCCGTTTTGATCACTTTGAGTTTCAGGACCAAGTGGCTGCTAATTCAGATCGATGTGATCTTCGGTTTGTCCTTTGATTCAAATTCGATAGGAGCTGAAGTCGTCAAAGACGATACAGGATGAAATTCTACCCATTGGTATTCTTGCATCGTCATCATGGTCGGGGACATGGCAAACAGATCCAGTTCTGACTCAGTACATTAGCAAGAATCTCTGTGCATCATTTTCAACAGTTAGTAATCAAACAAGTCTAATTCTCTGACCGTTCTTCTTTTCTTAATCTTTTCTGAATACCGTGTGGTTTATGAGCTCTGAAGGGGTGTCGACGTCTCTTTCTGCTGTGTCCTTGCTGTGTCGTTGAGGAAGAAGTAATGCCAGAGCTTGAAGCGTGAAGCGAATTTTTAGGAGTCTCTCGGCGACCCAAAAGATCTTTTCCAGTTTTCAGCAACACATTTTTTTCCTGCTCTCAGAAAGGCTTCTTTAGAATTTTGTTTGTCGATGAGGACGTTTTGAAAAAATTATTTTCCTTGCGTGAAAGCGGCATCTTTTAAGCCATGCAATCCTCGAGTCACCATGGGTTTTAAGATGGGAGCTACCGTTCGAAAAGCAGATTTTAACATATCTCCTAAACCATGTCCTCGTTGTCGAGCCACTCCTCGGTACACAGGATACATTTTTGTGTTACAATTCGCTGGAGAACCTTTTTCGAAAATGTAGTTTCACCGTGACTTTTCCTTTACTGAATAGAACACTTTGTCCCAAATCTCCTTTTATACTAATGTTGACACTGTCGAATGTCGAGCAGTAAAATAATACCCCACATGAATTCTCATGGTATAGCTAGTCAAGGAAGGAGGATTGGTCTGTAATGATTTTTTGGATTCGTAAATGCTAAGATCACTGGAGTCCAAGTGTTGTTGCACTTTCTCGTTCAGGATATCCACGATGAAAGTGTTTTGACCTGCGTTGATGTTGAGGGCTTGCGTAGGATTAATGATTTCTACCAAAGCCACTTCCCAATGAGCTTCGTGATCCAATTTTATGGACTGAGGTAATTTGGCCGTGAAACAACATAAGGTGTTGTTGGGAAACACATCCATAGAACTGTCACTGGGTAAAGTTAAATAAAATTGGTTATTCATAGTAGTTCCAAGGTTCTGGTGTCCGAGGAGTCACTCGCGGCCAAAAGAGAATGATGTTTTAAATGTTCCAAAAGAGGGCTGCTGTTGTTGTGACTGGAAGAAGGTTGACTGGCGTTGGCCGTATCGTTGTGGTTGCTGCTGACGTGACTGTCCGTCGCATATTTCAAAGAAGGACTAGGTAGAAGATAACCGATGCAACTGCTGAGTAAAATGGTCCACAATTGTTTGTCCCCTTGTTGCAAACTCAAATTGGCAATGGCTGCTCCGATGACACAATACACCACAAAGATTTGGCAGAAAAAGACGATTTGATTTTTAGGCACACGTTCTCCGCACCACACCCACAAAGGTTGTTTTTGTAATTCTTGAAGAGAGGAACTCTGCGAAGGAGAAGATGTAGCTGCTGTGTTGAACGGCATGTTGGTTACTTCTTCTTTTTATAGTCGACGACTTGGGAAGTGGCAATCCAAGAATCAAAACTAGGTGGATATCCTTTCGAACCCACTTTGACTTCTTCCACTCGACTTTTGCCTACTTTAAGTGTTCTTCGTTCGAGAATGCCTTTGATATCGTACAAGTCGTCTTCTTTTTTGGTCACTCGTTGCAACTTAGGCAAGTAAAAAGTTCCTTTTAACACTTCTCCGTGCATGTCTTCCAATTTATAGACGGGAGGATCACGTCAAGGCACTGATCTAGTGACACGAAACAATTCGGTAGTCCAGTTGGGTAAATAACCTTTGTCAAAAGTGCGATTGATTTTTCCGATGCGAACCCAATCTCCCGTCTTGAGCACCAGGGTTTTCTGGTGTCCCATCTTTGGTGCACGAAACAGTTTATTAAACACCGTCACTTCGTTTTCAGGGGTTACCTCTTCGGGGGCACATCCGATGCTACGATGGTACGATTGATTGTAAGCTTTCTTGTAACCATCGTCGTACTTTTGGCAAACGTACACTTTTCAATTTGCTTTTAGCATCCCGATAATATTTTTGAACTCCTCCGTAACCAGCAGCATGGGCAGGATTGTAGTAAATGCTAGCTAAAAGTCTCTCCATGGTTTTTGTTTTACTCCTCAATAAGTCAACCAACTACCAATGCTTTTTTCTTCGTGTGGTATTTTTTGGGATTGCAATGTTTATGTGTCCGACGAGCCACTGGTATAAAGGAGGACGTCTGAACAGAAGTAATCGGTTCTGTTTTGACTTCTGTCTTCACTTCTTTCCTTTTCTCTTCTGATGGCAAAGGGGTGGACGTCATCTTTTTATCCAACCCGGTGTGGTTAACTTTCGTATTTTTTAGGGGGTGGAGTTTGTAACTCTTCTTCTTCTTTCTCTGTCATCCCCATGGGATATCTGTCATCTGTCTTGGTGGTGACTTTAGGTTTGCTTTTCATCATGGCTTTGAAATCTCTCAGAGTGGGTTGAGCTGTTTCGTCTACAGCTTTCTGGTGAAAGAATTGAAGAGGTTGCAAGAGTTGAAAGTACCGTTGCGACTTTTCTGTTTCTGACAAATCACTTCCATCCATGAGCGATTGTAATTCTTGTTGTAACTGAGACATCTCGTTGAGATTCAGATTGGGATGTAAATGAGGTATTCGTTGTTCTTACCAACGATGGAGTTCATTTTTCGTCCTTCCATAAGATCCAAAGGTACAAGTTTGTTGTCTTTCCAGAGAAGGGTGTCCTTTTTATCTTATTTTTCTTCCCGTCGTTATCGGATGACTCCTGCTAAAAGTGGTCCAGCAATCGTTCCTAACAAAGGAGCCGCTTTTTTAACAACGGTCCTATCAGCATGGGTAGAAATCCTCCTCGTTGTACCAACATTTTTTTCTTTTGGCTGAGAGGTATTTTCTTTTTGACCATTTGGCGAAGAACGTTCTGATATTTGCCTAATTTCTGTTTCTGCATCTTGGACAAAAGTACCGGTCCTTTCAGCACATTCAAACAACATTCGCACACAATATCGATGATTTCTTTGGGGGCTGTTTGAATGAGTTGTTTTCGCATGGGAGGATTGGATTTAGTCAGGATGGACAACACGTCCCAATGTTTGGCCAGACGAAGTGGAAGTCCTTTTTTGGTTTTGCCTTTCTTGGGACGAGTAGAATGGTGTGCACTTTTGGGGGTCTTCTTGGATGTCAGGAGCAAAAAATAGAACTGAGATCCATCGGAGGCTACACTTCTTTTTTATACTGGAACACGTCTCCACTAATGGTCAGCACGGCGCACCGTGATCATGACAGGCATCACTCGACGTTGAGGTGTTTTCAATGGAGTAAATCGTGTCAGTTCTTGTTTGGATAAATCCAGTAAACTTTGTAACACGCCGATTCTCTCTTGCACTTTGGTTTTAGGTGAGGCCACTTTTTAGCGGCAGCCGCAGTGGCTAAAGCAGCCGAGGTAGATATCCCCGGAGTGGTGACTTTCAAAATGGGTTTCCATTTTTGCATCAAATTAGGAAACACGGATCTTAAATCAGGTTTGGCAGGCATCATCACGAAGGGCGAAGAAGACGAAGACGAAGAAGTGGACGGAGGAGATCGAGGCGCCGTCACTGTCTCTCGTGGCCTTCGGGAGTACGTGAGCGTCCTAGCAGTAGTACCTCTCTTTCGGGCAGCAGATGTTGTTGTTGGTTTTTTCTTGGAAGGAGTTTTTTTCTTCTTCTTAGGGGTTTTCTTCTTGGGCTTTTCTTTTTCGTTTTGGTTTTGGTTTGGGCATTAGGATCCCATTTCAAAAGAGAACGAATCATGACACCTCCTAAAGAACCACTACCACCAGGGGTTAAATGATTTATTTTCTAGTACGTGGATCGATTCTAGGATCTGCCAGTTGTGACAACGCCACTTTATGTTTTTCAAAAAAACGTTTGGTTTGATGAGGGATGTGAATGATGCCTTGAAGTAATTGACGTGCTGTCAAAGTAAACCATCGTAACACTTCTTTGAGACTAGTGTTACGACTCTATGGTCTAGAAAAATGTAACAGAAAGAAAGTGAAACCAACAAATCAAGTAAAAATCAACAAGCAATTTATTTCTAGATAATTAAAATGAAAAATCAAAAAAGACACTTACAGTAATGTGTATTAAAATCCAAATAATCCAATAAGAATTAGTGTTCTAATCACAAGTTCTAAATATAGAATGTTCCGAATTCACGGCTGTGTCCTTAAATGTTATGGTCTGCCAATGGTCTTCAAAGTCCTGATTTACTAGTAGTCTTTAATGTGCTGATGTCAAAATGAAGTACTCCAAAATATCTCTGAATAAGTTCACATAAATTCCAAAATCATCAATTAAAAATCCAAAATCCTAAAGTCTATGAGCACTGTTATAATCCAATGAATATTTAAATAATTCCTCTCTTAGAATTTTGAATTACTTTCCACAACTGTAATAGCTCTTTACAAGACTGATTGTAATGTCGAAACTGAAAAACTGTACTAAATAAGGTATATATAAAGATTGGTCACATGACAGAATATTCTAGAATAATAAATGTACGTGTGACCATTGACAGGAAACTCCTATGGTATTTCCAGTTTTATCTGTAAACAAAATCAACCTTGACCTCAAATTTGGTAAACATTAGTTACACTAGTTAAACATTTTTTTTTTCTTTTCTGATAAACAACATTAGGATTTAAGCAAATATATTAAAGTCAAGAAACATTTAAAATTTTCTAAAATATCTATAATATTATATAAACATCATACATAACACTAGCTTCGAGAAATGGGCACAGACTTGTGCATTTTTTTCGCGACTGATGCCATACAGGGCACGAATCAATTTGGCAGGAGGATGAGATTGAAAGGAAGTCATCTCGAAGACTGTGAGGAATAAATGACGTGGTTATGTTTTTATAGTTTTTATGTTCTTTCAGAGAGTGACTGATGGGGACGTGTAAATGACGGGACCTCCTTCTTGACACCAGTGGTGAAACAAACTAGTACGAAATCGGGAGTGGTAGGTTTTAAATCGATGAGTACATACGCATGATGTGTTTGAGTGGCATCGTCGTACGCATAATTCAGCCAAGGAGTGCCTAACTGTTTGGTTAACACTTGCACTTGAGATTTGTCTCTGGGGCTTTTAAACAACACCACGTAATGGGCATTGAGACTGATGGTACAATGGGCTTTACTTTATTGCAATAAAATTTGAGTAATGTAAATGATGCTGGCATTACGATGATGTCCTTTTCGTGTAAACCAAAGTTTAATTTCTTCTTCGTCTTCTCCTAACATGTCGTTGAAAATGACCAAATGTGTTTGACTCAAGTCAGACACGATCCCATCGTCTTCGCGAGGAATGCCTTCGACAAATGAAATGGCTTCTCCTTGACTTTCACGAAGTAAACTGTAAGACGATTGCCACTCTTTTTTAACACCACACGATACGTTGAGGAGGACGATCAAACAAATGAGATTTGTGTTCGATCAAACGTTTGACAAATTCGGTTTTGCCTGAACCACTAGGTCCAGCAATCAACATGTTAAATGGATGGCGCAGATACAAAGCTTCCTAACTTTGATGATCTAACTTTTCGTCAATCACTTTGACCACAGAAGAAGAGGCAGAAGAGGCAGAGGAAGATGTAGTCGTGACTGAGGTAGGAAGAATTTTGAGGAGAACGCGAAAGACACAAGACATCTTATACGTTTCATACACGTTTACTGTTTAAAAAACAACAAAAACGTATGTATAGGTCATGAAGCTCGAAAAAGCATACAGCAAAAATGATGAGGTACAACAATAAGGCAACCACTAAAAGAATCAAAGTTCTGTATAAATAAGTCAATGTACAACAACAATAGTCCCGATGGAGGTGTGTCCTACGAAATGGGTGTACACGCACTGGTATTCTTGTCTCTGTGGAAGAATGGAATGTCTCTGGCGGAAAGGTTGTTTATTCCTCAGGTGTTTCTATGGGTACGACGGTGTGGTCTTCTTCTTTTTCTTGAGGTTCGAGTATCATGGTTAACTTGGGTTCCAATTTCACTTTCTGTCTTGGAGAATTAGTGACACGCAAGGTCATTGGCAAAGTGTGCCACTTCTTGTAGCCAAGCATCTAAACCAACACTTTTCCAGTCACGTACATCTTTCTAATCGTAAAGTTGTTGGTGTAACCAACTAGCGATGAACACTTCTTGGAAAGTATGAAGTGAAGATAAAGTTTGACAAATATCTTCTTCACACGGAGGTACACAACTTGTGTTCATTACGATTCTCAACACTTTGAGCACAATTTGTCTTTCGTGTGCCGATAAAGTGTGAATGGTCATGTTTTTGTTGTATGTACCGTTCATCAAAATAGTCCACAACAAACACTGGTCCTCCAAAATACTCCACAACGAATACTGTTTCTCCAAAATAGTCTACAACGAGTGTCCTCGGAAACGAAATCCAAGAAAAGTAGTCACCAACACACACACCACATAGCGTCCAAAATTTAATGGAAACATTTCTTTTATCAGGCTTCTGTAATCCTCTAAGGTCTGAACGCTATCGTTGACTTCCTTCCACGGAATTCGTTCCACAAGTGAAGACAACGGTCGTGGCATGGTCAGCTTTTATATCCAGGTTCCCAAGGTTTGTATCTTTTGTGATAGTCTACCCCAAGGCTTCTGTGAAAGTCTCTCCCAAGAATCAGTCTTCTTATACTGTGAAAGTAGCAATAGTTTAAAAATCGAGGAATAACTTTGAGTTTGCGTTTCATTTGTATTTTGACAAACTCTCTGTAAATGCGTTCTCGCAGCTCCAAAGGTAGATTCTGAATGTGTTCTTCTAAACTAGTCATTCACAGGCACGTCTTTCTTTGCGACGAAATACTCACACGCTTGCCAAATGGAATCGATTGGTAAAGGATATCCAAGATGTTCAGTGATGACCTTTCTACAACTTAGACGACGTGAAGACGTTTCGTCTTGAGGTGACACTTCTTGCAAACGTTTTTTGCATTCCTCTAAGTTTGTCACTTTCTCCTGATCTTCGTTCCATGGAATTCGGTGTAACACTCACATGGTAGGTGGTGCCATTCAAAGTCTTAAAGGAGGCAGGTAGTTTATGAATGTCTGGCCATTTGAATATCTGGACACTAATCAGTATTTTTATAGCATTCAGATACCACTGGTTTAAACGTCTGTGCCGCAAAGGATGCAATTGTTCTTTGCGTTTCACTTGTATCTGAACCAACTCTATGTAAATGCGTTCTCGCAGCTCCGGAGGCAAACAACGAATGTGCTCTTCTAAAGTATCCGACATATTACTTCTTGGGACCGACCAAAGGCAGATACAAACAGCGCGGAGACCATCTGGCATGCTCCAAGTAAGCTGAGTTTTTATACTCCCATTCGTGAAGCGTCACACCGCAACTGAAACACTTGACTTTATCACCTTCTCCCAAGTAGACAAATCCGGATCTGGCTAAAGCTTTGGGAGTATGTCCTTGCAGATATTTAGGCCACTTATCTTTGAACGTCTGAAATCGACTTTCAAAATCTTCATAGTCAGGGAAAGCCACAGACAACGAATATTTTTTGTCAAAGTAGGGATGGCATCCGCAGATAGGTACACGCTTATCATCCCAGAGGAGGAGCGACGAGGTCGTGCTGCAAAGCTGATGTCAAAGCGTACGGCATCCGTCTCGTCGCAAGGCACTGCATCGCACTCCAGGTCGTGATCGAACTTGGAGTCCACAGTAGGTTCCTCGCTCGGTGGTTGTGTCGAGTTCGTTAGCATCGGTGCCTGTGTACTGCTCTCCGCATTGAAGGTCACACTGAGTTCCTCACTCGGTGACTGTGGCATTAGTATTCATCTTCTTCTTCTTGCTCGGTCAACGTTTGGAGTCACAATGAATGGTTATCCTTGGAAGTTGTCCCTTTTTTATACTGAAGATCGGCTTGTCCGTACGGTAAAGTGGTGTGGTCTGGAAGTCTCACTCGTTTCTGGTACACAATTTGGTAAACTTTTTCTAAAGGACGACTGACGATTTGGTGATTTGGTAACCGTACGATCTTGTGAGGCTCTAAAGTTTTCACTCGAAAGTCTTGGGCTTGTCCAGACTGCAAAGCATTTTTCAAGACATCAAAGTTGACCACTTGGCTGGTTCGATAGTTCAGTGTCAATCCTTTGACTTTGCATTTGGTGTGAAGTTGGCCTTGTCTGCCTCGGTGTCGGTACCCGTAATTTTTAGGATCAGCGCTGGCAAAACTCAGGATCGTCTCTTGAGGGTGCTCGTCCGTCCATGCTCCTAACCGATCTCCTTCGATAGTGGGGTGTGGGCAACGAGGGCGATGGATGTACATACAACTGTCGGTGTCAAAGTACAGGACACGATCTCCCAACACTTCTAAAGCGAGCATGGGCTGTCACGTAGGTTGCAATGACTACATTGCTAAATTCGTCGGGGTGTACAAACTTGGGTTCTTCTTCGTAATTGATCAAGATTAAATCTTCACGAATGATTTACACGTGTTTCTTCAGTTTTTCTTTGTCGTCCACCAGTTGAAAGTAGCGACTTGGATATGCCAAGTATTCCGTCTTGGGCAAGATCGTACGTTGTGCCATTTTTCCCCGCAAGCAATTCAACATGACTTTGGCAAACGATCTTCTTCCTTCGTTCTTTTCTACGTCTTCCAAAGTGATGCCTTCTACGGCACGGTACTGTTCTTTGAATTGGTCTTGGTCTTCTGGCGTCTGACACCAAGAGGGATAGCCGTTGGATTCTTCGTTCAGTCTGAGAAATTCGTTGACGTAGCCTGAGAAAATGCCAGGATTCGAGGCGTCGTCCTTTAGTATTGTGCTGTGGTAGGAAAGTGCCAAATTTCGTACACTTTCAACAAGCGGAATCCCCGATCCAGAGCCCGAAAAAATTTGGCGCTGACCCACGTTCCTGTCAAAGCGCGTTCTTCTTCCGTGTGGTGACATGTGTGATCTTGATTGTGTGTTTCGGCACACGTACGGCATAAAGGAAACATCAGTTTTCCTTGGCAATGATGGGGTAAGACAGGATGGTGCAAGTGTTTTGGGGGTAAGACTTTGCATTTGATCAATCCATCGTATTGACGAATGTTTTCCACGTCGATGTGTTCTGTCAGGATTTCAGCGTGTCCGGTAGGAAATCGATTGTATTTGCACACCCAAGGATACAACGAACACACGTCGATGTATTTGATTTTTTCTCCTCGAGATTTGTCTACGTCGGACAGCAAGCGTGTGGCATTGGTTCGTCCTGCAAACAAACTGTGGCGTGGATCCAAAGGTTCGATGTCCACCACGTCGTAACTTTCGGCAATGCGTCTAAATTCAGGATCGGTTTTGAAACGTCGATCGTACTCATGCTCCCACATTTCTACCACATGGTATCTTTGACTTTCTAACTTCAGGCGGCGTTGGTAGGTGTGTTCGTACAAATCTTCCATGGTGGAGTCTGAAAAAGGACTTTTCAGGTGTCGTTGAGGAAAACTGGTAGGGCATCCGTGAAACAAGCATCCCTGAAATTCGTACACCGTCTGATGGTTTTCTAAATCCCAACCATCCACAGAAAGACTTCCCACTTTATTTTCTCCCCCTCCGTTTCTGGCATGTTGTATCCAGTTGTCTTCCTTTTGGCACAAGTAATGCAACCAACGCAATGCTTTGGCAGAGTATTGACGTCTGGCCGAGAGAGAAGTGTTAGGGTCTATGATGGCCACTTCGTTCTCGGGCATGAAGTTTTTGGTGTACACTAATGTACAGGCTTTAGCTAGGGTGCACGCTTCCTTCAAAGGATCGACTTCTCTGTGATCTAGAAATAATTGTCTAAACTTTCCACAGCAACGGCGTAAAATGTCCACATCGGATCGGCAATACTTTAACATTTCTTCTTGAAAATGAACGGTTCTGAAGCGTGAGCGTGGTACCAAGCGTGAAAGGCTTCTCTGTGTTCGGTGTGCATTCCGTCGGGGTCGTAATAGTGAAGGTCAAGCAAATGCGGCAGCACTACGTGTAGATTGGCTTCTGTATCGAAGAAGTAAGGAAAATATCCTTTGGCCATTTCTGTCATTCCAAATGTTTTAAGCATTCGACTCAAAGGCATGGTCAAATAACTCATGGAATCTTTGAATTGTACTTGTCCCACTTGCATGTAGATGAGTTTGGCTCCATTCATTGTGACCTTGGGGCATTCGGCACCTTGTTCTGAATAATATTTTAACAGAAACTGTCCATCGTATCCCGAGAAATTGTGAGCCATGACGGTAGCATAGCGATGACAGTCCCCGTAACGTTGAATGTCCTCTTCGCTCCAAGTGTCATCGGTCGGGTCTAAGTTCCATTGGGCAAACTTGGACAGATTATTGGGGCCTCGAAAGATTTTTTCACGTCCTCCTGCAATCCTACTACAATGAGGACAGTGAAAATGAATAGGTTCTTGTATGCACTTCTCACAAACCCGATAAGCGACGCAGAAATTAGGGAATGTGAATCCCCGTCTCTTGCATGCATTCAAAGTCAAAAAAGATGAAATCCACTTGTTCTTGTTGGGATCACCCTTTATATCTTTCTCCAGTGTATTGTCTTATTTTTGAATGCAACATTGATGAACAAAGTCTACGATTCGGTCGCAAATGCGGCATCTTTTCTTTCCGGCACAAACGTGTCTCTTGGAGTTATTGGTTCGAATCAGCTGTCCACACTTGGAGCACAATTTCAATAAATCACAAGCGCTTTTCTGCTGGTGAACTTGTGTCCTGCGATGTTGTTCGTAACAAGAGGGACTGACAAAGGTTCCTCGACACGTCGAGCAATGCACGTGTTTTTCGGGAAGGCATGGCTTGGAAGCTAAACAACTCCGACATCTCTCTCTGCAATGAATGCGTTGCTCCCGACTGCTAAATCCATGGTCGAATATCTCGCAGTAATAAGAGTATCTAAGAAATCATGTGATACTCGTGATGGCATCGAAATGTTCTTGATGATAATATACGTGAATGTATTTTCCATCGGTGAAATTGGGTCCTCGAAAAAGCAGAGCTCCGCGAACTTCTTCAGGGTGTACTTTCAAGGTGTACCGAGGTGCCAAGACGTCTTGAAGTTGTTGCATTTGAGAAATGCCACACACGGTGTCTTTTGGTATGCCTGCTTGTTGTAACAGGAGTTCTGCTTCTTTTCGTTGTTGGGGTCTGTACGATAGTTGAATGTTCTTCAATGCTCTTTTCCATTCTGCGGTCTCGTTCTTGTTGGCATACGTTCGCCTCACCACGATGGCCCGGGCTAAGCACATCTGGTCCTGAGAATTGTCGATTTGGACGACACTGAATTTGGTACTGCGAAGGTCGCCCACCAGCAACACTTTCCTGCTTCGTCCGCTACCTCGAGGAGGTGAAACGTGTGTCATGTGAAGTGTCGCTTTTCCATCGATGATGGTAAACTCTTCGTTGGATTGTTGAACGTGTTCAATTTTGTCGATGACTTTAGACGGTGTTAATTCTGCCGGGGTGCTGAACTCGATCCAGACAGTAGACTTCAAACTGTCGTGATGGATGGAAAGTCTCAACCGATCGTCCTCTTTGGCTCCTCATTGTCGTTTCAAGGTCTCTAACAAGGAATCCCTCAAATGGGTAATGAACCCTGCAGCTTTCTCGGGAGGCACTTCAGACTTGAAGTCTGTAAAGTTGACGGTGTAAGTGTAAGCCGTTGTTCTCAATTTTCTAGAGGTCATTTTTTGCGTCTCTCGGATGCGATAGTAATTTTCGGGAGCCACGAAAGGACTTTTTCGTTAGGGGTTCTAGACTCTCTCGGTTTGGTGGAATGTGTGGTTTCAGGCTCACTCATGTCCTCTTCGAAATTGCTGGCATGGACTTGAGCTAGCACTTCAGCGAGCGGTGTTTGAGGCGGCAAGGAAAGTCTCCGTCGTAGCCTCTTCGTTTCTTCTTCTGTTTTCTCATTGACATGGCATGATATTTTCATCTTGATGTCTCACTTGAATCTGATTGAGTTTTACACAGGCTCTCTCCCTATATATAGAGAGACCTTCCTACCCTCAGAGTCACTATTCGTTATTCAACTTTCAAACGGTGAAGATGGAATAGAAGTCAGAGAAGCTTACCCTTCTGGTCAGAGATTTAGCACAACAGAACTCGGCTAAAATGTCTTGTAACAAACTCACCCTTTTGTTTTCATCACTCCCTTCCTTCTGGCCTTCACACTTCTCCTCTTATAGCTTTCTTATTTCTTCTTCTTGCTTTCTTCTTTCCTCTTCTTGCTGAAGAAAGGCTTCTTCTGCTTCTCTCTGACGCTGTAAAAAAAATTCCAATTCTTCTTTTTGCCTCTTTTTAAAATCATCGATCACAGGTAAAAAAGATGGTGGTGGTGGTGGTACAACAGCGGTTGTTGTTTCAGGCAAAAATTCTTGCGATGACAGAAAATCCACAAAATCTAAATTAAAATCTTCTGGTTGAAAGTTCACCACTGCATTCGCCGTCGTACTCTCACTCCGAACATAGCTTTCCGTCGCAGGCTCACCCCAATACATTGTCTTGGTTGTATCAGCCATACTCAAACTATGCCGCAAAAGGTAAACGCTGTGACGCCTATATATTGAAGATGACCTCACCCCAACCCCACCCCACCCCCGCTGTCTTCCGATTGGAAGAGAGACCCACCCTGTTGTAACGCGCGTTTGGATTGGTGGTTCATTTCGATCCGCTCTTAGACTATATATACCAGCGGTTTTGTCACATAGTTTCACCAGTTCTGAAGACTAGAAGATGTATGCCTCTGTAGAGTCATCCAACATCATATCGGGGATACTGTTCAACCCAGACTTCGCTATGTACGTGAAAGCATCAGGGGCAATCACCAAGATGACAGATACAGCGGTGAGGAAGAGAAGGATCTATATAGAGAGGCTAGGCTGCTTGAAGCGGGTATTGATTTACGGACCTGAAGTACGTCGAAGCTTAAGGAGAAGAAGACCCTCCACGAGGTGTGATCTGTGTTAACTTGGTTCACACAACTCCAACAGCCCTTTTCGGGGCCATCCACCTCTCTAGAAAAGATTACTCTAGGATTGCCTTTAAAAAATATTGTTTGTTTGTTTTTTCTGTGTATTAGGTGTATGTGTCACTTCTATCCCTCTAAAAAGTACTTCTGTCCCCATAAACCCTTTTGACCCCGATAAACTTTTTTTTAACTCCATATTCATTTTCTCGTATGGATCTCAAGTGCCCCACCTTGGGTCTCAAGTGCCCCCTCCATGTTCATTTCACGAATGGGGCACTCTAGATCCATTTTGGGCCTATAGTGCCCTCTCCATGTTCATTTCCCGTACGGGCCTAGAGTGCCCCATTTGGACCCAGTTACCCCCACTATGCTACTCCTATAGTATCCAGTAGTTGCACGTATTACTTTATACTAAAATTTAACACCTTTAGAAGCGTTCCTTCTTATTCTGCATCCTTCTGTAGTTTTGTTATGATAAGCTTATTAACCCGAGGACCATTAAATTGTATAAAAGGAGGTCGCCTGTTAATATCTGATTATGTGTTATTATGCAACAATATTTTATATGTCAGATACTGTATGGACCAAAATATTAACCGTTTTAATATATAATATCATTCAAATATATTCCTCATCACTGTTGCAAACTCTGCCAAGTTATTGCAGTGTACATCAGTATATTTTCTAACCAGAAACTCCATTTTATATCGATACTCAGCCTTTCATTAGAAATTACACCTACCTCAAAAAAAAAAGATTTCCTCAGAAATAAGTATAGCAAACTCAGAGATGATCAATAATTTCGAATTTGCTGTCTAAATAAATCTAACCCGAAAAAATTAAATCAATAATAAAATAGATTACACTTTCAACATTTCTTTATTATATTGATTTACACTCAAAAAGATGTATTAAATGTATCCATTATTTTAAATATAAAAAACTAACTAAATAAATAAATAAACTGCAATAAAATTCTTATCGAGGTTTAAACTCGGGCTTTTGTCAGATATTTACCACACCTTGACACAACGTTTCCAGATCATGATTCCATTCGAGGGTATTTTCACATGTTATCTTCGACGCTGAACTAGATGGAAAATAACCCTCATGGCATGTGAAGGTACAGGCATATCCAGGCTCTCTGGTGCACGAAAGGCCAAGGTCACCATGGGGTATGGCATACGGACACTGCTGTCCATCTAGACCTGGAAATATATCAATATGGTTTACACCTGGACAAAAGTTAAGCGTAGTCACAATAGTTTTCAAACCTTAAAACTCAAATACGCACGCGTAAGGACATTAATGGAGGAATGTAATTAGTTACTTGTTCCAGTCAAGTTATGGTGTCATCCAGCACAATAATGACCAATCGTTGTATCAATTAGAGGCATACATATATATGGGCATGTATGGGTATGTATGTATGTGTGTATATGGATACAACATAGTCCACCGTACTCGCGAGTTCTAAGTATTTGTATATGGACACAACATATTCCACCGTACTCATGAATTCTATGTATTTAGTCCATTCTCAAAATATTAAATTTTTTATCTACAGGCATGGTCCTGCTTGTTCCTTAACAGGGACGTGGGTTCTATATTATATACCTGCTGGTCCCGCACCACAAATACTATTATACTGTTGTTGGCAGTCTGGTTCCACACTAATCTGCAGTGTCCTCTAATTGATGGTGTCCCTTTCATGTACTGTTGGTTAAATTTGATATAATAATTGTTGCATTCATATCAAAAGACTTACATGATTAAAAGTTTTTCTTTCTTCTAATTTGAGGCGTTTGTTTTTAGGTTTTTAATTATCCTATGATTAGTTCGAATCATTATTCAAATATTAACATGATAAGAGCACTAGTCTCTGAAAAAAACATGGTTTTCTATTTCTCTTCCCGTTGATTCCGTATCGCAGGCAATGTGCTATCTTCATTTCATTTAATTCATAAAAAAATCCAATAAATCAATCGATAAATCTCGGAACCAGTGGAGTCTTTTATACATATAGGGAAAATTTTAAAATACTTAATGTGTCACAGTTTCTTTCATATTTATAACTTGTGTATTTCTCTTAATTATATGCAAATTTAGTGCAATGTCTCTGTGCACTTTTGTCTACTTTGGCAGTTCGCTTAAATTATAACAGTAACACGTGCTGGTATGGCACCATAATGCTACCAAGAAGGAACGTGCTGGTATGGCACGATAATGCTACCAAGAAGGAACGCTTCACAAGGTGTTGAAAGACTAGTTCAGTACCAACACCTAGAAGACAACAGTCGACGTTCACCCGTTCAAAACCAATTGTGACACATCCAACCCTAAACAGTACAACTGCTGTCACAGTCAATGACCTCAACATCACTGCCATAATAACACAGCAGGTAAACCAGTCGATGACTGATACAATTAATGAAGAATCGGTCTCTTTGCACTGCGATAACATCTGGCATAGATGAAGCCCCACAGAATTAAGAAACACTGTTTTTTTCCAAGAGACTCTAATTCATCTGCAGGCAGAAGAGGGCGTACATGCAGTTATACACAAGACAACATTCAATTTGAAGGGCAGTGCACTCTCTTGTATGACATTCAATTATGCGTACCAACTCAATCAAAATTTGTCAGCAGTTCTTGCCGATAGCTAAGACTGTATCAGATAAAATAAAAAGACAAATTTAATCTGGTCAGTTCATTGACCTTAGCCGCCTATTAAGCTGCCTCCCATTACACCGGTTTCACTCTGCAAATTGACATGGGTAAACTCAGTCCAAAATTACGTTTGGTTCCAAAGACTCAAGAGCACACCTTGGCCATATCTCAGTGGATCACAACATGGAACAGGTGTAGATCAATATTTTGTGGAAATAAATCTGAACTAAGTATCACACTCCCACACCAAATGAAAAATATTATGAAACTCAATAAGAGAAAGGCAAATTGATGTGACTATGATGAACGATTTTGCCGATTGGTTGAGAAAGGACATGCAAAGTACGGCACAATATACTTGCAGCTGTACGTGCGTGCCATGTTAACTGTCCAAATGCACCTTTTTGCTAAGAATATAACTCGGGTAACATTCCAACATTTCTAAAGAATGCGTATTTCTTACACCACCGAGTACAGAATTGTTTAGTAGGTTTAGCATACAGTTTACAACACACATGCTTCAGTTGCCTGGGTCCCCACCTTTTTAGTAGGTGTCAACGATATGTTAGTCTGCCCTTCAAAGTTCTCCCAAAGTATACGCAAAATTGGTAACATTTTCAAAGATCCAATATAAAGAGTCATTTTGCGGTAACACGCTATCTACGAACTCTCCCTGTTAGCTTGCAAAAACCTCCAACAAACAGCTCACAAAATAGCATGCCTACACCAGTCAAGGTTGAGAGGTTTAATTATTGACTGATAAGCTATTTATACATGCCTCAAGAACAACCTATCATAGGCATCAAATTTGGTTTTACTGTGGGGTATGAAGGTATTATGTCACCACATAACCCCCATAATCTACAACCTGCTCTTACCCAGCCAGTCATTGTAACGTAATAAATTGGAAAGGAAACTCAGGAGGTGGGATAGCTGATCCTTTAAAAGAACAGCCTTTTAAGAACGTTCATACATACCTATTAGTTCTGGTTGAAAAACCCAGACACTGGCACTTATGACCTATTTCATCATCTGTGTTACTCTCGATGTCCTTCAATAAACAATGGCATTCATTCGGATACAACTGCAGTTCAGTACGACAACATAAACAATGCTTTGACTTTTATATACGATCCAAGTTATGTCGAAGCTCATATATGGCTAAAACTAAAATAGTAAGTGCAATTAGCACTAATCCTATTTCTCAGTCACAGTATGGTATCTTTGGTTTTTAATGACAAGGAAAACTCTTTGATTACCAATGTCTACATATAGGCTGCACTTCTAGTTGTAAACATTTTAAAAGTTTTAGCACAACCACTTACTGGATTGATAATTCAAAGCTAACAATCAAAAGCATGGTTCAGATTTTGGATGATTTTTGTTTACATTCTAGATTAAAATACAGACAAGTGTCAACAAGAAACTACAACCATTGCTAATAATGCGTGATGATACGGGTATACCCATGGCAATGTACAAGACCTTTCCGTCCAACGCAGTAATGACATTTCCTAGACATGAGCTTGACTCTGAGTTAATAGAGGTTCGACTCACAGTGGATAAACTAGATAAATATAAAGAACTTATTTACCAATATTTGCTTAAATCCGAAATTCTGTTAAAGCAATTGCAGTCAGTGGTGGGCACATTGAACTTTGTCTCTGTGCAATCATTATTTCTAGTAGAGCCTTTCTGAGGGATTTTATATATATATATATAAAAGTCTCTCAGTCTTTTTACCGCATTAGAATCCCTAAGGAAGTATGGGAAGATGTTTAGACCAGAAGGATAAAAGTATGTTCTTCGACCATTCAATGGTGAATCCATGTGTCTCCCATCTGACTCATTACTCTCAACACCGATGCAACTAGCACATTAGGTTATGGAGCCATTGTTAGCATGAAATGACTCATTGGTGTGTGGGACAATGAAATGAAAGGCCACAATATAACTTTTAAGAGCCCTATCCGACTACAGTATCCACTGAAGTCTAGGGCAAGCAATTTTACAACAATTGCATATGCTTTCGTTCTGATATTAAAATGTAGTTGAAATTATAAACAAACTTGCAGGGACCCGATGAATATGCTTTTAGTTCACAAACTGGTGCTCTCCTGTTGTGAAAATTAACATTCTTTTCACAACAAAACACATTCCCGGTACCAAAATGCTATTAGCTGATGCACTTTCTCTTCAACACGTTCTCAGACCAACAACTCAATATGATTCCAGGCCTTCCAATATTGCCCAGCTTGAGACACTAGTCGGCTCTGTGAATATTGCCAAGACAACATTCACTTCAGATGTTTACAAAAGAGGTTGAAACTATTATAACAATTTTACTCTGTTTCTTTACCGGTTTCAACTATGCACTTGACTTTGTTTATAGCATACTTCGATGACAAATCTCTTACCCCGCCTACTATTTCGGCCTGGGTCATGTCTGTTACCGCATACTATTTTCGCCTGGGTCATGTCTGTTACCGGCTAATTGTCGCTTTTTATTGTTTCTGATACGGAGAAAATCAGGAACGCCGTATTAAATGATTTTTTCTTTCTTTACTTTCTTGCGTTGATTGCACCACTGAATAAAATATCATGCCACATATATACAACTTTAACTTTTATTGCCAGGGGAAAATAGCGTTGCTAGCTCAGTTCCTGCAGCGTTCAAGCAATAGCGAAATATACAATGTGCGTGAAAATCGTGCAAGATATCATTTTGAACTTTAAAAATATATCACTTTTCAGACATGTATGCAAATGAGCTGTCTGCCTCTTACTAAGATGACGTGTGTTCATTTTATCCGTTTGGTTATTTTTGCCTCCAAATAGACGAGTTTTGAAACCCCTCCTCTTCACCTACTTACTTTGAGGTTAACAAGGCGAAAAATAAGAGGATAACTAAGAGTCATATTAAGGGCTGCACGCGGACCTAATAGAATATAACAATAAGAAAACCCTATATTACAATTCCATACGCTATACTAGACTTAATTTAGGTAAAACGTGTATTGTGCAATAAATATACCATGAAGGTGTTCAGAAGTCGGAAAAAGCGAACAAAGAACTGATGAACAGATGAACGGCGGCCTCAATGCCCTACCATAAATAAAAATAGCCGTATGCAAGGTTGGCTTACGTGAGCATACTTGAGACGGGGTGGTTCGTTTTGCTTGAAATATACAACTATACCTGTTTTTCAAGACAACAAATACTATTATAACTTAAAAACGGGGTGGGAGGGGTCGGTCAATCTTCTCTCTCTCTCTCTCTCTCCCTCTCTCTCTCTCTCTCTCTCTCTCTCTCTCTCTATATATATATATATATATATATATATATATATATATATATACATATAAGGTTGAAACTTATTATGTCGTTGTATACAAACGCACAGACAGGCAAACATACAGATATAGACTGAGAGAACTACACAACGAGATTGGAGCAATAGAGACAAGTAATGGAATGTTTCTTTCTGTTTTAGTTATTATTATCAAGCCTACGTCTCGATACTTGAATATTTTTTTAAAATAGTGAATAAAAAGTAATATCAAATGGTTCCTTTCCGGGGGTCCCGAAATTCGTATTTACTGTCCAGATTGGATGGTACTTGCAGATTACAAAGACCGTGCCAGGTCAACCCATGTCTTCTTTATTTCCTGATATCCAACAAATGTAGAGCGAGACAATGTTTTGTATGTAGATAGAAGTTATATTGATAACTGATGTTTTTGACTTTTTCCAGCAAACTTTATCTAATTTCCAAAACCCGTAAAATTAAACAAAACCTACGTGTACAAAGGTCATTGATGGAGAAGACGTCCAATGAACGAAGTGGAATTGAAGGAGACCATTCCCCCAATGTGGAGCACGTGACCCTGGACACCTTGTCATGTCTCTTATAACCGTCTTCACAGGAGAAGCAACAAAAGAAATCGTCACCGGCACACTGCCCAGTCACGCGACCGTGGGGAATTCGTATATCACATACTGAAGAGATCAACAAAGAGAGATAAGAATTGTTTCTGTAAAAAGCAATATTCTACTTATAATGAACAACACAACAAAACTTTACTCGATGTATGTTATCATAAAACAGCCATTGTAATAATTTGAAGAGTTGGAACTTTTGTCACGTTGGCAATTACTCCGATAAATCAGACCCCAAACCTTGGATGAAATCTTGTGGTTCGAAATTACAACATATCACACGCTGGATTTATCGGACTAATGGCCAGTTACGTTGTTAGAATACATCAAGATTAGGCCGGCTTCTTTTTTATTTCCCAAATGTTTCGGAGTATAAATTTATAACATATGGGGAAATACAGGGCTTCAGAAACAGCGTAAGGATTTGGATAATGGCGTATGTCCGTAAAGAAGATTGTCGTACTACTTTTAGTAAAATATTACCTACACGTCATATTATTTTCCCAAAAATACAAATCTTAGATTTTATATTGGCTAAAAATAATATGAGCATTGGTGAATGTTATGTTTTTTTCCTTGCGCCACAGAAAAGTCCCCAAATGCACTCATTCTAGACCAAGCTGTTTGGAACTTAGCTCCTCTTTCCTGTCCCAATAAAAAGTTATGAATAGATGTATACTGCATCGTGTTTATAGAAGGAACGCAAGGTTTTAAACTGTGAATCGTTTGCGAACAATAAAGGTGGCTGTCTTTATTATTTCTAATAGTGTCTGAAAACATTGTAGATCTTTGTCGCAGCTTTCAATCGAATAGCTTCTATGAACACTTTAGCTTTTTGTCTTAGTTTTTAATCGAATATGATTTCTTCAAACTCTGTATCTGGTCTATTTCTACCGATTATATTAGCTTTATAAAATGAGTTTCAAATGACAGCGTGCTTTTTTTTTATACTTCCGAATAATTCTATCTTGGTCTCTGCAAAAGTTGACTCTTCTCGACCATTACCTACAGGTGTTGCAGCATTATTATTTTAAAAGGAAAAGAAGTGACCTGCAGACTTTGACGTAAGAAGAGCTTCTTTGATTTAAGTGCAAACAATTTTACATCGAAAATGGGACGCTTTTTCTTTTTTAGTATTATCAATAAACTGACGTTACTTTCATAGCGTATCAGTGCTTAGCGCATTTTGTGTTCGCAATTGCAAAACTTAGCAATGACTTTGTTTTTACAAAATCTTAGTGTTTTAGCATTTTCTTTTTAATTGTAAGCTTCGAACCATTGTAGGCATATGGTTATGACAAAAATTACGAGAAAAAAAACAAACAAACAAACAAAGAACCTTATCGAGATTTCAATTTCCCGGGAACAAAGTTTTCCATAAAAATAGCAAAAATATAACGTCTCTAGAAACAAATCTTTATAGATATATAATGTACAACATTGTTTGTGCAGACCGCAAATACAGGTATAGTTATCTTCATTAGTTTTCGTATTTCTCGTGTCAGTCACTTACCGATTTGATATGAATAGGCATCACCATTTGTATACTAGTATCTCCGAAAACTAAGAATGAAAAAAATCCCATTTCAAATATCGATTGCATGGTCTACATACATTATACTTGTGTCAATCCTTTGGTTGATCAAAAAAAAAAAACAAAAAAAAAACAAGAGTTGTTGACAGAGCATGAAATCAATTGCCTGCGCTGTTAACCGCACTAATATAATTGCATTTAATGAATTTTCTTTTTCAAGCACGCAACTCCATTATATCACCCGAAATAAATATCATTCTCAAAACATCGCCATTTTCTCCAGGATATTAACATTTCCAGATCGTTTCTTAAATCCGATTTCTGCCATAAACTTAAATTAAACAATAATTCCAATACATTGAACCATACAATAAAATAGGGACAATCTGCTAATCTTCCATCAAGTAAGTGCCTACCATATTTTTCCCCACCGGTTTTGTTTTGCGGGAACCCTATAGCGTCTATCTAATGCTTCAATAAAGACATTAAAATATCCCTTCGCCGTTCAAACAACTGGATTTTTTGTAAATAGCTGTCTTTCCTAATGTAAGATTTACAGCTGGGATAGACAGAACGGGTGTACAGAAAGACGGACAAAAAGATTATTTTATACCGCCACTTCTCGATATGGGAATGTAAACGATGCTGCTGGTGCTGCTGCTGATGATGATATCAACGATTATTATATGGCTATATTCAAATGATATAAACTGCAATCTGGGGCTACACCTGCCTGTGAAAGTAACAATTAAAATGTATTCATTTTTCGAAGGTTACGCATAAGTCTTCGAAATCTAATGGATGTATAAGATGTTCAAGTCGATATCATTTTGAATATTGGTAGTAATCCCTTTAGGGCTATTCATCCAAATCGATATCATGTTGAATATAGGTAGTAGTAATCCCTTAAGGACTATTCATTTAAATGATATCATTTTGAATATTGGTAGCAGCAATCCCTTTAGGGCTATTCATCCAAATCGATATCATGTTAAATATTGGTAGTAGTAATCCCTTTAGGACTATTCATCCAAATCGATATCATTTTGAATATTGGTAGTAGTAACTCCTTTAGAACTATTCACATATTGGTAGTATTAATCCCTTCAGAACTATTCACAAATCAGTAGTAGTAATCCCTTGAGAACTATTCACATAGTCTATACTGTTCTGATTAAGTCCTAACTTTAAACAGCAGACCGTCCACCGTTTTTCACCGTTCGCGTTGCTAGTTTACATCGTAATAACTACATGCTCTTCTATCTTACAGTAGATTCAACTGAATTATTTATTTCTTCATCCGTACTATGACTATGGAAGATAAACCGTAGTCAGAGTGAGTAATCTAGATGAGCATGCAGTTTGATCGACATGGATTTGTTCAACTTGGAAAATTGAGATTACCTTCATCTCCAAACAAATGAAGTCCTTAGGCGGAAACGTAAATTTCATGCCACATTCATCACGAGTATGATTCAGCCGAATGTATTCCCTCCCACCAGCACCACCACTAACCCCACAGTCAGAAAACTTTTAGTATAATATATATGTATTTGCTATTGTAACTATTGCTAATAATCTGACAAATATAACTATCTTGCAAAAAGTAACCCGTTTTTAAGATTTAAAAAAAAAAAAACACGATTCACCTTTACATTGAATAATCAAGCCAAAAATAATTTAAATATTCCGATTTGAATTCAGCTTAATACAACCCTTCCAGAAGACTAAAGTTTGAAAAGAGCCGTTCTGTGTGAGTCAGTCTGACCACGATGATATATATGCTCTTTTATCATAGAATGAAACAAAACATATTGACACATTCCCTCACATATGTAAGCACTTTTGAATGCAGACCAAAGGTGACATAGTCATGAGTGTTTTTATGATATTTACTGTTAACATACTTTCATAAAGAATACCATTTGCAGGTAAAATATTCGTATATACTTACAGTAGACAAAGCTACAAAGTGATAAAATCTACAAAATATAAGAATTCATCAAACGTTCCCTCTCGAGATTTTGGTTAATAAATACCATGCCAACGAGGTCTGTACATTAGGTTTTGTAGATTAAGAAAGCCTATCCCGAGAGACATATTCACAACAAACAAGAATGTCACATTTCGTAGAGCTTGATATTTTATGCATGACTTAAAACAGACTGTTAAATAAGTACTGCCGGCGCAAGATCCCGAGGTGACTAAAGACCAACCTTAGATGAACTACAGGTAGCTGGACATAGCTGCACTAATATATATATATATTACCTATTTGAAAATGTGTATGTGTATTAAGTCATGCATAAGATGTCAAGCTTCAGGAAATGTGACATCATTGTTTACTTCTTCAGTGTGAAATATCTGTCTATCTTTTAGGCTTATATATAACAAAGCGTTCTAATATCACTTCCGCTTTACTTCCTGCTTTACAAACGAACAAAGAATTTATAGCATGTTCATCTTGCTTTAAAAAGATCCCAGTCTTCAGGATCATGGATATGGACGTTATCATTGATCCGAAATAAGTTTTTTTTTAAAGAATAATAATAAAAAGAAAAAGAAAACCAGGATCTAAGTTATCTTGGCAAATATTAAGCATAATTAACATTATGATATCTGCATAAAAAATGGAATGCAAGTTATTTTCAAACAATTATCTTTGTGATTAATTTCGGTTCTTTGTGGTGGTGACTTAAATCCCAATATATATGTTCACTTGCCTATTTCGTCTCACCCTTTTTGGACGTTGCCTATCACTGTTTTAATTTTTAGGATTTCCAGCTTTCCACGTGTCGCTATTGTCCGCAAATTGGGGAACATCTAATTCGTGTAAACGAACCTCTTTTTTGTTTCTAACTCATGAATCAATATATTAAAAAGTGTCGGGCTAATGACAATTCCTTTTTCCAATCTGTAGTTATCTAAATAGTCGTTTCTGACGCTAGTTTGAATTTTCCTATCCGTTAGGACGTCTTATATCCACTTTTTCATGTTTCTGATTATCCCGTTGTTTTTAAGTTAGTGGATAAGTCCGCTTGTATGTATTGTAGCGTACTATTTATCTAGATTTTGGAACATCACTGTTATGCATCTTACTTGCTTATTCCTATTAGAAAATACTAATTTAATTGCCGATTGTGAAGTTTGGTCGAATATCAGACTCAAAGGTTCAAAGAAAGCTTGGTGTATTTCAGTATCGTTGTGCCAATATTCTGCGAGGCTTTCTTCACACCACATGGTCAGGAATGAACGTTAGTTTACTGTGGATAAAGAGAATTGTATCGGAAATTGATAAAAGGAAACTGAACGTTCCTAATAAATTATGCCATCTTTCAGAATGTAGCATCTAATAGAATATTTTCATTCAGATTATACCTATATCTTTCTAAAAATATATGTTACAAAACAGAAAGGCTTTATTCCCTATATATGTAGCATTTTGCACAAATATAATATTTATCAATTTATTGAAAGTTTTGTTAGAGACAAAATATTTTGAGGAAAAATGCAATGAAAGCAGATTATAAAACATGCTACTCATAGTATCAAAAC
The DNA here is from genome assembly GCA_029931535.1 of Margaritifera margaritifera. NCBI lineage: Eukaryota > Metazoa > Mollusca > Bivalvia > Unionida > Margaritiferidae > Margaritifera > Margaritifera margaritifera. The sequence continues at coordinate 2,275,032 of JAQPZY010001368.1, read as the reverse complement.
GATCGCTAAATACAAACTTGTGCCATGCTGACATGTTCTTCAAAAGATTAAAAAATGTTCATACTTCTATAAAACCCTCAATTTTACGCAAATTCAGAAGACAGCAAGAAAGTTAGTTAGTTACATCCCTTGCAAACGTTCTAATAACTATACCAAATAATACCATACAAGTCTGTAAACACTGTAGTTGTTCATACACATATGTAATAATATATGCTTGTATTTGCTGTAAAAGCACTGTGCGAGAGAGAGAAATATTTTGGACACATCTTCAAAATAACTTTGACATTCGTCTTGGTGTGTTCTTGCACAATACAACAGATGATGAATTTATTTAGCATCTTCTGGGAAGGGAATTCTCCAACGGTATCAGCTTAGATGAGCCCGAAATACTAAGAAAGTTTACAATGTCCGCTTCAGTGTTCTCTGGATGTGTAATGCGTGAATTCTTAGTAATAAGACGGATTTTCAAATTATCAAGGTTTGGAAGACATATGATGGCAGAAATCTTCAGAGTTTTGTGTGCTTTTGTATGCTATTTTTTTTACATTACATATAAAATATTATTTATCATAAAAAAAGCCAATAATGATGTGCAAAATAATTAAGTAATGGAGGCTTGTGCCGGAATGCGCCTTTTTTTTTAAAGTATGGTGTTCCCATATGAGAATCATCAGAGGGAAGCTGCGCATCTAAGAGATTCCTTTCAAATACACCTCTGTTAAGTGTATATAACTAATGCATTATTCTTTTCTTGTTCCTTTCTTGTATCCTTTTTCTTTGAAAAATAGAAAATTAAGATTGATGGTAATGATTGGAGTAGACCGGTTAGTTATGAGGACTTCCTCCGTTATTGTACTTGCTAATACTCCGGTGCACGAGAGAAGCGCTCTAGATTGAAGTACGTAGAGTCTTTGGAGCACCTTGGCACTCGCTTACCAGTAGACTTGACATCCATATTCAATTTCGGACCGAATTAGTGTTCGGTAAAGCGTTAAGATCGTAGTTCAATCGGTCCCCCAGTCAGTCTCTCTAATATTTTGGATCAGGTTAATATACCAATTGCATAGTTGTATTAATTGGTTTGTACTTTCTATGTTAATTCTTCGTCAAGTATCATGCCTAAAATTATCCTGTTTCTCAAATTTGATTTCTTATTCCACTTAGATATAGTTTTGGAGGGATGGGGTTTCTCGGTCATGTTTGCGGGAAACTACACTTACTGTTTTTTGTGGTGACGACTTAAAACCCCATATATTTGCCCACCTGTCTATTTCACCCACCCCCTTTTTGGACGTTGCCTATCCCTGTTTGATTTTTTGGATTCCAGCTTTCTATGTGCCACCATCGTCCGCGAATTCGTTTAGATGAACCTCTTTTGTTGTTGTTATTGTTGTTTTGGGGGATTTGTTGTAAAATCAATATTCGCTATATTGAAAAGCGTCGGGCTAATTACATTTCCATGCGGGATACCATTTTCCAAAGCGTAGTTTTCCCGTTGTTTTTAAGTTTGTGGATAGGTCTCCATGTCCACATTATGCCGTACGCTTTCTCTAGATCTTAGAATATCGCCGTTATGTATCTTGTTTGTTTAATCCTATTAGAAAATGCTAATTTAATTGCCATTTCAAGCCTGATCAATTGGTCTATTGTGCTACAGTTGTTACGGATATCAACCCTTTCCTTGAAAGATGGTATTTCAATGTGTTCTTTATTAAAATCTTTTTAGTATTTATTTATTTATTTACTTTATCTTACATATGTTATCTGTAAGAGAGATAGGTCTGTATGATTTTATTTCTTTTGAGTTTTTCACTGGATTCATGACTAACTTATGTAAAATTGTAAATATCGTTTTTATTTTATTATTATTATTATTATTATTATTATTATTATTATTTAATTTTGTTTAGTTTATTTTTTTACATTTTAATCTGAGTATAAAATTCTCGGTTGTTTCTGTTTGTCCATAAATATTTATAAGTGTGAATCTATACTTACTAATTGTTATCTCTGTAATTAGTTTATTTTCCATATTGTTTTTCTTCACTTAATGCAAGATAAATTGGAAAGTTTTTGGTAAAATATGAGCTAAAGTAACATTCATACGTCCACATAGTCCTTATAATATTTTCCCATTTTTCAACGAAACACGTGTCTGGGACAATATTAATTGAATACTTTTTCCCCAATAACGAGAATTACACCCCATTCAGTCACGCAGATTTGTAAACAAAATCAAGGGTCGCATTGGGTAATGTCTAAGAACAGACTTTTATTCAATAAAGACTTTATTAAAATAAAGATGTAAACTTTTTTTGTAGTATTTTTTAAATTCTGCGTCAAGAAGCAGATTGGAAAAAAATAAGTTTATTGGCCAAACTTAGACAGATCGTCTGTTTCCATAATTCGTAGATTTGGTCATTCTTCAATTTTGCAAGAAAAAATGTGGTTGAAAATCCATGTTTCCTCAACCCCGTCCGATTTCTTTAAGTTTTTCCAGGAACTCTGCTGTATGTTTTTAGGGTCCTCTTTAATAACAACGCCTGACGTTTTTTAACAATTTCCTTCTTTTAAAAACACCCTTTATTCATTCTTGATGTGAACTTGCAAATAACTGGCCGATTGGAATCTTCAGTAGTTATACCGAGTCGATGGGCGGTATTGATATAACTGTGCGTAATTGTTGTTACATCCAGCTTATGTGTAAACAATTCCACCACTTTCTCAACGCACAGCTCATTTGTTTCTTTCTTATCTCTGTCATCCAGATCGTAGATCTTTATTGAATCTTTGACAAAGTATTGTTCCAATTCATTAATGTTATTCTCCATTCTATAGTTGCCATTTGGAGAACAGTAATATAATCAGCCTGTGTGTTATCGTCGATGTCTATTGTCTCTATTATCTTCTTTAAGTTTTCGTTTTCAATTTCTGTTGCAGTGATATCATCGTTAACACACTTAATTTCATCCTTCATCTTTTAAATATCTTCTCTCAGACCCTCCTTCATTTCCTGATTATTTTCTGTAGTTATGTATCTAAACTCTTTTTAGTCACAAGTTGGTTTATCTTGGATTCAATGTACATTAATGCACAATTCAGTACAGGTGGGAGGGGGTGGCACCCTGATGTAAAGAAATGGCTACAAATTATGGTAATAGTGATGTCCTGTTTCCTTCAGCAAAGTACCTATTAACACTTAGTAGTGAGTGCGTGAAAGAATAACTTAGAATTAAAAACTGTTCCGGACTTTTTGTCCACAAACTTTGATGCAGTGTACATCATTACGGAGAGTGTATGCACTGAAAAATAAATGTCACTGACACGTATGAATAATCCATTTAGTGACAAGGGGCCTTGGATTTTGTATACAGCTTTGGGAAATTGAGCATAAGTCTGTTGTTTGTTTCTTTGTTTGTTTTGTGCACATATTGTTTGCGAATAAAAGACATTTAACTCAGTCTTGAAAACCCAAGAAAGTAGTTCCCAATAAAAGGTAGATAAGCATGTACTGGCCATAAACAGCATTTATGATTAACACAATGACAACTCTACATCTATATTGGTAATAATAATAACAATGAGACAAATTTCAGTGCCAAACATTATGATGATAACCAAAATGAACAGTTTGGAATATTTTCATATTCTATGTTCATATGTATTTCTGCACATGCTGTACGTGTAACTATCTATCAGACTGCCTGGCTGTGTATAATTGTTAACTTTCTTGGTGTCCTTGTAATTGGGTTCATTGCAAATGCACAAAATGTAATAGTGTGCTCTGATATGTTCCCTTTATCCCTTTATGTTTCTTTCGTAAAAGAAAGTATGCGGAAACCCATCCCAAAAACACAAAGAATATATGTGATGAATTTGATGTTAGAGGACCTTAATTGATACTGAAACGCTTAGGGAAAAGAAAAGGGGGCTGGATTGTGAGAAGAAGGTGTTACATATATACTATTCTTTAAGATATACACGAAACATATATAAGGAACAAGAAGCTTCAGGATTGTTTATAGCGAGACATCAGTGACCATGAACGTGCAGGTTACATTGTGCAAGACTGGGGCATCATATAAAATTCATTTAACTACTAAGGCAATGACAAATACTTGTCACATTAAACATGATTCTGAACAATTAAAGGAGGTATAAATGAAGTATCTAGAAATTATAGAACCTCTTATAGTGAAGACGAAGTCTTGGACAATAAGGGTGTGGGGATAATATAAGGAACTGCATTCTTGTTGACAATTCCATTTCATACAGTCTGAAAAAAACTTGGTCAGAACGGTGTGGTATTTTGACTATAGAGCTTTCTATTTTACCTTCGACGAAATAAAGAATAAACCAGTTATAGCATGAGACCGTATGCAAATTACTGGATAACTACCATACAATATCTGGATCCGCATGTAATCCAAAGACAAGCAAGTCTCAGCTCCTTTAAATGTTGTTGCTTTGCACCATTAAAGCTGTGCATGTGTTTGCACCTTTTTACTTCGATGTCTTTAAGACAGGTAATGAGCTATATGATATAAAAAATGTAGGATCTGTAGTTTAAAGATGTACTCTTTTTAGAAAATGAATCACAATAATGTGCTTGTACAAAGTCCCCTCAATGCACTCGATTCTTCAGAGGTTATCCTGTTCAATAGGCCTTAGGTTACTCAGAGTAAACATATTCAGTAAGTGAAAAAGAATAGTGTTATGCCATATATGATGAGATCTCCGTATTCCTATCAGATAAGCTCGTTTCCTCAGAGCTACCAATCGCGCTCGTTTATTACGCACTTCAGAAAAAAATAGACAAGTACAAACTTTGACGAACGTGAAAAAAGTTCGTACTCATCTCTTTTTAGCTTTATTTCCTCATTTCAGTCAACATTTTGGAAACATTAATCGTGAAAAGATAAAATAATGTCCACAAAAGTATTACTGCATTTTCTCAACGCTTGCCTGCACGGATATAAGTGTGATTGATTTGTACGGCAGGTGCTTGTTCTAGAACTGAACGTTGGGCATACGCTACAGCATTTTTACAGTTACACTGTAATGAGGCCAAACAAATGTGTTTCTGGTTGGCCGACCGTCCCTGTTTCTCTTTGCCGACCCTAGCACTTTTTCCCCACAACCCAAATTTGTTTTTGTTTGTTTTTTTTTTATAAAAAAAAATCAAATTGCGGAATTGATTTGTGCCTCAAATTGAGCCGGTTTTGCCTAGTACTTTCAAGCGCTTGAAATATTATTTGATTGATATATAATGTTAAAAAAAAAAGAACCTGCCTATCCTAATTTTAAAACCAGGAAACACACATATATTTTTTATTTTTTTTTTTGGGGGGGGGGTGGTGTTTAGGTGTTTTTTATTTGGGGGGAGGGGAGGGACTATATTTTGACACAGTATAAAAATTGCTTAATCTAAATAGAGAAAAAGAAATATAAAATGTTTCAAATTAACTCATTTATGTGCATATTTGCCTTTCGAAATAGTCTATTTCAGAAGAAAAAAATGTGTTTGATTTGTCATAAAAAAATTCTGATTTTATTTCATTTCATTACAAGCAATGTTTTCTCTATAATTGTCTTGATTTAAACTAGTACACGGTGCCAAAATATTGTATACTTTACAGTGTTTTAAAAGAACATTTATGCCTACCTGTATTTTCCCCAATTTTGATTTTATTTCTCTTAAAACAATGTGTTCCTCAAGGTCCTGGTGTCAACCAGTAACTAATTGCTCTATTAATGTCTATCTTCCTGGTTGAATTAGAAGAGTTAATATTCATAAGCATTTGAAATGTATCTGTTTCCCTTTATACTTTTGATATTTTTCATTAAACCCCTTGTTACATTCTGACGTTGAATGGCTCATAATTAATTTGATTTCCAACAACTTAACAATTTCTGTATGTTCAGGTGTGGAATTCTTAAAAATTGTAGCTTACACATCTGCTCTGTTTGTATGTTTTCAACTTTGCATTCAGGTCGATGTGTTGTGTGATTTCATCATGATCTATTAAAAAAGAGTATTCGGGGGACTTGGAATAGTTTTGTTTTCTGCATGCTGCAAAAATCTTCACATGTTGCTCGATCGAAATTGAAAACAGAAATAAAGTTGGAAAGTCATGTCATTTTCTTTTCTTTTATCCCTTCAATCAGTAAAAACAACAGCTTCCAGTTTCGTAATTAGTTAATGTCGTAGTGAATAAATGTCAGAGGTTAAAAATATAAAGACACGTTGGTAAAAAGTTATCAGCGAGAATATTTGGATTATGGCAAAATCTGAGACAATAGAACTGGGGCAGAAGTTTTAAAAAATGACGTTAAATCAAAGGTAAAATGCAAAATGTCAAAAACAAAGGTATTACAAAGAGAATTAATTAAATAGAATAAATGCATAAAATAAAAGCATAAAAACGAATATTTAGTATCTGACAATTCATCGTGAGGCGATAATGACAGGCCAGCAACAGAATCGATTATTACGTTAACGTTTAAAATTTTAGATTTATTTAAACCTCTTAGTCCAATAAAATGCCTTATGGACATGTCATATTTTGCTTTTGCTATCACGGACATTAATAAAGAGGTCTTTAAAATTAAATTTTCATTGAAAATTCTAAGACTATTTTTTTTAAAAATTCAGTTTCTGTTTTAGTTGTGTCATTGAGGATAGATTTGGCAAAAGTTAAAATGTCTTGAAGCTGTAATATAATGACAATTGATAAAGAACCCAACAGTTATTTTTTGTGGAATAAGAGATAAATACGCGTATCATATTTCACAATTCATATTATGTTTTGCTCTCACGAACTTGTTCACTTCTCCTACCAATAGAGGTTGTAATTTCAAAATCAAGCTCATTACAAGTGATGTGCAATACTCCTGATTTTCAAAAAAATTTGAAGAATATTTTTTATGAAAGAGATAGACAGATAAAAAAAAAATTTCTAGTAAGTTTTTGTTTGAGACAACAATATTAGACGATACATTCACACAATCCAAACTGGAATATAAGCAAACATTACTATTTGATATTAACATCGTTGACTTTCTGCAAAAATCGATAATTATACACACTAATTTTTCAAATACCTTAGCGCTGACAATAAAAATAACGTGAAAATAATTGAACGGAAAGGAACAGTATTTAAATACAATTTGCTACATTCCTGAAAATACAGTTGCTTACACAAATATCAATAAATTGTGCGAACAAATTAATCAGGACGAAATGGAAATAAATTATGCGAAATTGAAAGAATGGTTAACCGAGCAATCTAAATACACATTGCACAAGCAAGTGAGAAACTGATTTCCCTACAGAAAGGTTTGCCTTAGTCACACGGATGATCTGTTCCAGGTAGACATGGTTGACATGTAACCATATCAAACATATTACAAAGGATACAAATACATTTTGACAGCCACATGTGTGATAAAAACAAAATAAAAATGGGGACGACACACACACACATACAATGCTTTCAGAGGAATCTTTAATGAGCGAGAACCGATAAAGATACAGTTCAATGAAAGGAAAGAAGTATAAGCCCCAGGGTTCAAGAATTACCGGAGAACGAAAATATTGAATACTTTCCCACTTACTCAGAGAAAAGGCGTCAGTAGTGGAAAGGTTTAATAGCATCATTAAGACGATAATATGGAAGTATTTTACTCAAAAATAAAACTAGAGAATGCGTATATGTATCGCCTAAACGTATTGATGCATACGATAATACTTATCACAGACCAGTTGTTGTCAGCAAGGAAGAAAATAGATTCATAGTATGGATGGACATATTTGGTTATCTGACAACTAATACTTATGGAACGCCTAAATATAAAATAGGTGTAAAAGTTAGGATCTCAAAATATGAATATATAATTTCTAAAAGCTATTTTCCTAACTTTACGGAAGAAATTTTTACAATCACACACGTAGTTTTAGGTGACGCTGCTGTGTATAAATTGGAAGACTAAAATGGAGAGAATATTGATTGGATAGTTTTTACGAGGAAGAGCTGTATACGACAAACAAGATGATGTGCAAAAGGTGAGAAAAATTTGAAACTAAACAATGGAACACTAAAACAAGAAGAAAAAAGTATTAAAAAACACGTTATCAAATATTCATATCAACAAAATTTAGTATTAATAAATGGAAACAATTATGTTTTGCAAACTTGATGAAATCAAAGTGGTATCGTAATGTAGGAAATTAAAAATCAGAAAAAACAATTAGAAAAGAATTACTTGTGAGTGTGAAAAAAAACTGTACATAGAGGTTCATTGCACAATAACAAGAAAAGCAAATTTCATAAAAGCACTCTTTCTAAATCTTGAAATTTTACTTCTTAAAATTCAAAAAATGTTGTATTGAAAAAAATAGTAATTTAATAAATGGTTCAAAATTTGCTCAGTCAAAAATACCAGTATCCGAAAGAAAAGGATGACACCCTCTTTTACTTCGTCTTCCAAAGAGAAATAAATAAACATAATTATCAAGCAGACAAACAAGTTTAATACCACCGTAATTCTCCAAGACTCATTTTAAAAAAGAGTTTAAACGAGTTTATATTTAAAGAGGGGGATAGTGAAGTTAACCAGGATTTTACTTGATTTTTGAGTTTGAACCATACTTTATGAAAATAATAAGTAGCCAAATTTGAGATTTAGAACCAGATAAAGTCCAGAATAATATATCGATTAAATTCGGAGTGAGAGAATATGACATATCAGCCTATATAGATTGGTATCACAGAACATTTCCTATAAATATAATTTAAAAAAATGAAATGGAAAGGCAAGTTTAATTGATGTTCGACGTTTCGGGTACCGACTTTCGTCCGGAAATAAATCATGATACACATTTTCATTGTCAAGGGAAAAGTATTTAACTGTAGATAGGTATCAGCCAAATAGTGGCAGATCCCTCATACATTTTCCAGAATAGATCACAAATACAAAAGCCAGCATTAATATTCAAAATAGAGACATAATCTGTTTTTTATGTAGTACAATATATTACAAACCCATCCACAGATAAACCATATAGGTCACAAAAATATAACCATAACAAATATAAAAACTTGTTTAAAAAATGTCCAATATACAAGACATAAAAATTTAACTTGAATTTAATATATATATATATATATATATATATATATATATATATATATATATATATATATATATATATATATATATATATATATATATATATATATATCTATATTTATATATATATATATATATATATATGATATATATATATGTGTGTGTGTGTGTGTGTGTGTTTGTGTGTGTGTGTGTGTACGAAAACGTAGACAAACTTTAAAAAAGCTAGTTAAATGACAAATAGAAAAGGAGAAAGCCACATTTATATGCTAATTGCAGAGGTCCTGCATATATCATGCGCAATTTAAATTACAAGAACCTTTCATTTATTCCACTACTTATTCATATTTTTTTGCTGGATACCATTCTTATTTGATTATCAAAACCTGGTAAAAAAAATTATCCAGATCAAGAAGTAGTAATAATTTCAATCTAGTCAACAGATTTGTAAAAGAAGGTAAAGAAGGTAAAGAAAGTTCCATAAAAAGAACAATCAGATTTCTATATAGTTATAGATTTATGGGCTAATCCCGAGAGCAACTTGCAAAAAGCTAAACGATGACACATTCGCAGAAAAAATTAAGAATCTTCAAGGAGCTGAAGGCAACAGCTCCATAAGCAAGGAACCAAACTCTTTGAGAAAAGATATTTATCCGTACGAATACATGGGTTCCTTTACAAGGTTTAATGAAATTAATTTACCACCAACTGAGAAATTCTATTAAAGAAACAGAGAATCAGAATATAACGATGAGGATTACTAGTACCTTAAATATGACATGAAAAATTTCAAATTGAATTCTCTTGGTGAGCTATTCGACTACAACGTAAAGAACGTTACGTTAATATTATGTGACATCTTTGATGAATTTAGAAATGCTTGCATGAATAACTACAAACTAGATCCAGCACATTATTTGTGTGCACCTTGATTAGCTCATGATAGTTTGAAAATAAATAAGGTTGAATTAGAATAGCTCGCAAATTATGATATGCTCCTAATGACTTAATCTGTAATTAGAGGATTAATCAGCTTGAAATCAAATAGGTATGCTAAAGTTAATCATGGTATTATTAAGATTACGAAGACCAAGCAAACAATAACGGAGAATACCATAATATAATGTCAGGGTCATTCATTATGTGCGTTACACAAACAATTTACAAGACTAGACCATGTGCCAATACACGTTTCTTAAAAATTGTACGTGGGCAAGCAAACTACAATTAAAAGCCATTAAAGAAACTGAAGGGTCTTGAGTGATAATAATGTATTTGGTCGTATTTTAAAGGTAGATTTATCAGCATCAGTACATTTGCGCGACTATTTCAAAGAATATCCTTTAGAACCAGAAGAAAAAAAACCTCATAATGAATGTGATTTATCCACATTCAGAAAAATTTGTAGCGGATGAAAAGAGTACAAAACCTTCAGTACCTAAACTATTGTGCACGCTAGAAAACAAAGAGAGATATGTAATCAAAAATGTACGTTCAGTTAGGATTAAAATTAAAAGAGATACAGAGAGTTTTTTTTGACTAAGAACCATGGCTAAAAAAAAATTGTGTTCCTCAGATAAAAAAAAATTCAAGGACTTTTAAAATATGAATTGAATTGCGTACCAATAAAAGAATTTTGTGAACTTAGAAGTAAGCTATATGCCTTTTAGACTGACAAAGTAGAAAAGAAGGCAAGCAAGGGTGTAAAAAGATCAGTGGTTGACAAGAATCCAAATTTAGAAGTGTACATAAATTGTCATTTTAAGTCAGAGTTATCTTTTTTAGCTATCAGAGATATTTCGTAATGTCTACTACTAAATACTAACCTTGTTAGGTTGATTGCTTTCTTTTTTTACACTCTCTAAATTCCCGCAATCATTTATCAAAGGCAAAGTATTAGTTTTCTGGTATGCACTAATAAGTAATTCTAACTGTTTATCTTATTTAATACTAGGCTCTATTACAATTGTAATGTCGTCTTTAAAAAGCCATTTTTGTTGTATGTATTGCTGTACATAAATCTTAGACAGATAATGACAATAAAATAGTAAAACTGACATTACGCTTCAGTCACATCTAGTGCAAACTTGCCACAATTTCTAATGCCACACATAATCATATTATGAAATTCGTATAAGTATATTGCTCAATTTGCTTAATATTCACGGAATTTAAACGTCATTTAAAATCAAAGCTGTATTTGATTTCCTCGCTATCATCAAATGGTAATAGGCTTGCTGGTATTCTACATGATTAAGAAATTCCTTCCATATTAGTTGTTGTGGTTTAATTTATAACGTTTTTCTGTGTTCGATGGTTTTATAGATGTGCCTAAATCATTAATGGAATATATCTTGTCCAAAAGAGGATGGGTAATTTATGTCTTGCTTTTTTATCTTCTAAGTTTCTTCTTCTTACAGGTTTTGTGATTATTTTACAGTCATATATAACACACGTTCCTATACCTTTTTGCTCTACTGCACAATTTTTATTGCATCTGTCACGCAAACTAACAAGCATACCTCAGACCCAATCATTATGAACTTGTTCGCTTCTTTCACTCATGTATTAGACTTGTATTTGTAAATCTATATTTGAAGAATCTAGAACACATTAGCTTTTATCAGTTTGTTCTGAATATTTCCCTGGGCATAAAACCCAAAATAAATTGTGTACGCTTCTACGTTTCCTTTTCTGTTTATCAGCAGGTGTATTCCTTGTTGAAAATTAACAAATTTATGGCCTGTTCCGTCGAATCAATTAGCATATGTTCTTCTTAAATCCAGCCATACTCAAATTGTGATCCGTCTAAACATCGTTAGCACTAATATTACTGAGTTCTGTGTTTCTTTATTCCTCGTTGAAGAAACATTTCGCTGCTTCTGTAAACTGTTGCTTTGTTTTGTACCCTGTAAATAAAACATGTTGGATAATCCTTCCACATTAACCATTATGTTTTCTATTGTTAAATTATAATACTTTACAGAACCAGTTTGTGTCTTTGTGTACAGTATCAAAACTCCCTTTAAACTCATTCATGTAGAATAAAGTATGATATTTGCCAAAGTCATATTAGCTGCTATATCAGTAATTCTCTCTTGTGATGTAATCATAAAGAAAAGAAAGTCCAGTCTTGTACTTTTCATTCACAGAATCAGCCATTGTATCAAAAGTAATTGCATCACACTGGAGGCAAATATTCTCCTGCACATAATCCTGGCTTGAACCTTCTATCTATTCGGCTGCTTTCTCTAATGTACTGTAAATCTAAATTCTTCCTCGATTTTTCATAAGTGATATCTTGTATCTATTTTGATTGTTCTCACAGACGACGGAACCACAAATCTTTAAACGTCATGAAAATGCTGTAATAAAAAAATTGTTATATCTGTAATAGGAATTCTTCTCAAAGTCCAACTACATTGTTTGCCGCTCTTTTAACCTTTAAATCGAACGATACGAAAGACTCCAACCTAGGTATTACCATCTGAAGCTTTTGTCCACGTTTATTGCTATTTGGGGTGCATGTGATTCAAGGATATGTTCGATTAAGATGTTTAACACCCTGTAGTGTTTCCTTTTATTTTATTCCTGTTTATGAGTTACATATCTTCCATATGTTGGCATCCTTTGTGCTATTTAATGCCTATAAAAAAATATCTATATGTTAAAGAGACTATTCCAACCTTGAAAGATATTATTAACTTATATAAGCACTAGCGCCCATTACAATAATAAGTTATCTGCTTATAATAAATCTCGTAAAGATCAATAAGTTTAGATTGCACAGGCTTCTCTAAAACAGCAATACAAGAAGAAGAGATGAGGGAAACGCATCGTGCAAATTAATTAAATTCTGAGTAACCAACCTTGTTCGCCACATCTTTTATTTATGTGGTCCAGTGACTTTGCTCTGCTTTCGTTGAACTCATTAGTCTTCTTCTGCATTTCTTCAATTATGTATCGGGTCTTATTCCCTCTTCATCAGAAACATTGGAATCAAATAACTTAAGCAGATGCTTACTTCCTGTGAATGCTAAACTGTTAGCTGTTGCTTCTCCGATTATTATTGCTGTTGTTTCCATTGTTTTTATTGCTTAGGCTATTTAATGGTGGTCCATTTTAATGCTGCTACCGGCTAATAATGTACAAGATTGTCGTGCGTTCTGTATTAATCAAACTTGTTAAAATATTGTTGTTTTAATTTGCCCAGAATACACATTATTGGCATCTAACAAAGTAGAAGCATTTTTATTTTTTGCCGATAAAAACTCAATTCGAAACCACCTTGAATAAAACAATATTAAAACTTGTTTAAAAAAATATACTTATCTTAAATACATAAGTAGTAGGCAATGTCTAAGGTGTACTTTGAAACATTAAAAGCAACGAGCTGTATTTTTCTCTCGGACCAGCACACCCAACAACATACACAGTCCTTTCAATTATATATGAATAATTTTGTACATACACTAAAGCGCCAATTGTCTTGTCTCTACCAATTTTTGTAATTCGAATACCATAAGCAATACACTTCAGGGTAGTTTTATTTCATCAAATTTATCTAGCTTCGTTTAACTTTCTTCATTGTTGTTATTAGCAGTAATTTATTCTTAAGTTTTCTTCATGTTCAGTTCTAGGTTGTAAAATATATCTGGAATTAAACAGTTTTTGTCACATTCATATCTATGATAAAATAAAACATTATTTCCTGATCATTTTAAATATTGTAGTACCATTGACAAAATCTATTCTCTGTAATGAAATGGATAATTTATAGGCTAGGAGAAATATATCTTTTTTCAGGTTGTCCCTCCACGTTTATATAACTTTCCCTTTAAGTAATTAAAATTAAAAGTTAACATTCAAACAACCAATAGATACCGATTTCCCTGTTAGGGCTTCGCTTTTTACTTTGTATCCTTTTGCACGCTTTGTACGCACTGCTATAAACTTCTTCAAAATCTATTATTCCACGTTTTTCTTGCACTCCACTAAAACTGTGTTTTCAGCTCTTCGTTACTTTGACTTTCTATGTTACCTACTTTCTTTCTGATTGTGTTCATTGTCTCCTTGTATCTGCTGTACTGAGTAACATTCACATTAAATTCATCGTGACCTATTTCATTATGGCTTATGTTTTAGTAACCGTATCGATAATGTTAGTGTTACTCATAGCACAGGTTAAAATGTTTAAACTTTACTATATAATAGCTTTTCTTTGAAAGCTTTTGCAACAAACCCAAGTAACGTTACACCAAACCCACCTAAAGCACGAGGAATAGCATATCATGTTGTTATTCCTGCGACTGCTAAGCCAGCGGCTACAATACCATGCCACCTACCTAATGCAGCCAACATGACAACCTCTACTCAGTTTTAAAATAAAAACAAAATAAAAAAATAAAATATAGAAAATAAAAATTATATGCTGCTTTGTACTTTTTTCTGCCACTGCTGTAATATTCGATCTCTTAAACCAAATCAATTATAATTTAGTTAATTTTTATGAACCTGAAACTAATACTGTTGGTGTAGTAGTTAGTATTTGATACAATAGTTCAGCTATACTAAACGGTGGTGCGCGTGGTATTTCGTGTTCCATTGAAACATATGACACAGACAGTTTAGACCTAGTGCTTGTATCAGATTTGTTTAGTTGTGGTAGGTATTATGCCTTTTTTTTACCTGTATTTTTATCATTTGCGGGGGGGGGGGGGGGCTTGTATGTCAACACTGATATATAATTATCTTTATGTCCACTAGCACTTATTTTGCTTGCGCTATTTAATTAATTATTTTGTCTGTAAGAGTCAAATGTGCTATCAAATCATCAATTGTAAACCGACTCAAATCGGAATAACTAATTGTATGACTTCTTCTAAATCAATGTTATTTGGTGAATCTATTGACATCTTCAATATTTTCTTCAAAATGCATGCTGTGACTAAATGTAAGAGCTGAATTTAATGTAAAACAGTTTTAATCATGTTGTAGGCTCATTTGTCATTTATTACTTTGAATTTTATGAATTTGTTCACCTTTACAACATTTTTAGGAAATATATTTGCCTATTCCTTAACTATTGTGGCTACTTTTTGGGTATTACATTTATTACATTTTAAAGGTCAAGCAGTTTTTAAAACAGTTCCTTTGTATGCATCAATTCTAAGCCTAATACTACAATTACATTGGCTCTCAAGTAATACGTTTTTTAAACTACTTTTATCATCTTGAGTTCTCTCACTTACAATTGCGTTCGCTATCAAGTAATACATTTTGTTTAAACTACTTGTATCATTTTGAGTTCTCTCAGTTACAAATTTAGTTTTATCTTACTCATGCTTTAGCTTTGCTGCTTTGGCTTTTTCAAATTCCTCTGAATGTTTGCCAATTTGTTTTTTAAGTTCAGATCTACGTGTGTCTTGTTTCTTTTTTATGTGCTTCTCTCTCTAACATTAGAAAAAAAATTTAGTTTTGCTTTCATGAATATGTTTGCTTATGTCACCTTACCTTTCATTTAATTTGCAACGCAATTATCAGTTAATGTAAGTTTAATTTTAAGATTAGTTTCAAGTTATTCAAGTCATGTTTCAGTTTGCTTTTATTTCATCTTTATTTCACCTGAAATTACTTTTGAAAATTGTAATGCTTCATTTCGGTAGTACAAAATTCATTGAAAATAAGTTGTATAAAATACATTGATAACAGGACATACCCAAAATGAAATCAAGATGAAGTTATAACGGAGTTCAACGAAAACGGCTATTACTACAAATCTTGTAGAAAGGAATACAGCAAAAAATGGCGATGAAATAATAATGGATTGTTTAAGAATTGGTAAAACGAAAATAGAGAGCAATGGAATAAATACATGAACGATTACTATAAACAAAGGTACTACAACAATGAAAATTTCAAATTAATTCATAATACAAAAGCTAAAATTCTACAAAACAATAAAACAGAATATTAAATCAGACAAAACTCGGTGTTCCATCAATTGAATTCTACAGAAGATCGTTAAACTTCACACAACCTGAAGGTACTAATATAAAGGGCCTAGATATAGACCATGTTATTTCATGTTCTGCTTTTGATTTGTCTGATCATGAAATAGAGAAGAAAACAATGCTTTCACTGGTTAAACGCAAGACAAAGGAGAGCTAGCTATAACGAGTTTAAAAATGATCAAAAACATAAGTAGAATAGAACAATAATAAAATAGAAGCTTTAAAAACTGCTAACTTTGTAACTGATGAAATTTGGAATCACATTTATTCATTGGTTGTTTTTTTAATTGTTTCGTCTATGTTGTATACTATTGTAATAGTTGTTATTGCTAGTGTCAGTGGAATTAATGTATCATTACAGAACACCCAGTCTACATTTAATTAACATAAATTACAAAACAACCAGTACACATTTAGATAGGATCGATTACAAAACATCCAGTACACATTTAATCAACATTATTTTTTTTTCTATATTTGTACCCTCTTCACTATTTAAAATGTACCTCTTTAGAAGTTCCCAAGCATGCACTCAGCGCAGATTGAGGTAATCCTAACCTAAAAGATAAAGATTCAGTAAAGTATCTGATACTATTTCATGTCACGTAATCATCTTTGAACTATTTCTAAATCATTCAAATTAGAAATTAGAAGATTTTTACTTACTGGTGATATCACTGCAAGAATAACATCTGACAATGATTTACATATTTCAGCTGATCTTGCATCTAAAAAATCTCATATTTGTTGTATTCTTTTGTATCCATATGGAACTCATTGTCAGTTAAAGGCTTACAAGTTATCTCATTGTACGTACCATTTGCAATGCTTATTTTTAATTTCTGTTGTGACTCTTCATTACTGTGTTGAACTTGTTTGCTTCTCTCACCGTTTTATTCTGCAAAGCCAAATTCTTGCACAAGTTGTGTTGTTCTTTTTATCTATTTAGATAGTGCAAAATGGCAGAAGGTACAGATTTTAATGCATTTGATAATGCTGAATATGATAAAGATATATATGGTGAACGAAACACAGATGCAATAACTGAAGCTCATATCACAAATAATTTATTTAATGGTGAATTTCAAACTCCTCAACAAAGTGTAGGTGTTGCAGATCAATATTAAGAATGTATACAAGACAATTTAAGCACAGATGAAACACAATATCAGCTAATATGATTCAATTTAAAATGATAAATAGAACATTGCTCTACAAAGAGATAGGCAAAAAGCAAATACAAATTCTTTAAAGTATGTAATGCCAATAAGATGTTAGCATTTCTATATCTCTGAAAAATGGTGGAATAACTTTTCTAAGGTCTTTAGATTGAAGAACAGAAAAGTAAATAAATGGATGCCACCAAAAAATAAACCTACAGGTAGGAATTTACAACAACCTTTAGAGTCTGTGTTCATCTTACGCAGCCAATAATAGTTCCCAAGGAAATACACATGCAAATATTAAATATTTTGGATGATGCAAATGAATTGAGTAGTAAAAGGAAATGCTAACTTTAGTTAATAAATTCATACACTAGAAGTTTAAAGTAATGTGCCTTCCAATTCTAAAACTTCAGAAAGATTATTTAATATGCTAGAGTAAAGACAATTAAGGGGTTCTGTGAATGCAGTTGGAGTAACCAGTTCAAAAATAGAATAAATGAAAAATTACACATTAAAATGCACAGCAAGCAGACAGAGGCTATAAAAAGACATTGTGAAAGACACAGATTGAACTAAGAATACAAAGTTAAACAAAACTGTTGCAAAATACTGAAAGCAAACAAGCTCAAATAGTTAGACAATTAATAGGTTTAGAAAATAATTTTAAAGAAAATATCTACAACATGAATCTTAAAGTTAAGGAAAAGTTACCATTATGCAAAAGGTTAAAACAACTGTTCAAACAGACAGGTGTGACAATTGGTACTGTTTTTACAGCTGCTTGTAAGATTGCAGCAACCCTTGGCCTAACAATAAACAAGCTTTGTAAATGGCTTGACAGGTGTTGCTGATAACGGTGATAATGATAGTTCATTATTTGACAGAGTAAAACAACAGATATAAAATACTGCCAACTATAGCAGAATTGCCCGGTCATAGGCAGTGTGATAATGTGGCTTGTAATGTTAACTGGACAAAGTTATTTCTTCGTTGGCTGATAATGTCATTTTGCTAATTTTTGCTTTAATTAGTTTGTTGTATGCAGTTTTGATCTAAGGTGTGAACACCCAACAAAAAGAAATAAAAGAATGAGGACTCAAAAGAGTAAAATAATTGTTTAAAAAAGTAAACTGCTTTGGCTCCCAAAACCATAGATATAATTATAAATGCTTGCTTATTTGTCTCATGGTCTTTATCTTTTAATTCATGCACTGTATGAGAAGTGATTACAACACTCTCACCATGTTTATCCATCTTCTATGCATAATTCTTATTCTTCTGCTTTACTTTGTAATCTATATTTTGTCCAACTGTTACTGACTGTTTATTAGCTGCTGGCATTCCATTTTTTACCACATCGATATTTACAGCACTGGTTATTCCTAAATTAAATGTATATTTTTAAATTATTGTTGTACCCAATAATGCTACCTGTTTTCATCACTATATTACTGGGTAATAAAAATATACCATCACCACTAATGGCATATTTCCAGTCTAATTTTTGAATCTGCAACATATCCTTGTTAACCCCAAAAATATTTTTCAAACAACTTTTTTACAGTGTCTTGAACAGTGTAAACATACGGTGTAATAGATGTTCTATTTTGCACTTGTGCACCTAAAATACATACCACATACAATCTGATACTTTAATTTGGTCTAGAGATTCCCTCCTCTGTTAAACTGTTGTTATCTTGCAGAAAGAAGTAAGCCCTATTTTTTACACCCAACGTTAACATTTTATTAATTTATTCAGCTGGCATTTTTCTCCAGTATTCCAATGTTCATGTCGATAATTATAATGACATTTGTAAGCATTTAACACATCAGCAGGTGTAGATTCTTCAAAATCCTGATGTACCATTTTATGTTCTTCAGGTCCATTTTGAAGCATTCTCCTTCCTTCACTTTCATCGCTAGGATTGCTTCCAAGGTATCAACTGACAAAGTTGATCTGCATTTTGGGTGTTGTTTTGCAACAAATGAGAACACCCTCTCACAAGCTGCATTTGAATGTGAAACAATAAGCACTGCCTTCATGATGCTGGACAACAATTTGTATTTCAACTGGCCATTTGCATCCTTGAGTTTACTGACAAGATTCCATTGCTTGTCAACTCTTTCAGTGTTTAAGATCTCAGGATTCAATTCGTCCATTTGGTAATTCAAAAACCCTGCTTCCAAGTTATCTTGCCAGTTGGTTTCCCTGGTTTCCATACACACAAATCTCATTGGGAACAACGTCAAACTGCTGAAATCATTCATCATTGTTTCTGACACATCAGCAACTGCACTGTGCTTCAAAAGTGCATTATTCAAGGGAAACCTTTTAAACTTTGTAATTGCAAACACTCGTGTAATAGTCCCTTACATCTTTATAGAATTCCGAGTGGCTACTTTCATACAGCTTATTTTCTGTCATGTATTTTCTTGTTTCTGAACCTACTGTAAGCATATCATCTGACTTTTGTTTCTTACAGTCATGCTAATCAATGTCAGTAAGATCCTAAGCTTGTGAAATTTCTGTAGTCTTTATGAATCTGACCAGCAATTCTTGAATAAGTCAAGCATGTTTTCTCTAGGCTCTTCTGTTGCAGGATTAGGTTATGTTTGTTAAATAATGGAATCATGTGGTCTAGAAATAAGCAATAAAGCTTCACCCTCCAAGACCTCAAAACCTTACACACACTCGTAGCCTTTCCCTCTCTGTAACTGATTCTTTTAGGGCCCATCCTGTCATTCATAATTGATGGTGTCTGAAATCCAGACATATGGTTTTCATCCGATTACTGGGATTTAGCTTTCTCTAAGGCACATTCCTCAGGTTTTGTTTTCTCATTCTTTCATGCTGAGACAGATCTGGGGGTAGTACTAGTTTGACTTCTAGATTTATCACAGCTCGAAGTTTTACTGCACGTACTTCCACAGTCTTTTTTCATTCTTTGTTACTGGACACATGAGGAACTTTATCTTTTGTACTATACACCTTCTCTGACCTAATTATGGCTTCTGACCTTTTACCTGTAACTTCTTGTTTCTTGGCTTTTTTCTCAAAATACAGTTGTAAAGGTTCCCACTATTCCAGCGTCTCTTTATACCTTCACCAAGAGACAACCATCTTGTTACACAATGCTTCAATATCTTTTTCTGCTCTTTTCCACAAAGAGTGTGAAGACCTTTCAGTTCCATTTGTCTATTCCCACTTTTATCCAAATAATATATGTCCACTAACAAGTCATCAAAACTCACAAGCAGTTTATCAGCCCCCTTTTTAGCTGCAAAATATATCATATGGCATGAAGATCCACTTAAATACACTGAGGGATTCACCTTTGTTATATCTCTGAACACACCTTTATTGCAGCATGTCATCACTGAAGCATTATCTGATTCAAATGCAATACAGTTATTCTAGCTTACATTTCTCCTTTTCAAATCATCATCCAATAATGTGAAAATACAGGCTCCATCACATGTTGGAACTGACAAATAAGCTTCAGTTACAACCCCCTCTGTGTGATCAAAATATCTAACAACAACTGGATACAACTTATCAGAATCATTGCTACCATGAGTTGCTATACTGTATGGTTGGGATGAAATATTATTCACAATGCCTTCCTGAATTGACTTGCAGTGTTGTAATACAATGGCAGTAGTTTTTGTTCAACCACATTGATAACTATTTGCTACTGATGATTTGAGAAAAATGCATCTGAATAGTTTAGAAGCATGGTCTGATGCAGCAACTGCAACATTATGCTCAACAAAAATGTTGATGAACAAAATAATACACAAAAATCTGACTGAAACAAATAATGATCACACGTTCTCTCAGGGATGGTGCTGGCTTTAAAATAGTTGTCACCAAAAAAATCGCAAATCTCAATATTTTATCGCCAATTTTCAAAAAGTGTCGCCAAGCAAGGAGTAAGTATTTTTCCATGTCTATTAATGTAGTATGCAATAAAAATTGAAAAAGATGGAGTATTTATTACTTTATTGACAGCAAACAACACGATACCACAATATTACAGAATAAATCATTGCATGACTGTTTTGTACGCTTATTTATCATGTTTTGCACTATTAAAATGTTGTTTCTTAAAAAAAATAAAATTGAATGTCACATGAGTATGTCATGATTTTACGGCTGCCCTCTTGCTGAATGCAGTTTCAAAGTCGAAGTCTCATTTACATTCGTACGTGCCGATTCTCTCTCTTTGATGTACTTAACTTCAGACAAATTGGGTTGTTCCACTTAGTGTACTTTACCTATGCAAATTAGCCTAATGGGCTCTCCCTCAGAAGTGCTCAAAGGATTTGACATGACACATCACCCTAGCTATTGTGAGCCAATTCAATAAATGAAAGGTGTCTGTTTATCTCTGACCACCTTACCTTTTAATTGTCTTAAATAGTTGTATAAACTGACCGACTTTTATCATATTAAATGATATCCAGTTTATTCCAGACTCAGTATTTGTAAATTTCTTGTGTCAGCTGAACAGTAGAATGTTATGCTGCTTGTCTTAGCTAGACCAGAACCGTGTATATTTCAGTGTCATAGGGTCACATCCTGTCATGTGCCTCAAAGCCTTATTATGTACATATATCAATATAGTTTTCTAAAGTTTCTAAAGACTACCATTCAAGACTAGTTTTCTTTATAATATTTTCTTCTTTTTTTTTTACCACAATGACACACGGATAATCGCACACGGAAAATCGAGAGTATGCCTCATATGTGTATATGATTTATTGAAAATAGTTTACCTCTTATAGGGCAAGAAAGCCTTATACATGAATACATTTGCGTAAAATCAATTTATGTATGAGAATAAACAGTAACCTTGGAAATATTCAATCGGGATGGACCTAATCGTTTGAATGTAAAATTCTTGAAGATTGTCCGAAAAGTATGAAACTCACCCACGCCCCCTTCACACACACACACACAAAATTCAGCCCCTGTTTTGCAATTATTCCTGTAATAGTAGCAATTCCAAATGTAACAAATGTTTCGACCACCTCTTCCTCAAAAACAGTACGTAATTGTAATTTAGGGAAGATCCCTAGACGCTGTGGAGACAACTTCTGAAATTTTCAGTCGGGATATCATAACATTCATTTTTTCATTTGCTTCGTATTTATACAGAACGATTCTGGTACATTTTTCCAAACAAAAAAAAAAAAAGGTTTAGCAGTCGTTTGGTCGATAGTAGCTAGCCGGGTGGCATGACTATTGGAGTGTATCACCACATACAGTACTCAGGCCAGATGTCAGCATAAGCGGTCAATATGAACAAAGGATTTGTTTACGTAACGATAGATTCCAGTGCATTGTATAGCCAAGTTTGCGGCCTACTTTCATGGTGCCTTTGAATTCCTCCACTCCAAACCCAAGATTGTATATACAAGTTTTAACAGCCAAAAACATTGTCGCAAAAAAAATCGCCAGATGGTATATTTTGTCACCAATCAGGAAAAGAAATCGCAATTTGCGACATTGGCGATGCCCAGCGCGATCCCTGGTTCTCCCTGTCCTATTTCTTGACTTTGATACCAACAAAAGATCAATGACGTAGCCTGAATAGCTCTAAAAGAAAGGCATGGCTGTTTAATTGTTTATAAGAGATATTTGGGTCTAGTCCACTTGAGAAAAAGGTCAAGTGTACACAAAATAATTTGTCCAGATCATGTAAGCAAATTGCATGCTCACAAATCCTATTTTGCAAGTGAACCATGTAATAATTAATATTCAACTATAAGATCCAAAAGAACAGGTTACTTGTGTAAACATCTATAGAGTATTAGAAGTTTTAATGAATACATACATCTCACTAGAACTGATATCAATAATTAAAAGATATCTATCTCCTCATAGCCAAAATTGGAGGATTCCAAAACCTGTGATCTATTATTATACATTCTTTTAGTATAATGTCAATCAGCATAAAAATCAGACCCAAAACTAGAGGTCCCTGAAGCAGGGGTTCGCAATATGGAGAGCTCTTTGCTCATTAAAACTAGAATGACTCCTAGCATCTAATGAAAAACATACCTAAAAGGATATTCTGTGTCTTTGTCAAAATCCTGCAACAAAAATGTCTGGTTGGTCTTGTCAATCATGAAAAGACCATCTGCCGCCTTTAAAAGGTTACTTTAAATTTCATCTGACATCAGAAATCCCCCAGTAATCGACTCCTCCACAATTGTCTGCAATAGACATTTATATATAACAGAAAAAAAGATAGAAGAAAGTTACCTATATGAAGAAGAAAATAATGTCATCAAGAGCAATACATGTCATCTACTGATATGACATTAAACAGTTACATCTTCAAGACATTCTGCAAAGAAGCAACATTTACTGCTCACATGGGTCCTGCATTAAAATGATCTACATAAAAGTGATATCCTGTGGCATTTACTTGTGCTTCAGACCTGATTATCATGACAGATGTTGATCCATCATTAATTAATAAATGTTCCAGCTGTAATTTTAGCCACCTATCCATAGCTTCCATCCTAATAATGACAGATGGACCATCTAACATCAACACTTTTATTAAACTACACAAAGTATGCATGTAACTTCTTTCAATGTATACTAGGTAATTCTCCCCTTCTATACCAAACATAGTTTGCATGAACTGGCTGATGAAAGGTCACCAATTCTTGATGCATATGTTTTACAGAGACCATTTTTTCAATTATTCAGAGTTTTCATAAATCCCACTGTTTACTGTTCATGTCAACAGTTCATAAAACTCATGGGTTTGATATGCAAGGACCTCACTGACAAACATGCTATTGCTTGATTATATTGCAGTAGTGCATTCTGACACACTTCTGTAATAGTGTTGATTCGACTAAAGAAATGAGTAGAACCTGGGATGCTGAATCTATACTGAAAAAGAACCTGTCCATAAAATCAATACCTAGAACCAGTCCATACTTTTGTGCAATTTGGGGGAAGAAATCATACCAACATCTCTAATGTTTTTATATGTGAGCAAATCGCTGCAATTTTAATAGATTGTAGATCCCTTTTCATGACAACAAAATAAGCTGGAGTTTCAACATTCCAAATGTGCATATAATGCCTTGTTTTAAATCTTGACAAAATTTAATGGAACAATGTTTGTGTTGATAATTAAAAAATAATCTAAATTATCTATTTCTGCAATTGTAAAAAAAAAAAAAATTTTATTCTACAAGAGGAGAATGCAGTGAATTCCGACAAGAATTCAAGGAATTTTAAGACTTTATATACCTAGCACCTAGTGTGAATATGGATGTGCATTTCCCATTTTTATACTAGTACTAACTAAAAAAAATACAATGTATATGCAAAAAACCACAATAGCAGTCCTTAATTAATTCAAATCAAGTAAAGTTCTTATGGGTTCAATACATAGTTATAATCCCAAAGCACGCATGATGCGATGTCTGGTGGAGGAGCCATCTTTTGTGCATCTCTACCACTGCCTCGTTATATCCATGAGTCTGCTGAAGTCATACTTTTCCTCACCAACACTACTGCATTTTTTCAACAAGTCTGATGCTCTGATTCCTTTCTGTAAAGAATTCAGATAATTTGTATTGAAATATTTACATACCAAATAACACAATATCACATTTGAAGCATGATTTTAAACTGCCAAATGGACAGACATAAATGTGATTTTGTAAACATGAATTTTCATATATCCAACTATGTCATAATGAAATGGAGGATGGGTGATGGTGGTTACTGGTGGGAAATTATCAAATGCTACTAACATCTAGTCTCTGTGCGAAGAATATCCTCAGTTGGGAAAGCATTTGGAGGTTATTAATGCCTTCAGAAAGTATCAAGAAGCAATTAACAGGCTTTATTTTACTGCACCCAGAAGAATGCAAGTTTGCAGAAGAAGCAACTGTGTACTATGACTCAGAACATAGTTTTAAATTGCTGATCTGGAGAAACCAAATTGACAGAAAATATCCAGAACTGACATCTAGTACTTAACAAAATTGGGGCATTTCTCTTGTACCAATGAAAATGATTACATAAGAAAATCATTTCCGGTGTAAAAAAAACACTGAAATTTTACAAAGTTATTACCATCAGTAAAGGGAAGATTAATATCAAAATCTAAACAATAGTCACATTTTACTAATAGAGCAAGGACTGTTCTATGAAGACAAATTTTGTCCACAAAACAGATATACATTTCACTGTCTAAGTTCTATGAAGACAAATCCTGTCCACAAAACAGATGTACACATCACTGATCAGTGACTGTTGACAAAGACAAATTTTGTGAACAGAAAAGATATACATTTCACTAAGCACTTAGTGTTCTACAAACACAAATTGTGTCCACACAACAGGTGAAGTTATTTCCTTAAGCAGGGACTTTTTTTATAAATCCAAATTTTTTCCATAAAACAGATATGCATTTCATGGAGCAGGTACTGTTCAATGAACACAAATTCTGCCCATAAAACACATGAAGTTATTTCACTAAGCAGGACCATTTTATTAACAAAAATGTTGTCCACAAAATGGATGTACATTTTATAAAAAAGGTACTGTTCTACAAGCACAAATTCTGTCTACATAATAGATATACCTTTCACTAAGCAGGGACTGTTCTATAAAAACCAGATTTGTCTGCAAAAAAGATGTACAATTCACTAAGCAGGGACTGTTCTATAAAAACAAGATTTGTCTGCAAAAAAGATGTACAATTCACTAAGCAGAAACTGTTCTATGAAGACAAACACTGTGGACAAAACAGATGTACATTTCATGAAAAAATGTACTGTTCTGCAAACACAAATTTTGTCAACAGAACAGATATACATCTTATTGAGTAGCGATTGTTCTAGGAATACAACAGGGTTAGACAAATCCATTGACTGGGAGCCCATAACAACCAAATATCAATGCTGGGCAACGATATTTCCCAATATGCAAGCTTAGTTGAGCAACCCCAAAAATATTTTTTTTTAAATGATCATCTTAAATATTATAATTGTATTTTATATTTTTTCCAGCGACTAACATTTTATCAGTAAATTGCCCTCAGGGTAAATTTAGCAGGTGCCTGAGTTATCTCCATGTAACTCTGAAGTTGAGTGTTGGGTGATTTCTAACATAAAAAGTGACACTAATCCAATGTGTCAGCTACTCATCATCTGATTAAGCAATCACAGTCCATACTACTAGCCCCTTGGGTGGCCAACAACTAGAAAGCTGACAGACAATATTACTCCACGTTATGTTACAGATCAATACCAATAGAGGTTCGGGGGCTGATTTATCAGACTGCAAAACAGCAGCTAAAAAGGGAAATTGTTGATTATCTTTTATGGCTGATCTCAAACGGATTAAATAAGTGTGTCAACATGTGTGACACTCAGCTTCCAAAATGGCTGGGGTATATCCTAGGCTTTGTACATATCATCCCAATTCTCTAAATTGATTTTTAACACAAGCTCCAAAGTCTGGGCCCAGCCCTTGGGTGGGTGGGTGCGTGGGTGGGGTTTTCAAAATTTACTTTAATACTACTTATGGCTCCAGGGATTGATAATAACGGTCCCTATACATCTTTCTTTTCTATGTCTAATTGATTAAAAATAACTAATGCAGCTGAAGAAATATATACAAAAGAAAGAAATGTGCACTAGATCTTCAAAATATCATTTTTAGGCCTATATTCACAAAACGGCATGTAGACATTATGCAACAATTTGAAATAGGTTTCATGTATGTGGAACATGGATCTACATAGCAATATTAACAATCCCTTTTTGATTTTTCCTACCTTCAAAATATTCTTTTATGTCTAAATTCTGAACTTTGCCTTAAGACATTATGTAACAGCTTGGAATAGCCTTCCTTACTGTGAAATATGCCTCCACCCCCAGAATTTTATTTTCCTTGGTGACAATCTATTTAACAAATAGTTCTTAAAGAAAATGTTTTGATTCAGTCTTTACCAGCAACAAACAGTTAGAAATATAATCCAAAAAGTAATAATAATGGTTAAATATAACTAATTCAACTGAATAAATAAATCTTTACATAAAGAAATTAATAAATAATGAAAAGAATTAAAAATAAAAATATTATGTTAAATATATTAAATTATTTAAATATATTTTAAATATATTTTTCCAAAAATATTATTATTTTATAGTGTATTTACTGAGCTGAAGATTACTTTTTTTTGCGTGAAACAAATATTAAAAAAATTGTATGCCTTTAAATACTAAATGAAGGCTAAATATATAAATAATCAAATAGGTTTAATTGTGTTTGAAAACAAATATGAAATAATTACACAGCTGGAATAAGTACTATGCTTGAACAATATGAATGGAATATTGTTCAAGTAAGAAAACCCTTCTTTCTTCGTTATGTCGTATATTTCCATCATGGCTAAGTGGTTTGGGTTTGGCCATCCAAGTTGCTTCATATAGAACCAACCATTTCTAAAGGTATCACTGTATTTAGATGGCTGCTAAATAAGAATTTATTTTTAAAAGAGTCTTTGTCCTTATACCTAATGTACACTCAAATTATACAGCATAGATATATATATATATATATATATATATATATATATATATATATATATATATTACAAATGTAAAACATGCTGAGGATGTTGACATTGTATAACATGAATTTTTTTTAAAAGGACAAACAATCGCCATGGACTCACCCAAAAAACTGCAAAAATATCAACATTTTCATGCATCTAATGCTATAACTTCATATCATACAAAGCATAAATTATTCCTGTACACTTATGAAAATCTCTAACAATGCTTTCTATTCAAATCTGACTTTAAAACAAGCCAAACACATCACCATGTTCTTGCACACACAATTTCTCTAGAAAAGGCTTATTTCACACTGTTGCCCAACACTTGCATTCAGTGGAAAAGACCAAGGACATTCTGATTGCACTTCATTGGAGGATGGAGCCTAGATGGACTCAGGTCACAATTATTACTTCTGGGTCAGTACTCATGTTTGTAGTTCAATCTATTTGTAGAGCATATTTTCCTATCCTTGGCTAAGAGTTAGGCATTCTTGGTATTGATTTAAAGGAATTTTCTTATTCTTTAGAATATGAACATTATGGTGTTATTGTGGTGTGATTGTCAATGAGTATGGTGACAGTGCATAGTGAGTAATCTGGTATTCATGTGTGTCCAAAAGTGAAATCTGTGGCACATGGCACGTTGTTTTGTTTACAGGTTAGCCGCTTTTAAATAAATACTGGTTAACCTGTGACAACAACATCACTGTGAGTTCATCTTTGAAGATACTTTAGATCAACATATTATTTATTTGTATTTGGACACAATGGAAAGTTCAGTACTGACAAACAAATGTATACTTGTATATAGCCTCTTCTACATAAGATACTATGGATATCCATAAATTTCATAGTTGTTTGTATCAAGCCATCAACATGTTGGTTATTAATGCTGATCTACGTAATAATTAAGATCAGACATAAACAACCATCCTGAAAGAACATGTAATGGCCGACATGTCACAATTCCATCCAGTAAATGGGGCGGAGGTTCCAGCATAGTCCACAAGAGTTCGTCACAGAAGAAATTAACAGTATTGGACAATGGATAGACGGTTTGGGAGGGTGGGGTCCAATGTTATACTGTTACAGGTTGGACCCACTCCCCCACCCCCAGCCGTCTATCCATTGACCGATACTCTAAATTTCTTTCGTAACGAGCCCATGTTGCAGTCTGCAAATACTACTACTACTACTAATAATAATAATAATAATGGTAATACTTTTAGAATCACTGCTGTCTCTATGTCTGGATCTATTTCAAACAATCGAACTTTATTGTTGCAAATAAAACATTGGTATAAAAAGACTAAGCCACGCCTGGTTAAGTACAGTGTCGAGTAAAATGGTATTCACACCCCAACCCCACATACCCATGCATCGTAAATAAACATGCTGCACAAAATTCTATGAGGGCATAGCACATAATTTAAAGAATACTTACACGTAGAACTCATCGTAGTGCATCACTTCCTCCACACTGTTTACCACTCAGATATTCGAATACTTCAAGTTGTAAGCCAAGCTGATCAAAATGCGTATTTACTCGTTATACATTGCGCAATTAAAACATGGTGGAGGCCGTTACCTGACCCTCATAACGACGAGACAAAGGAGGAGATAGAGTGGTCAGGGAACCAGTCTACGAACTATGTGTTTTTATTCCCCTCGGTGAATCAGTTTATCCAATCGTAGAAGTAATCCGAATAAATTAGGTTTCTTTGTTGTGGAGAATTTCCGGGGAACAAAATGCATGATTTTTTTAAATAATAATATGCAACAATAAAGTTCGATAGTTTGAAACAGATCCAGGCATAGAGACAGTAGTATGATTACTGCGCCCACACGCATCTTAGGCATAATTTTGTCTGGCAGAAATAGCCGAGATATCGCCGAAAGGGGGAAAGGCTTGCGTTTGCACCGTGATCATCACTTTGTGTCAAAAATGACCTTCGGACGTGAAAAATACATGTATAAATTTGGGGTTGGGGTGCATAAACTTCTTTTGCTATGAACTTCCATTGACTTGTCAGGTCAAGTGAATGATATCCTTATGTTTTGTTTTATTATACCTATCCAGATCACAGGGGCTCGTATTGGACCTTTTTGACCCCACTTGTGTATTTTATTTTTTATTAAGTTTTATATTAGGCAGGTGGATGTGGCATTAAATTTGTGCATAAAATATGTCCCTTGCACCCCGAGCATTCAGACCACCTGGGCTATTTGTGCGAGACAACTATGTGCGCATGTTTGACCTCGGGGTTGCGAATGACATATGACTTTCTTTCTCGACTTGACGGAAAATGTCGATGGTGTTCGGATCTAACAGGTCACCAATCGGAATATTCTTGGCCTAAAACGACTTGAGGGAAATGACCGAGGAAGATTCCGATTGCCAGGACACGAGTCAGAGTAACAAACTTTGGAAACTGCGCGCAGATTCGTCGTTTATTGACGATAAGGAAGGAAATTATGGGTTAAATGTTGAATTACAGTTAGTTCAGAATGTCCAACATGGAAGAAGAATTAGGCAACCTTGAATATGACAGGACTCTTGGAGAAGGGTCTTATGGCAAAGTATATCTCGTCAGAAACAAGGATACAGCTGAGAAGGTTTTACCACGAAATTCTGCTTTTTATGTTGAATTCAACTTTCTATCTCAGTTTAAGGGCAATACACTGCAGTGACAATAACCAAATATGGAAGCCAAAATACTGTTTATCAGATGGTCATTCTTCCTGGAGTATGTCGAAAACAGTCCTCAAATCCGAACAATCAGACCCATTTTTTGTGATTCTTTTATTTTCTTTTGATCACATCTGGTACGAAGTACATGGCATTTTGTTTTCACAAAACACTTTACATTTGGTTGTCTCAAAAGTTGTTCCACAGAGTGGTCAGTATTTGCTTATACATCTGCATAGCATTTACAGTTGATTCAACAGTGACTGGACATATCAGCCCATGACATACTCTGCACATTGCAGAGTCGATCTAGTTGGCCATTACAGATTCGGTCCATATATATTTAATTCAGAAATCATTACTGTCACGGTCGGCCCATACTTTCAAACAACATACAAAAAAAAACAAAAAAATTTTTTTTTTTAAAAATATCCTTACCTATGATTTTGTATGGCTTCGTAACACTTGTTGTTATTGAACAATACATATTTATTATAAACATGATATTTACTGACTAATTAGTTAATCTTCAATGAATATACAAACTTTACAGGTTTGATTAACCATGATAAGTAAAACAAGCAATACTGTAAACAATTGTAGAATGCGCATGTTGTTTGTTGAAGAATTAGACAAAGGATTGTTATAAAATCAAAAAGTGAGAAAAACTGACTTTCTTTTGTAAATGGGCGTTTTGAGTAAAATTAAACATAAAAAACATGAATATATATATATATATATATATATATATATATATATATATATGTGTGCAAAAAACTAATTCAAAATAAATACATTGATTATAAAACCGTAGTTAAATGCCTTAAGAGTTGGCCCAAAGGAATGAAGGTGGGATATAATGGTGGCTCTATAGAGAAGATGAATTAATATTGTTGCCTGCACTGTACCTAAATAGCTTGAGACTGCAGATGTGAACTATTGTTAAGATGAATTCACACAAGCTGTATGTAATGGTACTCAGATATCACGAGTCAAATGGAACTTTCGCCTATCTTTTGGTCTTCTGTTGGCATTAGTGTCATATTCATCACAAGTCCATTTCCCGAAAAAATCAAACAGATTTTGCAGACTCACTTTTATGAGTCTATATATTTTTCTGCACTCTTTTAAAAAGTCTCTACTGATACTGTAGTGCCCAAGTAAAAATAACTTGTACATAAATAGCCAAGACTCAAACTCATACAGACAGAGGTTAGACATGTGAGTGATACATAAAGGCGAGTGCCTTTGACCACTTGCAGCCCCAGTATTGAACAACATTCCAGTTAATCCCATTATGCAACTAAACACAACATAACATAATAGGCACCCAGGCAAGTAGTGGTAAGTCAGCAATGTGCTGATCAAATGACCACTAAATATGTAATTATTTTCATTCAGTTTATTTTTTCTTAAAACCTGTGCAATTAATCAGTGATTTTGGACAGCTACACTGGATATGAAAAACCTATGATCCAAAAAGATTAAGAAGTTCCATGTTTGAAATACTCGGCATGTGCTCATGGTTGAATAAATACACTGAGATATTTTGGAAAAAAGAACCAGTTTTGTTGGTTATGTCTGCTTCTTTTTCATTTTCTCACAGATTTTGAAAATCATCTGTTTCTTTTCATCAGTATCATATATATATATATATATATATATATATATATATATATATATATATATATATCTATATATATGTACATAAAATAACAATCCTGTTTTCATACAGACCCATGGTACTGTAGTTTTGTTTCTGTTTATAATTAAATGTAACAGAAACGTCTACATTCCTCAGTAACTTGATTGTGTGCCATGATTTATATTTAAAAGTTTTAAAAACAGTCAAACTTGTATGGAGTATCAAAATGTTACCCTACTTGAAAAAAAAATTGCATATAAATAGAATTATAATATGCCCTTAATGAAAATGCAATGGATGTATCATGGTTTCGCTGCAAAAGGTGATGAATATATTCACTTCCTCAAGATTATTCAAAGTAAATACAGAAACATGACATTAATTTATAGATACTGTAGTATTTGTAGTATTCAGAAAAAGGTAAAAACTCTAACCATGTCAGAGTAAGATGTTGATGCTTGTCTGGCAGCCCACTGCTAGGAAAAATGGTGGGGGACTAGTGGAATTTCACTTGTAGCTAGTCTGTCAGGCTATAAAAGAAAACAAAAAGAAATTTAAAAAGTGAAATGAATACATCCTGGTCTGTTCAATCATTGCAGGAAACTAAAAAAATATGAAATTCAGTATGAAATTCCAACTCTCATTGAAGGATTCTGCCATCTGCAATGATTAAGCATCTTCATGACCAGGACTCGATTACACAAGATTTGATTGGCTACTGAGTATTTTAAATGGCTGCCATCACAAGATACATGTTTTCTATGTGGAACATAGCACATATTTCAAGACACTAGCTTTTTGGGGAAATACTAAAATATCCTAAGGACTAGTAATTTGTTGAACCAATACTAGTCCCAGGACTAGTAACCAAATGTGGCAGGCGCCAGTCACCAAAAGTGCACATTTAAGGTTGACAAACAGAACAATCACACATAGGAAAAAATGTCAGCATGCTTAATGCATTTCTCATCTGTGTTATAATAAGTTAATTAACTGCAGTATTTCTTTCCCTTTCATTAGGTTTGCATCAATTGTGTTTTAAATACCAACAACTCAAAACTTAGCAGACCAAATACAGGCCTAGAATTTAACACAAATGTCTTTGTAGCCAGAAGGACTAGTTGATTTGAGAAATTTACTAGTCCTGATGAATCTTCACTAGTTCTTCCCACAAAATGCTGACTGGTGACAACTGAAACTTTTCTCACCATGGGACTAGTGAATTTATGAAAACTACTAGTCCAACAGGAAATTTACTAGCCGCAGGCTAGCGGACTACTGCTAATTTCGAGACCTGCATATATGCAATATAAAACATGTGAGAAGGCATACACAAGTGGGCTGTGTTCCTTGCAAACATACCATCAACTGGAAGAAAGCTTTAAAAATGGGGCAAAAGGAAGGGTAGGGAACCTACAAATTGAACAAGACAATGACTTGGACACATGGCATATCCTTCTAATACAAAACCTATACTTAAATACAACTGATGTCCTCAGGATCCTTCATGACAGAATTTATAAATATCTGCCAGGGCTTGAAAATTCCACTCATCTGCTCATATTGATGAGTAGTGTCAGAGTAAGGGCTCAGAGTATGCTCAGTGTTGGATTAATGAAATTTATTCAGGTCAAGTAAAAGTTCCAAGTTACTTGCTCTGCAGGACAAGTAGCCATTTTAATAAACGTTTTCTCCAGTAGGCAAGAAACTTAGAAAGTGTTATAAATGCACCTGTTTTAAATGAAAAAGAAAAAATGGATTCGTCCATAACACTGCAGCTGAATGCTACAATATAAATTGTTCCTGTATTTACATCTGAGTTTTGAAAGTTAAATCGGTTTCAATAAACATTTGATTCTTAAGCAGTACAAATTTATTCTTTACTTGTATTATTATAATTTTTGTGCATGCTTTTCAACTTGATTCTTCCTGGGAGTCCATAACACAGTGGTGACTCTAACAGAAATTAATATTCAAATACTAAATCTAAGTGCATTATTCTGTATAAAACACAAAACCATTAAGAATTTATTTATGACACACTGAACACACTACTTTTCATTTTATTGTTTTTTTAATGCAGTTTGTAGATTTCAGAACTTTGTGGAAAAAGGAAACAAAGTTTTAGTTAGAATAAATGAACATGGATCACTTTTATCCATTTCCGTGCATACAATAACAAACTGAAATTGTAGACATGGAACCAGGCTTGTTTGAGATGGTACAGCATAAAAAGGCTAAATCACCTATGATGCAACACTTTTGCTTAAATTCAACAAAAAGGGATGGAAAATTCATTGGTATACTTGGTGTTTGTAGTAAATGTAACTTGAAAGTGAAGTTTACAGGCCAATATCTAATTGTACAACCCATTTAACACCTCAGATTTTTCCAATATATTGCCATAAATATGACAATACACTGTTCTATACTATGAGGCATGTTTTATGCAGTGCTGAGAAGACATGGGATGTACCATCTATACTCACATATAAGCTGATACCAACTGCAAACTGCATAGACCCAGATCTGCCATCGCATAATGCCCTGGCAGATCTGGGTCTATGCAGTTTGTAAGGACTAATAAGTAGAACAAACTACTGCATTATGCAACAGCAGATTAGGGTCTGTGTTGTTTGCATTTGGATCCGGCTTATACATGAGTATAGACGGTAATAGTTTGTACTCAGTTAATTCTTATTCCAAAGTCCTGAAAATTCAAGTGCTTGTACCAATACTCATATTTTTAATGAAATAATGGACTCATATGCTTGCTCACACTCTTGCTTTGTATAGAAATGTGCCCTTTACTCAAGAGTACATTTTGGAGTACATAAGAAATTTTTTCATTTCGGCACAAGTTGTGTGCTTTTCCTCCCTGACATTTTGAATTCAAAGTTGAAGTTAATAGAGGATTAAATTAAACAAGACTCTTCTAGAAAATATAAATATGAAGCATGACCTAATTCTTGAAGATGAATATATTTTTTTCTCAACTGATCTTATTTATGAATCTTGATTGAATTCTATTTCCAAGATCCACAGGAAAAGACCAAGCATGTTTAATCCACTTTCTGTGGAAAGCAACTATGTGTGCACATGGTGTGAACCCAGTTTAACCTCTCTGGTAAACAAGGCAATTGAACACACACCTCACAGATATTACATGTATAGCAAATGTGCATAATTGGACTCGTAATTCCATTTTGTCTTAGCCATTAGTGTCATAAAACCTGACATGGAAACTTTGAGTCATTTTGCACCACTTAATCCAGGGTTTATGCTAGGATGCATGATTGTGGAATGTTCATGATAATTTCTTCAAAATAGCACATAAAAATCAACTGTGCATCATATTTCCAAGTCCTACTTTAATTACTTTTTTTGTTTTAACTCGGTTTATAGAAAATTCACACCTTTTGTTTTTTTGCACTTATGGAGTAATTTCTCTCTAAATTTTCAGTCAAGCATATACATTCAGGGATTTACACATTTTATAAAAGTCAGCTTACCCAGTGCTAGCTGACTGAAAAATTGACATTGTCTTCCCCCAAACATAATACCCCAACATGAGTAAAAAAATAAGATAAAATATGAGATATTTTAAGGAAATCACGTTATATGTATTTTAATTTTTGTTTTCTTTTTTACCTTTATTGGCATCTTAAAGTCATATGCTGATAATTAAAGTTATCAAAACTATATATATGTAAATAATCTATGTACCAGTAGATAGATATGTAGATGAGAAAGGGTTAGAATGCAGATATAATTTGAAGAGCAAAAACAGACATGTACATGTATATAGACAGATAAATAGATAGGTAGAAAATGGTTTGGAAATGGCTAGATTTTTAAGTTAGAGAGAGAGAGAGAGAGAGTTATAGATGTTTAGGTAAAAGACCTTGAACTGAGAAAATGAAACAACCAATATCAGAACTGTGTTTATTTAATTTTAATCATGGTTTAATATATAAAATTTTTCTTTATTTACTTTTCCACAA
This sequence comes from Margaritifera margaritifera, assembly GCA_029931535.1. Classification (NCBI taxonomy): domain Eukaryota; kingdom Metazoa; phylum Mollusca; class Bivalvia; order Unionida; family Margaritiferidae; genus Margaritifera; species Margaritifera margaritifera. The sequence continues at coordinate 2,238,770 of JAQPZY010001368.1, read as the reverse complement.
AAAGTGCAATTGATATCCATTTAAGTAGTCATCCAGTAAGAAGATGAAGTAAAACTGAGTCCATCATTGAAATATTCCAATATCATTGAGTTCACTCTTTGCTTTTTTCTGAGGTGTGTTGTGTCCACTCACATGTCTGCTTCTGCTTCCACATGTCATCCATTTTTCAACAGCACTTTCTGCATAAAAGTCTGCAACAGGTGGCCATCTGAATGCTTGCATTGATTAGAAACTGAAGGTATTCCTGGTTAAGACGGTTTCTCAGGTTTGTTTTGATTCTGTTCATTGTGCTCTGTCCTCTTTCATACTCAGCTTGTTGAGGAGCTAATGACAACTGATATTTCCACCAAGTCTAGTATACGAGTCAAGTTCTCTGGCTTTGATTTCAGAATGCCGAGTAGTACTTCCTGCAGAGAAACTGTATACTTCTTGTACTGCTTCATGTACACTTTTAGGTTCAAACAATGATCCAAAGCAGAATGTTTGTTCACTTGAAGAATGGGCTCAAAGTGATCTAGAAGGATGGCAGCCTCCTGGGTGCCATGCTTGAGTAGTTCTCTTTTCTCAGTAAAAGCCTGAAGTCAAATGCCTATCTATACTTGATGAGGTCATCATTTAACATATGTAGTGCATCAGATGCTTGAATGGCTCCCTTTAATTTAGTTGCAAGGCTCTATGTTTACTGGCTAACCTTCACCCCACTAATGTGGGAAAACTGTCTCTAAAAGTGATGCTGTTTCTTTAACCTCTCTCTTGTCATTATGGACTGTACTGATAGAAAGTTAATATTCCTTTCATTACAGACTCAAATTTCTCCAGATAGCAATATCTCTTCACAGCATCCAAAGCTGCCAATTCAAGTTTTTGTGCTACACAATGCATGACTAATATCCACGATGCCTGGTCTTGAATATAATGTATTACACCACTTTTATGGCCCTGCATCACTGCTGCACCATCAGAGTTAGCACATACCAATGTCGGCTTCTGATTCTCTTGAGAACTTATATTTTGTATTGAAAGAACACGTGATTGCAGGCTACAGTGAATTCCATCATAAATTCCCTTTGTGTCCCCTGCAGATAGCTTCTCAGTGCTCCTGAGTTGTGTTTGATCTCCTCTTCAAACACAAATCTGGTGTAAACTATCAACTGTTGACTGACTGTTGTATCTGTACATCCATCTATCAGTACAGAAAGAAACTTACTCTTTGATAACTTTTGGACAGCATCACTCTTGATAGAAACAGATATAAACTTTACAAAGTCCCTGGCATGATTATAATTTTTGTAGTTTTTTCACAAGTGAACTCCATTTTTTTCTTGAAGTGAACACAACATCTCCATATCTGAGATGGTTTTCCATGCTTTGCAAGGGTGTAGGCAGTGTTGACAGAAGCTTTAAGTGCACTAGTTCACCTTCTCAAAGCTTGCATAATGCTTTTCCCAGTGGAGTTGCTTCAAACTGCTGGGTAGATGCAGCTGTCAAACTTTGGACCAGACTATTCTCCTTCCCATTTTCATGCATGCTTCTTGCAACACAGTTCAAATAAACTTTGTTGAAATCATGGGATCTGATAGGGTCTTTCCTATAATTGTCAGTCCCTATGGAAAATGGATTTGCTATCCCATTTTTACTTTGAACAGTTTTGGGATACTTTCTGCAGTGGCCACAGAACATGAGATCATTTTATGAGTCATATTGTAGCCAGGGATACTCATTAATCTATGATGATTGGAACTTTCTTGCACATTTTGTTGCATCGTACTTGTTATTTTTCTTTAATACAGGTTCATTAGAGCTAGAAACTTCATAAAGTTTCCTTTTTTTTTTGTTGCCCTAGATAAGGTAGACTCATCTCATCAACTACATCAACAATAATGAAAGCTAGACTTTTTGTAATGATTTATTTATACTCACAACTGAAGGATTAATGAACACTTATTTTATCCATTTACCTAACAATTATCATCTAGTCACCTAGAAATCAGCAACATGCATCAAAATATTTGGCAATTCAACTTCTTGAGATTGAGAACACTTATTTTTATCCATTTATTTGTTTGCCAAATAGTAAGTATGTATCAGTCTTCTGTAATTATCATGTAAAATACAGATCATAAACACTGCTTGTGGGTACTACGTTTTTGGTACATAGACCAGCCATGCTTTGAATAAAATCCTCCAGGTGGTTAATCATTCGAGACGAGTGCCTTTTATTTCCAAGCACTTCTGACAAAGAAATTTCATAAGTTATATTATTAACAATTAACCTGTACTAACCTTAAAAAATTGGTGACATGCATCAAAACAGTCTTTGACAAGCCAATTGTTTAAAGTCGGCAAGCTCACAAACTTCCAGAATCTAGGTTAGGACTTGAAAGTCAGCTATAGTATTTGCCTAATCCTCCGGCAGTTTGTACCCCCCTACTTATTTTAAAGACTAAAAGCATCAAGAATATAAAAAATGCACAAAGCTTAGTCCTTTCATTCATCAATTAATTATTTCTAACCTGATCATCACCAGGGTTCTCTAACACTGTCATCTTGTTCATGTTTCAAACCAAATGGGAGTTTCTTTACTAAAAGGGTTATCATATTTGCGTGGGTGAGTCAATTTTTTCAGAAAACAGATGTGATTTAGTTTGCCGTCTTCGATAAGCTCAGAATAATTCCATAAATTTATGTAACTTTGCGAGTTACATCTCTTTTAATACATGTATGTAATAGTTACACCTTTTTATTTTGTTCAATTTGTTTTAGAAATTTTAAACCTAGACATTCAATGTATTGGATGCAGATGGCACAGTTTTTACTGAAAATGGACTGTACTAGGAACCAGAAACGGACAGTGAGCAGTCTGTCCTGTTGTTTACATTGACCCCTTTCATTTGGTTTGAAACACGAATAAGATGATAGTGTTAGGGGCCACCTGGTGACAATCAGGTTAGAAATTAAGTGTTATGCACGTTTAATATATCCTTGTTTTTTGTTTTTAAAATCGCTGTGGGGGTACAATCTGCCAGGAGTGAAGGTAAATACTCTAATCCTGGATACATACAAATATTACGATTCAAATGTAACTGATAAGTTAAAATATAAATATTTATTCCTTTTTTGTCAAAACTTGCTTTAAATAGTAAATATTCACATTATCACATCTGTGCAAGAAAATGAGAGACTTACATTGAGATTGAATAGAAGATGGAAAAATATACAATAGATGAAAGAAACTGTGGCCAGTTATGTAATAGAAGAATGTGGTACATATAAACACTAAATAAAGGTGCTGATATATGTGCTGGGGTGAGATCCCATGGTATAAAACTTGCAGAACATAAAGCATTACAAATGGAACATGATCCCTTTCTTCCTCTTTCTCTCAATTTTTTGGACTTGCACCTGGGCAAGTCCTTTGGAAACAAGCTTGCCCGAGTCGAATTTGAGCTTGTCGTGGGAGTCAGACAAGTGGATTTGTAAATCCCTGCCATTGGTTAATTACAAGCATAATGGTTATTACATGAATCATATTTGTATTCTTGAATTTAGTCTGTAAAACAGCATATATGGTCTGAAAACTAGGTAAGTTCTTTTTTGAAAAATAATTTTTGCTTAGAATAAAGTAAAATCATACAGTGTAACATGAATTGATGTGATGTTTTTTCTCTTTACTCCAAACATTAAATTTTAGGCTTCTGAATTCTGTGCCACTGAAATGCCAAAAGGTCTCTATTTGTGCTTGTGAATACGTTTTGAAAAGTACTCATCATTTTTTAGAAAGTCATACTTCTATGGAGTATCAATAATTGGGCATTTCTTTACAAACATTTTACTGTACTTAAAAAAGAAAACAAATTGCACATAAATGGAATTATAATATTCCATGAATGAAAACGTAATGACAGTATTAAAGTTTCCCAGCAAAAAGTGATGAATATACTCACTTCCTCATTCAAACTAAAGAGTAAAACATGACCAAGGTGATTTATAGACACTGTAATAACTGTAGTGTACAGAGGAGGGTCAATAATTAGACCCGACCCTGTAGGTGACAAAGTTAAGGGTAAGACATGCTAGTCTGGTGGTCCAAGGCTAGTAAAAATGTTGGAGGACTAGTGGAAGTTAACTTGTAGCTAGACTGAAAAATATTCATACCTGTAATATTCATAATTAGGAAATCAGAAGTAATATTCACTTATACTCTAACATGTAAAAACAAAAGTACCTGTATTCATACTTGAGTACTTTATAAAGTACTCCACCCCATGACTGGCATCACCCTGGTCTGGTCTCTTTGCACCCGCAGCAGCCATCTTGAAAATCATGTTATCACTCTTCTTCCTGAATGCATGTTCATGTCAGAATGGGGTTTTGACCAAAAGGCTTCTTGTGATATCTAGTTGGTGCTAAATGAAAATGATGCTGATCTAACATCAACATGGCTGCCATGTTGGCCATCTTGCAAATCGTGTTATTGCTCAAGAATATCGGAGATGATTTTACCACTTAGCAGTTAAGAATAAGAAATGGTCTTATGTTGGTGACCTGGAAATTCTTTTCAGCTCCTAGAGCGAAAGTCCCTTCCTTCTGAGAAGTGAAAGAGGCTTGTTCATAAAAATGCAACAGTTAACTAACTAACTTTGGATATGTCAGTTAAATGCTTTGTGACATTATTAGTTATAAGAGCAACTTCCATTTGGTAGTCACCACTTTGTCAAAAATAGACTCTTTCAGTTTCCCAAGGTAAGCACAGCATCAGAATAAATGATACACACTTCAAAGAGATTTAAGATGTAGTGTTGGTCTTTACATAGAAAAGAATGGTTTAAAATTAGTAGATTTTGGAGGAATTAAATCATAGTGATCAAAGTTTATGTTTGATTCAAACATTTATTACCAATAAAATCAAAGGATACAAAGTGAACAAAAACCAGGATGGGATTATTTATGTTTTTTTTTTTCTTTCATAATTCATCAGTTTTAAAGGTATGGTATTGAAATGCATGTTTAATGGTCTGTAAGGGCCATGCTAATTGCAGAATCTCAGAAGCATGTGTTAACAGATTTCATCAGTTATATTAAGCAGTTTTTCTTTTCTAGTTTGCAGTTAAAGAAGTGGATCTTAGTAAATATGATGAAAAAGAAAGAGAAAATGCATTGAAGGAAGCACAGCTTTTGGCCAAATTTAATCATGGGGGCATACTAAAATACGTTGAGTCAGTTCTGTCAGAGGAGTGCCTGTACATCATAACAGAATACTGTGAGGGGGGAGATATGGACATCTATCTGCAGAAATGCAAAGTGAAAGATGTTTTCATTCCTGAGTCAGTCATCTGTTTATGGATTATGCAGGTGTCAGATGCCCTTATGGTAAATAGCATACTTAAATGAATGAACTTAACATTTATATTGATTGTATATATCAGATGTGTTTGAGGGACACATTGGTGGTGTATATTCATCTTTTGTATAACTATTACTGCTTTGAAAGTAATCTTTTCTGCAAGGGCAAATTAAGTATTAATCAGATTGACAGCTTTTTAGTTTCCATACCTGCAGCCATGGGCATTAATAAGAATGTGTTTGGTAATGAATGGTACATGTATATGCTAGATATTTATCACAATAAGGAAAACAATTACATACATTTATTTATATAAATGACTTTTGTGCATTAAATAGATACATTTATAAAAAAATCAAGATTATAAAGTTACAAGATTGTTAAGTAGCACTTAGTTGTTAAAGTTTAATTAATGCCAATTTTCTAACTGATTATTTAAGTCTAAGAGTTTCTATTTAACATTAACCTTTTAATTAGCAAAAGTATTCAGGGTATTCTTCACAATGTTAATGTACATACATTTTTTCACCATGTTAATGTACATACAATTTTTCACAATGTTAAAGTACATAGATTTTTTCACAGTGTTAATGTATATACATTTTTTTCACAATGATAATATCATTGTTGAGGAAAATAGAGAAGGAAGTCATAAGAACACGTTTGATATTTGTTTTCAGTACCTCCACAAGAATAGAATTCTTCATCGGGATTTGAAAACAAAGAATATATTTTTGCTAAGGACTTTTCATGTAAAACTGGGAGACTTCGGTATAGCAAAGTGAGTATACCGGTAGTCTGATTATGATTGAACTATTTTCTTTGTTCCTATTACAAAATGTTCCAGTAGGAGTCAAAATCATGTCAATAATCTTTGAAAAAATTGAGTAGTCTGACGCTTATTATGAACCATGAATTCTGAATTTGTGCTGAATTTGTCTGAAAATTACTGATTTTTGTCTTGTATAGTACAGTTGATATGATTTTTCATGTCTCCGCCTGTCGTGGCGGGGCATTTGATCCTCTCCATGCTTGCTTTGTGTTGAAGTGCCACAGTGGAGGGGTAAAGATCTAGCAACTCATAGCTATGAATCCTCTACTGAGAGTGTGAGGGGGGGGCGTAAATGTAAGAGTGTTTTACAGTTGAACATCTAGTGCATGAAGACCACCCATGGACAGATGCAGACATCAGAGATTCAGAATTGGATAGCACATGATGAATCATTTTTAATGTTGATTATTTGTTTAGCAAATAAAAAATCATTTCAAATGACTCATATTAAATATTCAGCGAACATTTGTTTTGAAAGGCTTGGTCTGGTACTACGCAGTTTCTATTTGCCTTTATTGATGATGTCAGAAATAAATACATTCTTCATTCAGTTTAAACAATGTATCCTACAAATTGCATCTTGATCAGAGGAAAGTGGACACCACTGACACTTATAGGAATTTTATGTTTTTAATTTATTTAAAAGAAATCTGAACTAACACACTGACCTGACAGAAAGCACAGGTTTAAGCTTTTCATGGAAAGGCATATACTTTCTCATTGTTCGAAAGAAAAACTACGTGATGAGTTGTGCACAATTAAATTCCAAGTGACAACCACTGCTGTTTAAAATAAAATAACAGAAAATACACAAAACTGTTACGCTAAAATGCAAACTAAGTTCTTAGTCATTGAGAAGTAATGACAGTACATATTGTCAGCAGTAGCATCTATTAACATGGATTGGGTAACACACAGCTTTAAACCAGCTTTGATTCTGATGCAGTAGGGTCCAGTGTAAACTGTATCAGGGTCCTTGCTTCAGTGGATGCTCTACTGTTAAATGAAATATGGAGATATGTAGTATTAAAACATGATGTCAATTTCAGATTACAGTTTGGGAAAGGTGTCATTTGCATGAAGCCATCTGACTTTGGACATCATTATTTTACTGCCATAATTATAACCTAGCAATTAACGGGGCAAGTTTGATAATTGCCTGTAATAAAACTTAATTGAATTTAGTCTTTGAGGTGAATGATAAGGTGTGAAATCATCCTTTCATGATTTAAAGACCAGTCTCTCTCTCTCTCTTGATGGCTACGTTGCAATCTCAGATGATGCTAATTTCATTAGCTATAGTGGTCATAGACTAGAAGAGCTTATGGGATGGCCTCTTTTCCATTGTCTGTCGTCTGAAGTCCGTGTCCATTAGCATGGGTTTGTTATCATTACTCCAACTAAACTACTTGGAGGATTGCCATGAAACTTTATACACACATTCATCACAAGGTCGAGTTGGTCCTAAATGAAAAGGGTGTTGTTTAGACATCCAATATAGATGTTACAACAACCATCTTGAAAATCTTTTTATCGCTACTCTTCCTGAATGGATGGTCATATCATCATAGGGGTTTCACTAAAAGACTTCTTATGATGCCTGGTTGGTCCTAAATGAAAATAGTGCTGATCTGATGTCCAATATGGTGACCATGGCAGCCATCTTGTTATTGGTACTCCTTCTGAATGGATGTCATATCAATATGGGGTTTTCACTAAAAGACTTCTTATGAGGTCTAGTTGGTCATAAATGAAAATGGTGCCGATCTGATATCCAATATGGCCATCATGGCAGCCATCTTGAAATCTTATCACTACTCCTCCTGAATGGATGGACATATCAACATGGGGTTTTCACCAGAAGACTTCTTATGGTGTCTAGCTGGTCTTACATAAAAATGGTGCTGATCTGACATCCAATATGGCCACCACAGCAGCCATCTTGAAAATCTTGCAATTGCTACTACTCCTGAATGGAAAGTCATATCTTGAAAATATTGTTATCTTTACTCCTGTCCAAATAGATGGCTATATCAACATGGGTTTTTCACCAATAGACTTCTTATGATACCTAGTTGTTCCTAATTGAAAATGGTGCCAGTCATACATCCAGTATGGCTGCCATGACTGTCTTAAAAATGTTGTTGTCAGTACTCCCCCTGAATAGATGATCATTATGACATGGAGTTTTCACCAAGTCCTAAATGAAAATGGTGCCAGTTGTACATCCAATATGGTTGCCATGACAACTGTCTTAAAAATGTTGTCACTACTCCCCCTGAATGGATGATCATTATGACATAGGGTTTTTAACCAAAAGACTTCTAATGATGTCTACTTTTTCCTAAATGAAAATGGTGACAAGCCGACATCCAATATGTGTATCACAGCAGCTAATTTGAAAATCTTTTTGTCGCTGAAGAATATCAGAGATGGTTTTGACGCTAAACAGTTAAAAGGAAGAAATGGTCTTATCTTGAATTCCTGGAAATTCTTTTCGCTCAGTGGTCCCTTCGATGGACTCTCTGTCAGTTATCACTTACATTTCCTTACAATAACTCTAGTACTGCACCATCTACAGTTACCAAACTTTATGGATGGTTTGCAGTTGGGTAAGGAAGAACCTTATTGATTTTGGGGTCAAATGTTCAAAGGTCAAGGCCTCTGTGACTGAAAGAAGAAAAATGGTTATGCGCACTACCTCAAGTTCTCCACCATCTGCAGTTACCAAACTTTGTGGATGGCTTGAACTTGGGGTAATGAAAAAACCTAGCAATTATGTGGCAAAAAGGTCAAAGGTCAGCTCACTGTGACTGAAAGAAGGAAATGGTTTATGCAGAATAACTCTAGTTTTCCACCATATACAGTGACCAAACTTTGTGGATTGCTTGTACTTGGGGTAAGGAAGAACCCTATTGATTTCAGGATGAAGCGGTGAAAGGTCAGGATCACTGACTGAAAGAATTAAAATTGTTTCCACAAAATGACTTGAGTTCTCTATCATCTGTTGTCACCAGACTTTGTGTATGACTTGCACTTGGAGTAAGGAAGAAACCTATTAATTTGATCAAGGTCCATGGTGACTGAAAAAATAAAAATGGTTTCACACAATAACATTAGTTCTATATCACATGCCTGAACCAAACTTTGTGGATGGCTTGCACTTGGGGTAAGGAAGAAGCCTATTGATTTGAGGTCAAAAGGTCAAAGGTAAAGGCCACTGTGACTGAAGGAAGAAAATGGTTCTGCACAATAATATTAGTTCAGCATTACAGGCCTGAACCAAACTTTGTGAATCATCAGATACACTTGGGTTAAAGAAGAAGCCTGTTGATTTTGGGGTCCAAAAGTTGAGGTCACTGTGACTGAAAGAAAAAAGTTGTGTCTGCATACAAATTTCATTTGTCTTCATAGAGGACTATTAAACATGGGATGGGCATATAATGTGCTGTTTATGGTACTCTTGTTGATATTCTGTTTTCATGATTTTTAAACAACACATATCCACACATTTTTTTCCTGATCATTTATTCTTAATTTTTCACATTTTGTATTATTCATTCCCTCCTTTGCTGTTATCATTGTTTAATTTTACATTTATTTACCAACATTTTTACTTTTAGCTGTCACTTAGTGTCCTGCAGCACAGTTTTCAGTGACCACTCAAAACCTCTCTCTCTCTCTCTCTCTCTCTCTCTCTCTCTCTCTCTCTCTCTCTCTCTCTCTCTCTCTCTGTGTTGGGCATGCAATTAATAAATTAATGACCAAAAATGCTTATTATACAGTTCAATGTACTTTCATCAGTATCGTGTTGTTCTGCATTAAAGTTTTCCTATGACCAGCATAAATGGGTTTCGTAACCTTTTACATGTAAAACTTTTAGTGGCTTCTTTATTTAATTCATGGATACAGCATTTTAATGATCAAGAAATGCATTTGAAATTCTTAATTTTTTATGATCAATAAATTCCATATGAATGTATATACCTAACTTAAAATATTGTTTATTTATGAACTATCAGGTGAAGTATAACTGACTAAAGCAATACATCTTACAATTGAAAAACTTCCAAGTCATGATTATATGTAATATAAGAGACATGATTTGGTTATACATTGTTTTCAATTCATATTATTTGCCCTTATTTTTGAGCATGTATACTGGTTTGAACAGTTGGTTATACCTTGTACTAATCTCACCACTGCAACTCAGTGACATGGCTCCACAAGGATGTGTTGTGTATGGGGCAATTCTCCATGTTCAGATGCTGTGATTGTGAGTTTGCCAGGTGTCAGTGTCTCCATACTCTCTCCATCCCCACCTTGATGCTTGGGGAAACAAAAAATTTCAGGATCTGTTCTTTAACTAATACCCTTTCATTGCTATGTTCTGAAGTTTGTCCAAATTTCTCTGAATTATATAAGCATTGGTGCAAGTCAAAATTCTGAATTCTGAATTTTGTCATAAAATTCTGAAATTTGTTTTGTCTGAATTCCAATAACATATGTGTAAGAATCGCTTATGTGTAAGAAAGAATTCAGATTTCTTAATTGTGTATTTCAATTCTGAAGTTTTTCCTCATTGAACTTTTGATTTTATATAAGCATGTGATTCAGACAAAATTAAGAATTTGGAAAGTGTTTTGGATAAACTCGTTTGTGATGACATGAAGCGATATTAAACATGTAGAATGTAAAAGAATTAGAAATGAGTGCAGAGTTTTCTACATGATTTTAAAAATAGAAGTCCACTGCAGCAATTCTTTAAAACCTAGTAGTCCAGCAGACATGAAAAATGTAGACAAAACTTTAAAGCCTGAAGTGAAAGAACCACTAACTGGATACCCTTCAAGCAGGAACCCTCACTACATAGAGCTCTGTAAATGTAAGACAATATGTCATAACAATAAGCAATTGGGTTTAAATTCTTTCTCACAAATTGAAAATATTGATGCATTGTTGTGATATTTTTATTTTGTCATTTGTTATAATCTTTCTTTCTGCTAGTCATTGTTTATTATTTGGGTTTGAATATATTTTTAACATTGCTTTATACACTGGTTGTAATTTTTCCAACACATCAATATTGATCTAATTATCTTTTACGTTTTTTTGTTCTTTTTTGTTTCTTTTTTTTCAAAGAGCACTTGATCCCAGTCGAAGTATGGCAGAAAGCTTCATTGGAACACCTGCTTATATGAGTCCAGAGATATTCTCATATCAACCTTACAATTATAAGGTTTGGAATCATTTTATAATGTTAGCTGAACCTTATTTATTTAAACCAATGTTGGCACCAGTAATCACCAAAATCAACAAAGGCGATCAATGTTCAGATGGTGATTCTTTTCAACTACAGATGCAAATCTGGTGGTTAAACATTTAAAGGTTTTTCCTTTTATTTGCCATTGTTTGTCACAGAAAGTCACTGATGACTGCTAGTGTAAGGTATTTTCTGCTCATATTAATCATGTAATACAGTAGACACAGTTTCTTAAGAAAAGATCTTGTAGAGTGCTTAGTTGAGCATAAATCTCATATTTATTAGTTTGAGAATAATGTATGTATGTTTGTATGTAAGTATGGGGTTCTACAGTACATCAGTGCAATACTGGCTATTTAGTACTGATTAAAGTTAAAAATGTAAAATAAAAATTTGTAAAAAAAATTCTTGCTTGAAAAGAAGAAAGTGGGATTATTAGGGACAAAGCTAGTTAAGTAAAGACTAATGCAAAATAAGAGCAGAAAATTAAATAATGCAGTCCTACTCTGGCTTACAAAATAATGATATATCCGTATTTTTGTAAGTATAAATTTGGCAGCCATGTGGAAATTAGAGCATCAACCATACAGTCTCATAATTAGATGTGAGGACAATTTAAATAATCAAGAGTTTAGATAATTAATTTTATTTGTAGGTATTATAAACTTTTGGGGACGTAGTGTTAGTTCCATTGATTCCATTAATCAAGGTTATAAACTTTTGGGGACTTGATGTTGTTTCCAGTGAACTGATATAATTCCAGTAATCAAGGTTATAAACTATTGGGGACAGGGTATTGGTTCCAGTGAACTGATATTCCAGTAATCAGGGTTATAAGCTTTTAGGGACATGGTGTTGGTTTCAGTGAACTGATAGTCCAGTAATCAAGTTTGTAAACTTTTGGGGAAATGGTGTTGGATTTATTGATTCCAGTAATGAAGATTATAAACTTTTGGGGACATGGTGTTGGTTCCATTGATTCCAGTAATCAAAGTTATAAACTTTTGGGAACATGGTGTTGGTTCCTTTTATTCCAGCAATCAAGTTTATAAACTTTTGGGGACAGGGTGTGTTAGTTCCATTGATTCCAGTGATCAAGGTTATAAACTTTTGGGGACATGGTGTTGGTTCTAGTGAACTGATATAATTCCAGTAATCAAGGTTATAATACCCTACACATTTTAAAAATCATCACTCTGTAATACTGAATTTACCTTTGAGATTTCTGTATACAAGCACAATGGAAAGCTGCCTTTAAAAGAAAATGTACACTGCGTGACATAAAAAATTAATTGTTTAGTTACTTAATAGCTTTTTATTGTAGACATATCAACTTCACTGAGATTATGTGAAAGAAAAAATAATTCTATATTTTCAAAGTACCTGGTACAGCAATTGATGGACATGTTACAGTATTACTCCCATGATAAGACCAGTGGGGGGGGGGGCCAAATACATTTTCATAATGTAGGGGATGGGTTTATTATCAGACAAAAATACATGTATCCTTGTCAAATATTTGCTAGTATATTGTGCGGGGGGGGGGGGGGGGGGCACTTATCATCAAGCATAATCTTACCATCAGATAAATTCCATTAAATATTATGTGTTTTATTTATTTTTTCTTCTTTATTAACCACTGTACTCATTATTTATGTGGACAGACCTATACAACACTGAATTTATCAAGTTACATGTCAGTTTTCATTATTTTTTCTGCAAAAGGATTTTGATTGATATGCTTCTTATTTCCACTTTATAATATGAGGTTATAATGATATTCCAAATTTTTTTTGACTTAAGGTTCAAATCTTTCTGCTGCCCTGCAAACTTCGGGATGTAGAATAGGCCCAGTGCACCCTCCTGCATGTCATAAGAGATTAATAATGGAGGGTTGGGGACCCATAACAGCATTATAGTCAGTAACCACTGTATTTCTTTTCAAATCCACCCCCCACCCCCAAACTAAATAGGTGCACAATTCACTTGGATCAAACAGAAAAATATGTTTTCATGTTTATTTCAAGATTACAGCGGTAGTGACTTGATGATCCTTGAGTTCATATATTCTGGTGATTTCACCTGAATTCCACACAAAGGGGCGATTTCCCCTCTGACATCTTGATAAAGAAAGGGAGGTATTTTTACATTTTTTTTAAAGAGAGACTGTTTATAAGTGAACAGTTTGGATACAGTCATCTGTTTATATTTCAACAAATGACTGGTGACAAATAAGTTTATAAATAAAGATAAAACTCAGAATTGTTTGCCCCCATTATTGGCACAGCGATAGCGTATTATGATATCAGCATTGACTCCTATTAATTAGAA